>JAMPIV010004864.1:0-385000 GCA_024509875.1 Oreohelix idahoensis | reverse complement strand
TTCTCTGTGGGTAGGGAGAGTCACACAACTGACGTGCATTAGAGTTGATATTCTCTGTGAGTAGGGAGAGTCACACTACTGACGTGCATTAGAGTTGATATTCTCTGTGAGTAGGGAGAGTCACACAAAAACAGTAGGCTAATAAGTTGGCCAAAATACACAGATTCACAGAATACATAATTCTGTACTGAAAAGAGCATTGCCCATTTTTATTGGATAATTATATTTACTGTTTACTGATCACGCTACGGTACTATGAGCTGTAAATATAATAATTTGTATGCAGTTTGGAAACAAAATCGTTTCCCTAAAATGATAGAAAACATTCCTGGAATTGAAAGTAAAAAGAGCCAAACTGCAACAGATAGAAAATCCATAGCGACAAAATACATAGAGAAACATTATCCACGCAACACCTGGACCCATGCATACACAGATGGATCAGCAACAAATGCAACAGAAAATGGAGGTGGGGGTGTCTTTCTGACCTTAAGCACTGGTGCAGAAAAAAGGCTGTCAGTGGCGACAGGACGATTCTCCAGCAACTTCAGAGCAGAGGCAGAGGCCTTGAAAACTGCAGCAGAGGTTATATTGACAGAAGAAACGGCAGAGAGACAAGTTGCTTTCTTTACTGATGCACAGTCAGTAATAATAACGTTGAAGAGACAAAATAATACAGACCTGTATGATCTCAGAGTAGTGCTCCACAAACTTTGTCAACGATTCAAAAGTGTTGTGATCCAGTGGATCCCATCTCATTGTAACATCGCCGGCAATGAAGAGGCTGACAGAATGGCAAAAGAAGGTTCACATCTACCTCAGCCTGATGAAAGCATAACTTTTGAGGAGGCAAAGAGTTTTATCAGAATCAGTTACAGAAACAAATGGAATGTAGAACATCCAGGGCACACACAGAATGATGCTTACTACCAGCTCCACCGAAGAGAACAAGTGGTAATCTTCAGACTCCGCACTGGCCACAACAGATTGAGATACAATCTATTCAACAAGCTAAAGATAGGAACTACCGATCAGTGTAACTGTGGCACTGATAAAATGACTGCTGAACATCTGCTTCAAAGTTGCCCCTTATATGTGGTACAGAGAAAGTGCATATGGCCGACACCAGCTCCTTTCGTGGAAAAGCTTTACGGGGATTCAAATAGCCTTAAACTGACTACTGCTTTCTTTGAGAACATTCAAGTGGACGTCCGAGAGTGTACGAAGAAGAAGAAGTATGCAGGGATTCCATGAGGACTAAATATTATTTCAAGTGTTCCCCCAGGATAAATAAATCGACAAAGGCAGCTTTAGACAGATCATCGGAATGCTCTATATGGGCCACTTCACTCACGAAAGTGCTCGGAACAGAGTCAAACTGTTTTGGGGGCCTTGTACAGAACGTGGAAGCATACGCATTTAATTAGCATAGATTTGTGTCAAGAAAAAAATGAACTGTCAAAGATATCATTCATGATGCGAGCATCGCAAATAGAAAATTGTCCGAACTAAAACTATACGCTTGACTAGAAATAATTATAAATAAGAGATACGACATTTGCACAGCTCTGATACTGGGACTAACAACTGTATTTTTTACAGTCACAGACTGGGTGATGCGACAGACAACAGAGGGCAGTCCAAGAGGAATTTACAACGTTTTCTACACTGGAAGACCTGGAATATGCAGATGACGTTGCACTACTCGCACATTCACATCAACACAAACCAGAAAAAACATATAGACTGAATAAGTATAGCCAGCAAGTGGGTCTGAACATCAGTCTAAAGAAGACAGAGGTCATGACAGTCAACGTGGGCAGTCCTAAACCATAACAATAAGGAACCAGAAGCTGGAACAGACGGACACATTTATATACCTAGGATGCATAGTAACACGAGACGGCGGAACAAGCAATGACATCAAGAAAAGAATTAATAAAGCGAGAACAGCATTTGCTAGTCTCAACAACATCTGGAAGTCTTTCCAGTACAGCACAAATACCAAATAAAATTATATGAGAGCTGTGTACTTGCTGTGCTTCACTATGGTGCGGAACGCTGTAAAGAGAGAGAGAGAGAGAGAGAGAGAGAGAGAGAGAGAGAGAGAGAGAGAGAGAGAGAGAGAGAGAGAGAGAGAGAGAGAGAAGGAAATGTCGAAACTGTCCTTCTTCCACACAATCTGCCTAAGGAAAATTCTCCGAATCTTTTGGCCGAATACTATCACTAACCAAGAACTACTTACTCGGAGTAACCTTATGCATGGAGGCATATCTGGAGTCATCCTTATATGACCACCAGCTATGTAAAATGATGCAGTATATGTACGTGGAAGTGAACTTATGTATGCGGAGTTAATTACATCCTCATTGACTCTTAAAATCATCCACACACTTACAAGGATTCCCCCTGTGGTAAAACTTGGTGAGAACCCAGCATTGCACATTAAGCTTGGAGGAGTTACTTGAGCCCCAGGCATAATTCTTTGGCGTAGACATGGTTGACTGCATGCAGAAGGATCTCGCTGTGCTCTCAGTGCTAGGCAGGGGAAGCTGAGAAGTGGCTCTGTGCAGAACGTGACAATTCCTTGGGAGAGCCCAGAACCAGAGCACAATATTTTAGCTCTGCATAGTTGGAGAGCACTCTTGGATGGCGGGGAATGCATAATATGCTACACACTTCTTACTCCTAGTTTGAGACTAGAAGTGACGATCCTTTAAATGCAAACCAAGCTAGAGAAACTGGAGCCCATGACTTCAACTCAACACGTTTCGGAATGGCAGAAACGCCACAGGAAAAGCCTAGATCTACAGTGTAGATAATAACTAGGAGTCTTCAATTTGGTATTGGTTTTCTAAAGAGCGAGAAGCTCTGCAGCCCTAGTTAAACAACAACAACAACAACAACAACTCGGATTAACCAAGAGGATATGCACACCATCATAGCTGGCAGACGCTGGAGTTGGGTTGGCCATGTCCTCAGAAGAGACCTCGATGCCATCACAAGAACAGCTATGCTATGGACCCCTGAAGGAAAACGAAAGAGAGGCCGACCAAAAACAACTTGGTGGAGGACTGTGGAGGCCGAGATGCAAAGACTGAACCAGAGTTGGGGCACTGTACGAAGGATGGCCACCGATCGAACAAAGTGGAAACAATTTATTGCTGCTCTACAAGACGCCACCAAGCGTGATGGCCACTGACTGCTTTGACAGTCGGCTGCTAAGGATCAAAGAAGAAGAAGATACTAAGACTTAATAGACACAAATTCTCATCACTTTTACACCTAAACTCCTCAGGAAACATTGGTTCAACAAAATTATTCCTGGCCCTCTTAGCGCGTGCCAAATGCTCAAGATCATTTGGTGGTGTAGGCAGAGAACCACTTTGGAAACTGATGAGGCATTATGAAGGCCCCCCCCCCCCCCCCAACCACCCAACCAACATGATTTACTAAATAAAAAAAACTTATGAAGACATGACACGCAAAGTTCTTCATGAAGACCAACTTACAGAAGATTTTGGGATAAGAACTAGAATGCGACTTAGAAACTTCTTGTCTCCATTTCTTTTTTTTACTAGCAATAAATTTGGTTTTGGAAATATCAACATCACACAACAGAAATGGAATCCAGTGGAGTCTAACAAAAAAATTTGTTGATCTAGATTTGTAGACGACTTGGCTCTTCTGTCTCATAACTGTAATCGGATGCAAGACAAAATAAAAATACTCAAAGAGACGTGACAGCTCGTGGGTCTGAAAATACACAAGGAAAAGACAAAGATAATGATAGTATATGCAAGAAATGATAACAAGGTTGAACTTGAAGAAACGCAACTACGCGATGAAGAATCGTATACATATGTTGGCAACGACATAGACACAGCTGGAGGGACAGACGAAGATATAAAAATAAGAATACAAAAAGCAAGAGGAGCTTTCATTGCACTGGGAAATATATGGAGAACAGGAGAAATCAAGTCCAAAAATAAGAATCTTCAACTCAAATGCCAAGACAGTCCTATTGTATGGCTGTGAGACATGGAGAACAACAAAAACAACAACCAAAAAAGCTACAGACATTCATCAACGAGTGCTTGCGTAGAATATAACGATTGAAATGGTATGTCAATGTCACTCATGTGGAACTGATGAGAAAAACCATACACTTGCCAATAGAACAGTAGAAGACAAGAACCATACACCTGCCAACAGAACAGTAGATGACAAGAAGGAGCTAACGATAAATAAGATACTTCCCTCCCCTATGGTAGTATCTGCTTTGGGACTACCTTGACCTTTAAAGCCAACTATGGCTGCACACCTGGCACAGGTACAGAGCAAACTCTCCCCCCTCTCTTTCTCTCTCTCTCTCTCTCTCTCTCTCTCTCTCTCTCTCTCTCTCTCTATCCCACCACCTTCCTCACAACGCATGCTAGCTGGCACTTGTGGAAGGAAGGAAAGTAAATGAATATTCCTCAACTCTTACAGCATCATCATCATCATCATCATCATCATCATCATCTGGTTTGTTTCTCTTCTTTCTCTGTGAAAAAAAAAAAGAAAAAGAAAACGTTTGTAACGTATGCCCATATGGCGCGAGGCTGCACGTGAAATCTAAGGAATGTCAGGCTGACACTGTTCTCAATCCCTTTAATTCCTGACAACTGCAACCAAAAACTGTGGAGATTTAGACACCAGACATGAAGAAATCGAAGGCATTTTGGCAGCTTCAGAAAATTGTGAAAGAATAAATTTACGGCGAAAATCATGCCATCTTTTGTGATTTAATGAACGGTGAAAAAACCAGAATATATCTTGCCCGCTTGGGTCTCACTAGTCTTAACACCTTTTACAGACGTACAGAAAGCGTGTCAGTTTTTTGTTGAAAAGAGTCAATTCACCTTGTTTTGGAGGTTCTATCTTATTTATTTCACTATTAGTTTTTATTTACTGTTTCTGAAGAACAACTTGCCAATGTAACATGGTAAAGTCAAGATGGAATAGATCTCGGAGAGCATTTCTAAAATATCTTCAGAAATTTCGGTGTGAATATTTCAGCCATGTCCACAGAATGGGAGATGACTAGCTACCACTACGAACATAGGATACCAAAATTCAGGGATCTAGGCCCCCAGGACGACCCAGAGTTCCCTGTGAGGACAACAGCAGACTGTAACCAGACCAAAAGGAGAACAGCTGATAGGATAGCATGACGCTATCTTTATTTAACCTCTACACACCAGGGGAGGATAGGGGCGACTAGGGGGAAGAAGAAAGACACATGAAATTTGGATTGCTGGGGATTTGTTTGTCCTCTTTCAAAGAGAAATTAGAAAAAAGGGAAATTGGGGGGGGGGGGCCTTCCCAGTGTCATGAAACTTAATTAATTGGTCTCCGTTTGCCAATCGTCTCCACGAACTGGCTTCCAGTCACATTATAGCAGTGAGTCATGGTGCGATAAAGTTAGTAAATACAGACAGAATTTTACGTCACCCATGCTGACTTTTATGAGATTCGTATTCTGGTCAATGCAATGTCTGTGTCGCGAGAGAGTAGATGGTTATTGAATTTGATAAGATATCCTGGACATAAAGGTGTATCAGGTGATACCAGGATAGTGCCAGATAAGAGTATGGTCTTATCAGTATACCCCTTCTTTGAAAAGAGTAAGGGTGTTGTGGTGGATTTGATGTTATGAATTGTTGTAGGTATTATTATATTTGTATTAAATGAGATTAGCTATGAAGGTCCCTGAATATACCCAATAATATTGTGAACTTTTCAGGGTACATTTCCACTACCACCTTTTTATCTCATTCAAATTGTATTTATATTAGTATGTTAATTGACTTCGTGTTGTGTCTAGGGGTTATGGATGTAGAGTGTAATGTACAATAATCAACAAACATACCAACAGATAGTTTATTATTCACAACAGCACACAGTACTACCACAATAACATACAAACGACACTCTAAAAGGCTATCTTAATTAAGACTGTTGTTGAATTTTGTGTAAATAAGATTTTTACAGTTTTATTATCCTGATTCAAATTTATTTGTAATCAGGACTGACAATTTAAAAGTGAAATCAAAATAATCATTTACATCAGTCAAATAGCACAATAGATCCTTTGTTCATATATAAAATATTTTTCTAATATACGTCTGTAGTGTTCTCCTACTTTAAGGTAATACTGGTAGTACCACTAGGATGTTGTTTTAAATCATATCCTTTTTGAAATGTTTGTTTCTATTTTGTCACTTGTGGAACTATTAAATCTTTGTCCCAGTTTTTTTCACTGTCATTAGATAGTTCTTTTAAAGTTCTGTGGTTGAGCTTTCAGGTGCCGAACGAGAACTTAACTTGGCAGTAGAATATAGGTTGAACCTTTCCTCTGCTCGCTTGACAATCTGTTCCCTGTTTGATAGGCAATGGCCACTAGCATGGGCTCGCAGTAAACAGGCAGAGTCCTGAATCAATCAATTTTCAAGCGTTTGGTACCACATTAACGTCAGTACCAAGGACCTCTGAAATGTGAAGGTATGCATCCTTCGTAATATCTAGCATACACTAATAGTCGACAGTTAAGGACATGTACATTACAAACAAACAAAAGGATCATATCCTTATACAAACCTATGCCACCATTTTCTTTTGATGTGACAATGTACACCAGTATTCCTTTCCCTAATAGTTACAACGCCACTGCAATTCCAGCTGTAATCTCTTCCATATAATAGGATAGGTGTTATGCTCCTTTATGACAATCATACATATTCTTGTATTTTACACCTCTCTGACAGTCTATCACATGGTGGATCAATCTTTAGGCTTTGCCTCATGTTCGCTATAGACCCACTCATGCCCAGACATATATTATTATTTCACATTCAATTTTTACATAAAATACAGGTTAATAAATGTCAATCTTACCACAATTTTCAATGAAATATACACAGAGACGATGACTGACACAGTTTCGATCTGTTTTATTGCCCAGGCTGCTTAGAACTTGTATTTTAAAGCACAGCCTGCTCTCATCTATCACTGTTGAAAATTTTCTTAGAAATGGCGTCCCCCTTAACGCTTATTCTGACAATATCGATTCAGTTAGCCAATCGCTATTAATATCACAAGGGTAAACAGTCTTTTTCAAAAAAATATCATTCAAACTTTTCCTACGTTACTAGGTTATTTATGTTTATTCAAAGGTCAGCCAATAATATTTAGTCTCACTTCAAATGCCACCCAATCAGATTCACTGTACTATCCTAGCCTAACTGTCACCTACTTTTTTCCCAAAAAATATACGATCCAATCTAAGCAGATATGACTTGACCTGACAGTATCTCTGATCTCTATGTATTGTTTTATCAATATTTAATTAGTTAAGGGACTATTTATATAACTAATAACATATTCTTGGTCAGCAAGTCTTCAGGTACACGAATTTACAATTGTTAAGGGGTTATGTGGTTTGGTTCAAAATTCTATCTTTTTTCTATGTTGGTTGTTTATTTTTAAACTACCTCCTGTTCACTTCTTTTCTCATGTACTTACGAGATAATTACGAGAGCTTAGGTCATTCATAATAAGAGCTTAACATGTTTACATGACCGAGGTGTCCACAATTCTAACTTTTTCATTGTATTTGGAGAAACCCGTAAGGCAAGGCTTGCCCCTGTGCTATGGTTGCTTTTAGTTTAAAATCAATGCGAAACGAATTAGCATTTCATCTATCCTTGCCCCTCCTCGTTCCACAATGCATTTTAGGCAAATATTTTCTTAGAACTAGGAAAAGTGGGTGTTTATGTCAAGGACGAATTTGAAAAATTGGGGTACCGTTTTGTTCTGCTATTCGTTAGCAAATAATAATCTGAAGGCGTAGGCGATACCAACCGTTCTAGCAGAAAATTCTTTTGTACTTTCTTATCTTTGCCTTTATGCCCTATATTGTTATATACTAATTTAGATATTGTATTTATAAGTCACTACAAGTGTATAGACAACAAATGTAGGGTCAAGCTGTATAAGTTCCCAGAGAAGATGGTAATGTAGTACTCTGAGTCCTTATTTGCTACCTCTCCAGATCCTCCTCTGTTAATATGGTAATTACACTGACAAACAACATTTTTCTTTCTTATATAAGAATAAGTGTTCTTAGGTCAGTTTCTTGCGCTGATTTCAAATTTGAAATCCGTTTATCTCTATCACGTAGGGTTCTTAAGATATTTGTTAATAAATATATTTTTGGGAAACCATTATTTGCTCCGTTTCATTTTTACTATATAACTTTTTAAAAATTAATAAAATGCAAAATAATTCTACTTTTTATACTGCTAAAAGATGCATGACATATGTTACGTTATATTTCAAATAGTTACTGTATTTTGAAATAATTCTGAGTGAAATATGGCTTCCAGAAGTTGTAGAAATTCGGCTGATCTGTTCTGTTACGTGTGCGGATATTTTACCGATCGTGTTCACTAGAAAAACTTTACAACATTGCTAAAGAAAGCATATGAACTTTATTTCGATTCAAAAGTTGATGATGCAAATAAATCTTGAATGCCAAATGCAGTTTGTTCGACTTGTGCAAATACATTGGCAGGTTGGTTACGAAAATCGCCGAAGCATAAGTCGATGCCTTTTGGAGTGCCAGTAATATGGCGTGAACCGACAAATCACGCTACTGATTGTTACTTCTGCTTGACAAATATCTATGGTTTCACTTTTAAAACTAGAAAGTCTGTGGTTTATCCAAATATTGAATCGGTTTCGAAACCAGTGCCTCATGATCCAGTCACGTGTCCGATCCCAGTTCCACCAGAACAATATCCGTTGGACGTGAATGAACCATCAGAAAGTGATAGTTTACCTGCTTTAGAAACTAATTCTGACTCGGATTATATACCGGTGAATGATGGTGTTCACTTAATTAACCATTCAGAACTTTCAGATCTAATACGTGATCTCGCTCTCACCAAAGGACAAGCGGAATTACTCGGTTCGCGCCTCAAAGAATGGAATCTTTTAGCGCCCAATACTCCGATATCTAAATTTCGTCATAGACACAGAGAACTTGTTCAATACTTTGAGATGGATGATGACATTTGCTATTGCAAAGATGTAAAAGGTCTAATGGTGCACCTCGGTCATGAGCACATAGTCAACGAATGGCAACTTTTCATCGACTCTTCCAAGACTAGTCTAAAAGCCGTGTTATTGCATAATGGAAATTTATTTTCATCAATTCCAGTCGCCTACTCTGTTCATATGAAAGAAACTTATGACAATATGGCTATACTTTTGGCAAAAATAAAGTACAATGACTACCAATGGCGGATTTGTGGAGACCTAAAGGTCAATGCAATTCTCACGGGCATGCAGACTGGGTATACTAAATTTTGTTGCTTCCTATGTGAATGGGACAGCCGCAACAGACAGGAACATTATGCAAGAAAGGTGTGGCCTATCAGGGATCGTATGCAGCTCGGGCATAAAAATGTAATACACGAGCCATTAGTTAACAAAGACAGCATCATTTTACCACCGTTACATATAAAGTTGGGGCTCATGAAGAATTTCGTAAAAGCGTTAGATAAAACGAGCAAAGCTTTCACTTATCTTCGAGAAAAGTTTCCGCAAATTAGCGATGCAAAGATAAATGAAGGTATCTTTGTAGGACCTCAGATTAGGAAAGTTATTGCAGACAAACAATTCGAGAACTTGTTACATGGTAGTGAACTTCGCGCATGGATGGCATTCAAATCGATCGTCGATAACTTTCTGGGAAATCACAAATCTGTCGACTATGTGCATATTGTTAAGCAGTGCATAGATGCATACAGAATTATGGGCTGTAACATGTCCCTCAAAATCCATTTGCTCGATTCGCATCTTGACTTTTTCCCTGGCAACCTTGGCGAAGTCAGCGATGAACATGGAGAACGATTCCATCAAGATATCGCCGTAATGGAGTCACGTTATCAAGGATGGTGGAGTGTGACCATGCTTGCCGATTATTGTTGGATGCTTCATCGCGATGTAACACATGCCATTCACCGACGAAAGTCGACTGCAAAGAAATTCAAGCCTACATAACTGTTATACTTCTTGTTGTAATACTGTAAGCGTTGTTAAAAAACTTCAATTGCGTATTTCTAGAGATCCCGACCTGATAGAGGAAAACGGTTTGCAGATTTAAAAACAGCGCATTAAAATTGACCAGAAAAACATAGAAATGTTAGAGAAAGAAAAAAAAAATTTTTTTTTGTTAGCCAGTGTTATTATTGTTATTAACTCTGCTAGTGGTAATTAATTAATTAAATTCACCAACAAGGACTGTAACTTAACTTAAAGAATTTAAGTAAGTCTGCTGGTAAATATTTACAATTTATTTGTACATTTACTCTTTTCTGTTTGAAAAGTTTTAAAAGAAATCATATGACAACATTAAATAAATAATAAAATGTTCAACAAAGTCTTTCACTGAATTAAAATGTCTATCACTATGGAGAAAGTCTTGCTTGGTTGGTCTCTCTCTGATTAAGTAATATTTGTTAATTTCACAGTCCTGATTGAATATCTACACTGCTATTGTCATCACAAAATGTTTTATTTTATGTTTGGTGAACTGGGATATGCTGTACAGTTGCCTTTATGGGCAACTTATCTGAGTCACTGAAGATGGCTCCCTCTGATACTGTATAGAATTAATTGCTGACATTCTTCCAAGTGGTATACACGAGATGTCTGGCCGTTTGACATAGACCGGCACTGCATCCGTCGTAACTTCAGTAAGAGATGCCTCTTGTATATTTCTTAGGTTTACAGGATAAAACCTGAAACGAAGTTAAATGCAATCCCTGTATTTTTCTATCACTATCCCTCTATGACACAGATGGGGATGATAGACAGTTTCAGACAGAGTGCTAGCAGATGCACAAGATATAATATAGTAGCAACAATCAATTCATGTCACTGTGAGCATAACTTTCTTTTACATCCTTAATTATAATCCGTTTCCCATGATCTGCCTCCCTACAATAATTTGGCCGTGAATAAAACTACTAAGTAATATATCAAACTATGCAGTAATCCAATTACTTTCATCCTTCCTTATGTTCATGGTATGTGTGTCATTCCATTAAGAAATACTTCTTTAAATACTTTTCCAAACTTACAGACACACTTTCGACATCATTCTCAAGTATTTTGAATATTTCCCAAGGCTGGCTTTGCCTCCAGAAATACACACAAGCCTGTAAGTTCACCAGCAACACACTGTAATTTTCTAACACATCTACACACTTCCTATCGTACAGGTTGATTAATCACTAGAAATACTCATAATTATATATAGATATATATATATATATATATATATATATATATATATATATATATATATATATACGTTCTTACCCTCAGGAACACACACAGACGAGCTGTTAATGGCTGTTTAAGGTCTGCTTTCAAGTAGAGAAGGCAAATCGCTTCCACTAACACTTGCTTTCTTTTGCCGCTCGCTGTCGCGTTCAAATATTGTCACTGACCTGATTCTGTAAGACACGCGCTATAAATAGTGTGGCCTCGAGCGTACGAGGTAGTTCTCCAACGAATGTGTTTTGTGTTCAGAAAATATTGGTAAATTTTGCCTATTGTGCAAATCAGGAAAACTAAGATTTTACTTATCTAAGTTATTCCTGGAGCGATTTTATTCATTTAAAGTTTAAAATACGCCCTATATTATTCGACATACAAGGTATTTCTAATAAACAACCTTTTTCATTCCTAAATGCATTTTATTTTATGCGTACTGTTACCTCGTGTTTATGTGTAATTGTGAATGTTATCGGTAACACATGTTATGTCGTGGGTTGGCATGTATAACATCCACATGTAAATGCAGTCAGACCAACTTGAAATAAGTACGCTCAGTCCATCGTACAATTAACACGATTTTAATTGACGATATTCACAACACTGAGTACTTCACACATTGAGACATTTGTATAAAAATGATGCTCCATAATAACCATATTATCTCTGGCAGTAAGAATTGATGAACTGTACAGCTGGCCGTTAGAGGTCAAACTGTCTGCAAATATTCCAAAACAACCTTGTCATGAATGTTAATTTGTATTACACAGTTACGTACTACCTTCTGTCTGCCGTCTTGCCACACATCACTCAAACACACATTCTTGAAGTAGTGTCAGTAGATAATCTGACAATAATTTAATAAAAATGAGAACCCTAGTATGGAACTCTTAAAAACACACACTGTCCCATTAGGACGAACAAACACCTCGAATGCCGGTCACCCCGAACGTTCACCGTTCGTTTCTTCGCCCCGACATTGCCTACGTCATACACTCATTTACATATAGGTCACACCTTAACAAATAGCTAGCGTTTAGCACTGGTCCGTCGCGTGTACCTCTCAGCTGTGCACAGCGATGCCTTAGCAAGCCTGCGTGCAAAATGAGTGGTAACACTACCCCGCCCCCCCAGCGAAAACTGAAAGTTTTCCTCAAAGGAGGATGACAAACCCTGGACCATTTCACAAAACGTGAAGTAAAAGTCGTGTATGTTAGATATGATTAATTGTCCATAGAAAAGATGTCAAGAAATGGAGAAAAAAAAACTAAATGGAGATGTCAAATGATGAAATATGATAATAAAATTGTGATGCATGATACATGGAGAAGTTCAATGAAATAATTAAATGATGAATCAATTTAACTAGCTAATTGAATGATATTAAACCATATTGAAAAAAACAGAAAAAAAACTGTAAATTTAATTATGTCCATGTGATAATGTCTAAGATGTGTTCATCATCTTGAAATAATGAAACTAGTTAAAGTTCTTAAAGTAAGGCATAGGTATTATCACTTCTTAATTTTATCGTCCCTTAAATGGTATGGTTATGAAAATGTTCCAGATGTGAGTTTCCTTTACGCCAAAAGTCAATCCGATTTTAAGCATTCTGCACAAGATGTGTCAATAAAAGTTCCAGACACGTAGTATTTGTTGAAATAACAGATGATACCAGTCAATACTGCTTGATAGTGAGTTGGAGAAGTCTGTGACCATGTCCTTAATTCTTGATCATCATACACCTAAGTTTCAAAGTACCCGCAGGAAAGAAAGTCACTTACAAATGTCTTTGGATAGCTGTGTGGACGAAGTTACCATTGAGCATGTGCCGAGACCAAAAAAAAAAAAAAAATTCACCATGCATAACAATGTCTTGTAATGTCATATTCAAAAGTCAGGAAATGACTATCAAGCACCTCATATCTGTGGGTACCCTCGACATCATGATTCAAATCCAATGGTAGATGTAGAGGTTCAGCTCTGTGTTATGGTCATGGTATAGGCATTAATTTATTCTCCACGATGCCAAATGCTTGAGAATCTGTATTATCTGTTTGTGGGTAACGCGATAACACATCTGCGATAACGTTGGACTTGCCATCAATTGGGTGGATGATGTAGTCATATGCTTGTAAGTTTATCGCATATCTTGCGACCCTTGGGTTTTTCATCTGTGCACTCTGTAAATACGAGAGAGCCTTCTGGTCTGTCTCAATAATGAAACGAGACCCAAGAAGGTATCGCTGAAGTTTGGTCACCGACCAGATAATCGCTAGAAGCTCTCTCTCAATTATGGGGTATCTGCATTCAGTTTGAGAGAGCTTACGCGAGATATACAGAACTGGATGAAGTATTCCATCCACCTCCTGCATTAAGGCACCACCGATCCCATACTGTGAAGCGTCCGTTCTGAGGATGAAAATTAATTTTGGATCAGGTAATTTTAATATAGGCTCAGATGAAAAAAAATTCTTTTAAATGGGCTAGAGCTCTGTCACAGTGCTCAGTCCAGACAATCCTATTAGGAGAGCCTTTTGTAGTCAACTCAGATAGAACTGAAGTAATGGAGGACAGATGTGGCATAAATTTATTGTAGAACTGGACAAGACCCAGGAGGCTTCTTACTTGTTTCTTTGTCCGAGGAATGGACAAATTAAGAATTTTTGAAATAGTGTTGTCTTCAGTTTTGAGAAATCCGTGTCCAACTCTGTGACCTAAGAAGGAGATTTCGTGGAACCCTATGTGAATCTTAGAAGGCTTTGCAGTAAGACCATGTGACCGAAGAATCTCGAGTAGAGATTTAAGTCCAGAAACATGTTCGTCCCAAGAGTTGTGGAACAAACAAATATCATCTATATAAGAGATAATATCAGATCTGTGGGAAAAAAGTTTTCTCATCATGCGGACAAAGGTAGCTGGTGCATTCACCAAGCCAAAGCACATGAAATTCCAATGAAAGAGACCTTTAGGAGTAGCAAAAGCAGTGAGAGGTTTGGCTCTTTCTGTGAGAGGTACCTGCCAATACCCCTTGGATAGGTCAAATTTACTAAAATACTTAGCTTCCGAAAGTTTTGCTAATAATTCCTCAAGAACTGGCATTGGCTCTGCGTCAGACTCTGTTATACTATTGAGTCTACGGAAATCAATGCATAATCTAATACTCTTATCTTTTTTTCTGATGATGACCATCGGGAAAGAATATGGTGACTCTGAATGTGAAATGATATTAAGTTTTAGCATCTCGTCCAATTCCTTTTTTGACCCGATCCTGAAAGTGGATAGGGATAGGGTAAGGTTTCAAGTGAATAGGACGATTATCTGTGAGTTTAATATCGTGAGAAATGATAGACGTCCGACCAGGAATATCAGTAAGGACTTGTTGATAGGACTCAAGAATTGCAAGGACTTGACTTTGTTGTGCCGCAGACAGATCAGGACAGATAGAAACATTTAGCCACGATTCTGAAGGCTGCAGTGATATTGCAGGAAGAGGTAAGGGTATGTCAGGGAATGCAGTAGCTTCTTCCTGAATAACAGATAAGGAGGAATATGACGTAGGACGATCAGAGGATTCGTCCAAAACATCAAAAATAGGCTTGAGATATGCAGGTCTATCATTGAATTCCTTTAGCATATTGACATGAAATGTTTTATTCTTGCCATCAACGTCAAGAATATAGTCAACATCTGTGAGTTTTGACATAATTTTATATGGTCCCCTCCAAGAAATAAGAAGGCGATTTTGTCTTGTTGGTAACAATACATAAGCCTTGTCCCCTGGCATTAATTGTCTAAGCTTTTTTCGTCGGTTTTGAAGGGACCGAGCTTTTTCTTTTGCCTTTTCAGAAGAATTGACAGCAATTTGCCAAGACTCAAGAAGTTTCTGACGCAGGTTAACCACATAGTCATAAGATGACTGAACTTCGGGGGATATTTCTGGACCTGACAGTAGCTGTTTTATCATTGACATGGGTCCTCGTGGTGGAGCACCATAAAGGAGCTCAAAAGGAGAAAACCCAGTGTGTTCATTGGGAACTTCCCGATAAGCAAACAGCACTGCTGGGAGCATTCTGTCCCAGTCTTGTGGATAACTAGTGGTCACCTTACCTAGCATTTGTTTCAAAGACCTATTTAGCCGTTCTACCATACCGTTTGACATGGCATGATATACGGAGCTCAGAGATCTATCTATATTACATAGATTCAAGACCTGTGACATGACGTCTGACACAAACTGTGGTCCCCTATCAGATAGAATTTTATCTGGGAAACCCAATCTCGTAAAAATTAGGAGAAGTGCATCAGCCACATCACTGGTAGCAATATGTTTAAGAGGTATTGCTTCAGGCCACCTAGTACACATATCAATACAGGTAAGGACAAACCTGTGACCTCTGGCTGAAGGAACCATTAGTGGACCTATTAAGTCTATGGCTATTTTTGCGAATGGTCGCACAGAGATATCAGCAGCCTGAATGGGTGCATTATGATAAGCTCCTTTAGTAGCCACCTCTTGGCATATTTTACAAGAACGACAAAACATTTTGACATCCTTCACCACTCCAGGCCAATAAAAGTCAGACAAGACTCTGTATTTTGTCCTAGCAAAACCCATGTGACCTGCACAGTTTGTGTCATGTGCATGCCTAAGAATGTATGGCCGAACCACAGTTGGTACAAGAATTTGACTACGCACTAACGTAGAGTCTGTATAATTACGCATTAAAATATCATTTTTGATAGAGTACCAAGGACATGATTTTTCTGAGCAATCAGAATCATGTGGTCTCACCAACTTAAAAAACCTTTTCAGGGATTTGTCAGTCTTCTGCATTTCAATGAATGAAGTCTTGGTGAGCATAGGTTTTTGATGTTCATCATCATCATCATCATTGCCCAGCACTTCACTCTGACTTTGAGCATGTGATTGTGCTCTTGTTGTCACCACATTTGCGTGCAGCCTATGCTGACGTTCCCAGATTTCAATATCTTGGGTGGAACATTCTTTTATGCCAACAAGATTACCCAGGATCAATTCAGCAACTGGATCCTCCAATAAACAAACTTTAACTTGCCCTGAAAAGAATGGTGTGTCAATGTGTACAATGGCTAGTGGATAGAATTCTGCCGTTCCACCAAATGTAATACATTTTACCATTTCCCCTGTGCAGCAGGAAGGGTCAACAAGGGACTTGCGTACACCCACAGTGGTGCAACCTGTATCTCTTAAAACTGAAACAAGATTGTTATTTAAGAAACCCTTGTAAAAAGTAAGTGACCCTTGTCCATCATGGGAGGCTAAAGCTGGTACCAATGCAGGGATGGGATGTCCACAAGATAGTCGCGACACCACGCCTGGCTGAAATAAAGTGCTACACTCAGAACAATTTGATGTATTGAACAAGTCAACAGCACAAGCATTAGCAAGATTGGTGTTAACATTATTCTGATCGACCATCCCTGTGTTGCTATTATGACTCGAGTTTGAGTTTGAACGTTCCACACTTCGTGAGCGCTGAAAGTTGTTTTTTCCACGATAGTTATTTCGGTTTCCTCTTCCGTTCTGATGATTATTAGAATGTTGAGGGCATGTGCACCCTATACAGTGTTGAAAAGGTGGAGAGTTCTGGCTGTTCTCATCATTATAATATCTGTCACTTCTATACATGTAGGAATTATCAGGCCTACGCCATCCTCTGTTTGACCTATTGTACATTTGAGATGGTCCATTACCTCCAGGATATTGACGAAAATTTCTTTGATCTTGAGATGGTCGAGTATCGAAATTGTACCGTCCACGAAACGATCCGACATTTCGGTCTCTGTTCTGACCAAAATTCCGATCCATGCTTTTTGATCTGGCTCCTGGGTTTTGTATTTGCACAGAACGAGCCGAAGCAACTGGTAATGACTCTTTCACAGTGGAGTTGCTCACAACCTGCCCCGGATGAGCTGTCATAAATTGTCGACCTAAAGACTCAACAGCTTGCAAAGATTCAGGTTTGCGTTCATGCAAAAATGTTAAAAATTCTGAACTAATGGAGGATAACACTTTGTCCCTCAATATGAGATCCTTAAGACCCTCAAATGTATGTTCAATCTTAGCCAAACCAATCCATCTATCAAAACATAATTTAATAGATGAAATGAAATCCGAGAAGTCCTTGTTCATGTCGGGTATGAGTTTTTTGAACCTCATTCTATACCCATTCTCATCAAGTTGGTATCTTCGTAGAAGTAACGCCTTAGCTGCATCATAGGATTGCCTATTGTTCTCATCCATAGTTAAAATAGCAGTCAAAGCATCACCTGTAACTATTTGCATTAAATGGACCACCCATGATGATCTTTCAAGTTTGTATTCTGTACATACTGTCTCAAAACGATTTATAAAGCAAGATATGTCATCAGAATTCTGGTTAAATTTGGGTAAATGAAGTTTAATTGTGTTAGGAAGTACTTTCTTAGACGAACCTGTCACTTCCTGATTTTGTGAATTGCCAGATTCTATTTTAGATCTATCTAAATTTAAAGAAGCCATCTTCTCTTCATGCTCAAATTGAGCTTTTTTCGCTGCTAAATCTATCTCATCTTGTCTTTTCCTTTCTGCCAAATCTTCCTGTCTTCTTCTCTCTGCAAAATCTTCTTGTCTTCTTTTCTCTTCAATCTCTTCTTGTCTTCTTTTCTCTTCAATCTCTTCTTGTCTTCTTTTCTCTTCAATCTCCTCTCGTCTTATTTTCTCTTCAATCTCTTCTTGTCTTCTTTTCTCTTCTCTTGCTTGTGCCCTTTCTTCTTTGGCAATATCTTCTAGCCTTTTTTGTTCCTCTTTCTCCAATCTACTCTCTTCTCTTGTAAGTAGCTCCATGGCAAACTCTTCCAAAGCTTGTCCCTGCTTACCAAGTTTTTCTCCCAATAGAATAAAATGCTCCAGAGTAGCCATGTTAGAAGGTTATAAATGACTTACTTGTGAAGTAAAATGTGTATTATATAGTAATTAGCAGTACCAATGCAAATTCTTATAAATGTCAAGATAAAGCAAGTGAAAAATATTATGTGAGCATATGTTAATCTCGTGAAGTAGACAAGACAAACTATGACCCGGACACAGTACAACAAGCCAAGAAAGACAATACTAATGTAGAAAAATAATAAAAAAATAAAATAAAATAAATAAAAATGTATTTAAGTAAAAATAAAAATAACAATGCTTTGTCTAACAAAATAACAAGACAAAAAGGCTTTACTACATTTAATACACACAGGAACTGAGGGACAGCAAGGTACGATCAACTGTGTACAAACAATAATGTTTCCAAAACGAAATAATCAGAAACACTCAACGAACTTGAACATCAAGCATCACGTGACAACACAACTAAACGGAAAAAAGGATATGATTAATTCAGGTGAAGCGTTATCCACTCGGCCATGTGCGCCGGACCCTCAATCCTGAAATAATCACCTACCAATCCTACAGACAACCTTGATCTTAGGCCCAGCCAGAGCGGGATGTTTTCCTATGATCAAGTCCTTCACTGACCCCCCTTAAAATACACAAAGAAACATAAAACATGCAGAAAACAAAAGGCTCTGCACAGGATATATCTAAACTAAGCCGACAAGAGATAGACCACTTAGCTTATAGTGAATCCTCCCCAGGTATGGTACTGGACAGAATGGAATCGATTACTCTCACTACAGGAGGATGATAGTGTTGAAATTCTTCATTGTTGTTTACAAAAACAATGATTTTGTTGTTGTTGCCGAATACGCCATCTTGTCTTGTCTGACTGTGCAAGACGTGGAGGGCTGAAAATCTTCGCTGAGCTTGATCAATTTCGAAGAAAGTTGAAATTCTGCTGCCAAAACTGATGCAAATACTTATAGAATAGAAATGTCATTGATGCCAATAAAAATAGTTCAAACTCTTGACCGCATCAAAATTAATAAGTTTGTAGTAGGCTTGTTAATGTTTTTGGATCCTGCCGCTAATTCGCTGCTGACGTGAAAAGGACAACTCAAGCTGCGCAGTGCAGTTTGTATGCGCTGAAAAGTATGGCTCGCCGATAGCGCAAATTTTGTAAAAGTGGCTCAGACAGAAGGCTTCATAATGATGAATTTCGGATTGGAGAAAAAAAACAAACTCCCGTTTGCTGGCCACCATTGGGTGTTACCTCGTGTTTATGTGTAATTGTGATTGTTATCGGTAACACATGTTATGTCGTGGGTTGGCATGTATAACATCCACATGTAAATGCAGTCAGACCAACTTGAAATAAGTACGCTCAGTCCATCGTACAATTAACACGATTTTAATTGACGATATTCACAACACTGAGTACTTCACACATTGAGACATTTGTATAAAAATGATGCTCCATAATAACCATATTATCTCTGGCAGTAAGAATTGATGAACTGTACAGCTGGCCGTTAGAGGTCAAACTGTCTGCAAATATTCCAAAACAACCTTGTCATGAATGTTAATTTGTATTACACAGTTACGTACTACCTTCTGTCTGCCGTCTTGCCACACATCACTCAAACACACATTCTTGAAGTAGTGTCAGTAGATAATCTGACAATAATTTAATAAAAATGAGAACCCTAGTATGGAACTCTTAAAAACACACACTGTCCCATTAGGACGAACAAACACCTCGAATGCCGGTCACCCCGAACGTTCACCGTTCGTTTCTTCGCCCCGACATTGCCTACGTCATACACTCATTTACATATAGGTCACACCTTAACAAATAGCTAGCGTTTAGCACTGGTCCGTCGCGTGTACCTCTCAGCTGTGCACAGCGATGCCTTAGCAAGCCTGCGTGCAAAATGAGTGGTAACATGTACGTTATAATAATAATAGCCCCTTCAGTCATAACTGACTATGGGAATGCGCCCCTGAGGTGACAGCTCTCAGCTGCTTATTTTCCTGGTGCTCCTTTCGACGTTTTCTCCTCACCTCTGCTTCTTGTGTGAGCCTCTCTTCGCCCAATCTGAGGTGGCGCCGTAAATAGCATCGCCACTTAGTGCGATCGGCAGCTTCATCCTCCCATGTTGCTGGATCCATGTCCAGTGCCCTCATATCTCTCTTGCACACATCTTTGAACCTCAGCTGTGGTCGCCCAACTGTTCTCTTGCCATCTGCTAATTGTCCGTAGAAGATATCTTTTGGGATGCGACCATCTTCCATGCGGCGAACATGGCCAAGCCAGCGAAGTCTGCGCTGTCTAAGAAGCGTATACATACTTTGAAGGCCAGCACGCGACAACACCTCGACATTTGTCACTTTATCTTTCCACGAGATGCCGAGGATGCAGCGTAGACACCGCAAATGGAAGGCATTGAGCCTTCTTTCTTGCTTAGCATAGGTCGTCCAGGTCTCGCTGCCATATAGGAGTGTGCTGGTGACGCAGGCATTATATACCGCAGCTTTGGTCTTCATTGTGAGTTTAGAGTTTCCCCAAACACGCGATGTGAGGCGGGCAAAGGTAGCTGCAGCTTTGCCAATGCGGCTGTCGATTTCTGTATCCAGTGAGAGTTTGTCATTGATGGTAGACCCTAGGTATGTGAAGTGGTGCACCACTGCCAATTCATAGTTATCGATAGTGATAACTGGTGCAGCACCCACATCCTGACTCAGCACATTCGTTTTCTTTAGACATATTGTGAGGCCAAAGTCCTTGCATGCTTTAGTGAAGCGATTCATCAAGCTCTGAAGCTCCTGTTGGCTTTGAGTGACGACTGCAGCATCATCAGCGAACAACAAGTCTCTTATAGTGACCCTTCTGATTTTTGTTTTTGCCTTCAGCCTTGAAAGATTAAACAGACGGCCATCTGACCTAGTGTGAAGGCATATTCCTTCAGTTGCATCTCTGAATGCATGTTTCAAGAGTAAGGCAAAGAAGATTCCGAAGAGGGTCGGAGCCAGAACACAGCCTTGTTTAACGCCACTTCGTATATCAAAGGGCTGTGACGTGCTTCCAGCATATTGGACTGTTCCCTTCATGCCGTCATGGAATGACTTTATCATTTCCAGCATTTTAGAAGGGCAGCCTATTTTCAGGAGGATTTTAAAGAGTCCATCCCTACTAACCAGGTCGAATGCTTTTGTGAGGTCTATAAAGGCGATATATAATGGTCTTTTCTGCTCTCTTGATTTTTCCTGAAGCTGGCGGAGAGAGAAGATCATGTCTGTTGTTGATCTGCCAGCTCGGAATCCACACTGTGACTCTGGATATATGCGCTCAGCTAACTTGTGTAGTCGCATTAATGACTTTGGCAAAAACTTTACCAACAATACTAAGAAGAGAGATGCCTCTGTAGTTATTGCAATCACTTCTGTCTCCTTTATTTTTATACAGTGTTACAATCTTGGCATCTCGCATGTCTTGAGGAATACTGACACAGCATCCTATGCAGGGGATGTAATAGCGTGCTCTTACAGCATTTGATTAAATCAGGAGGAATCCCATCACTGCCTGGTGCTTTGCGAGAGGCCAAGCTATCAATGGCCTTGCTGAGTTCATCTAATGTTGGTTCGGCATCCAGCTCCTCCAAAGTTGGCAGACTGTTGACACCATCAAGGGCTGCAGGCGTAACGGTATTGTCTCTAGCGTAAAGCTCAGAGTAGTGCTCGACCCACCTCTCCATCTGCTTACCCTTATCGGTTAGCTTCTCTCCGCTGATGGTTTTTAGCGGTGCCGTCTTACTTTTATGGGGGCCATGTGCTTTCTTTATACCGTCATACATTTGTCTAATGTTGCCTGTTTGCGCTGCGATCTGGATGCTCTCACTGAGCTGGAGCCAGTAGTCATTTGCACAGCGTCGAGCAGTTTGTTGAACTTTGCTTCTCGTAGCCCTCAGAATCTGTAGGGTTCTGGCACTCGGTGAACGTTTGTATTCATTCATAGCACTGCGCTTAGCTTCAATGACAGGTGCCATCACATCTGATGAAGCATCAAACCAGTCATTTGACTTTGCTGTTTTCTTACCAAAGGTGGCAAGTGCGGTACTTTGAATGGTGTTCCGTAGATGCTCCCAGTTCTCTGTAATAGTATCACCATGCTGAGGGCTACTGAGCACTTTCTCGAAGGTCGCAGTGAATTGAGCGATCATGAAAGGGTCTGACATCTTGCTGGTATCAATGCGTGGTTTCCCTTCATGTCTGACACGATAGAGATTTCTTGGTTGTGCTCTGATTTTGCAGCAAACAAAGGAGTGATCTGTATCACAGTCTGCACTATGGTACGAGCGCGTGGAGAGCACAGACCTGAGGAGTGGCCTTCTGACGAGAATCAGGTCAAGTTGGTGCCAGTGCTTTGATCGTGGGTGTCTCCATGACACCTTATGCTGGGGTTTTGTCTGAAAGTAGGTGTTGGTCACGCAGAGGTCATGGTGGACGCACAACTCTAAGAGCCGTTGTCCATTTTCATTCATCTTGCCAATACCAAACCTGCCCAGACATGAAGGCCATGAAACATTATCGGCACCCACTCTAGCATTAAAGTCACCAAGGAGAACAAGCTGTTCTTGCCTAGGTATGCTTTTGATAATTGCTGTTAGATTCTCGTAGAACTCATCTTTAGCTTCTGGGGCAGAGTACAGAGTAGGAGCATACACACTGACAAGGGTGATGGGACCTGTGCTAGTTTGCAGGCGGAGCGTTAACAGGCGTTCTGATCCATTCTCGCCTGGTTCAACCATTTTAGTTAGCGATTTTTTGACCGCAAAACCTACTCCGTGTTCTCTAGCTTTATTAAGATCTTTCCCTTGCCAATAAAATGTGTAGTCCTTCTCGCTCACCGTTCCAGAGCCCGCCAGACGCGTTTCCTGAAGTGCAGCTATATCCACCTGAAGTCGTTTAAGCTCATCATTAATTATGGCTGTCTTCCTTACATCGTTTACATCCTGTAGGTTTTCGGATAGTCCAGTCAACATAGTCCGGACGTTCCAGCATCCCAATCTGAGAGTTTGCTTGTTTCTATTTTTTCGATAATTGCTTGGTGCAAAATTTTCTGTCCACAGTTCGGGTTTGACCCTAATCCCCATGCACCCAATGGGGAAAGCAGACAGTGGCGGGACAACACCTTATTGACTGGGGGCTGCCCAGCTTGAAGCGGGCGGTAGCTGTCCAGTGAGATCCTAGAACCTCTCCCACTGTCGGAAGTAGCCCCTGGCGCCATGCCCTACGCCAATTGGGCAAAATGCTTATAACCGGTAACTGTTACTTCCCGTGTTTTGCCGACACCTATAGGGTGAAGCTGGAGTGTCCTCTCCAGGGCGCGAGCTTGGGCACAGTTATATGGAGATCAAGCTGTTGCTCATGCAGCATGTTCCCCCTCTCCACACAGCTGGTAGATTTAAAGGAACGGCAGTAGCCGATACAGTTTGGTACCAGCCATGTCGCAGGAGTTGCCAGAATAATGTCGAATCGACATTAGACTGCCTTAGGGACTCCGACTCCGGATTTATCCTCAGGGTTTACTCCCGAAGCCAATTCCATAAATGGATATTCCCGCAAGGCAGCGGTGGTTTGAATTCAGAGTTCCTTCTCTTAGATAAGCTACCAACCAAGGATCACGAGCCCTATCTGCCCGAAGCTGCTGGTTTTAAGGCGCCAGTCGCTCGCCTTTGCCCCTTCTCCCGTCAGTGGAAACAGTTCCGCCGGGCTCAAATTGAGCCACACGTGAAGGCCGGGAGCTGGACTTGGTTGTCAGAGGCTGTTTGATGCGCGTGCCATAGAAGTATTTTATCTGCAGTGAGAGCTTATCCTCACTACAACTCCCGGCAATAACAACCTTTTGGAACTCATGCGTACGTTTCACAGCTAAATAATGGACTAACCTGAGGCTTCGATGCATTCAACTAGATATCTCTCCCGTCCTATTTTAGTATTTGTAAAAGTATTAGTACTTACGGGTAGAGCAATATCGCTAATATCGTTTTGGTAGCCTCTTCCATGTGGTACTTTTTTCATAATGATGTAGTTAATTGTCCTTCGATACTTGTTTGCACATATTTGGACGTCCATTTTATTTATCCAAGGCTGTAATAAACACGGCATAAGGGAGCGTTCTGATTGGTCTGTATATCTTGCAGTTCTTACAATGTATGGCGCGCGGTGTGGTCAGAGTTATGCAAAATTCGTGTTGTGATACAGACGTCACTTCATGACAGTCCGCAGAGGTCAATTTGTTAGTTGCAAACACATATCTCTTCTTAACAGTTCTCGCTGGTCTTGATACCTTTTATCTTATTTATCTTTTTTCTTTCACGTTCTCTTATAACTATCTTTCTATATTGTCGTCTGTTGAACTTCCCCATGAACGTTTCTGTCATTTAAATGTACTTGTATTTAAAAATTTTTTTTAAAAATACCTAGAAAGGAATAAAGAATGAAAGATGGAAACAAATTGCCAATTGTAAATATGTCTTGTGTAGTTTCCGGGGGGAAGGGGAGGGGGGGGGGAAGGGGGGGGGGAAGAGGGGATGAATAAAGAATAGGACTACAAACTTCTCATGCATGTCGTAAGAGGCGCCTTGTATGAGGTTACGCATGAGGATGACAACCACATCATGTCAAATGCGTTGCTACAGACGCTACAAGAGCACATCTTGTTTTTTTATTTAGAGTAAAGCCTTTATTTTCACTTTCTCTCACTATAGTAACAGTCATTTCCTCTAACCCCTTTTCAAGTTTAGAAATTAAAGCTGTTTCGTCAACATATCTAAGATTGTCTATATTATGTCCACCTTGGAATTCATGGGCTGGTCATCTGTGCATCTCATGAAATTTCCACCGTACAAAGAAGTTCTTATTCTCTCTATTATCTGTAACAAAACTATAGTTTAATCAGTGGGGGCTCGTGACTCTGATGTATGGGGGTGCTGCTTCTTAAAGTTTAACTCATTGACTCCGCAATTATTTTCCACCCTGTGCCGTATTTTTAATTCGTGATAGACTAAAAACAACGCTCAGAGAGTTGTTTTGGCACGGGTGTCCAATCTGACCAACGCTCTGAAAGTTGTTCCGGAATCAAAGAGTTAAGAAATACGTAGTAATAATTACAAACAAGCAGCGTCCTGGCACTGAATTAGTCATCGGAATGGTCAAAATAATTTTTATGAATTTTGTAAGTTCAGGAAGAACTTCGGCTAGATTATTTTCTGAGATAATTTTCAGCAAGTCAATTAACTGGCAATAATCGTATAGATCATGTCTGCTATGCCTCATGTAGTATCCCTTACCTATTCCAAGGTCAACAATAAAATCAGCACTGCTCACTCGCAGTTACTTTGACTAGTTTTGTCACCAATAAAAATACGTACTGACAATGCCAATGTGGCAACTTACCGACTAGGCATTGACTCAACCACTGGGAGACAAATTTGGAACCGTCTAGTGCACAGTTCCGCCAACGGTTAAACTTTAAATGATTTCATGGTTTTATTTGTTTATTATTGAAATGATTATTGGAACTAGAGGATGAGTAAACGCGGGACTTGTTAATAAAAATATTCATTGCGTTGTATTGTTCTTCACAAAATGTCAGATAACTTCGTTGAATGTATATTTAGATTTAAAAAGCTGGGGGTACTGCCGTTCCTACCACCGAGCCGCCCATGAATTTAATACAGATCAAAGTGACAGAAAAATGAAAGACACAGAGAAAGAGATTGAAGGTACCTACAACGATAAATGGATTACTCATTACGTACTCTAAGTACGTGCAAAAATTCAAATTAATTGTTGATGACAAAGCTGACAGAATTAGTTATGACCATATCGATCAGCATGTACGGGTACGTGATGTGTAACGATGGCAATATTTTTATTTACCCACATACTTAACTGTTCAATGTCCAATACAGAGCTGTGTGTAATTGCAGGACAACAGTGCTGAGTGAGGTAATTGTGTACTGACCTGGTGCAGGCTTTCCGTATGGTTGACTGCAGGTACTGCTCCATCCTGGGAAGAAGGAATGGTATACTCACAGAAATGATATCTGCTTCCTACTTGTCTCAATGTTGAATGTTTTTCTTAGTAGATATGTCCATACTGCTTTCTCTGGTTGTTGTGGCTTAACGCTTGTACAGGGTGGGGTAACAGGCCCCATTACCGACTCTATTTATTCGCCTTTTACGACGATGTCTTGTAGGTTACAGTGTATCTATTCTTCACCCCTCTTTTGGGCCCAGGTAACACACTGGCAAACGTCCATATTGCGATCACCCATCTCATTTCACTGATTCCAAGTTCCGGAATCTCCAGAGTAAGAGAAATACAAAGACACATACGCAAAAGAGGTAAATACACAAACACATAAACAAAAACACAGACGGAGAAGAAAATGTTAGGCATATGTGAAAGGCATATGTGAAAGGCATATGTGAAAGGCATATGTGAAAGGCATACAACATGCATGAAAAGACGTAAGAGGGGTGGCACAGGACAGGCAGATTTGGTTTATTTTTAGAACCTGTGATCTTCTGGCAACTCAGACGTGACGTCACTGATTGGTTGTTTTCTTGCGGTACATTTATGCTATTTCAGCAGCGTCCAGGTGAGGTGTTTATACCATTGTGATTTCTATTTCTCCATGTAGCTAATGCAAAACGTCTTTCCAATGGCTTCAGAATTGCAGCAAATTTCGTGGACTCCACTTGCACACCATCTTTTTGTACAAACAAATCTGTCTTTGTTAAGCCACAAAAATACACATCAAAATATTACACTGGACATATACAGACCTCAAGAGTCTACTATAACAATACATTGTTTAGTTAACTCATGGTGGTTCCGTCTGCTAAGGTAGAGAGCTCTGCAGATGTTAGAGAGGGCATTGTGGAGAAGATACAACATCGATTGGGAACCTCATTCCACAGGCACCCAACAGTATCGTTAAATTATTGATGGCATGAGGTACCACAAGCTGTTTAATAAAACATGAGGAGTTGCTTCTAATGACGGCTACAGCATGGTTCTGTTTGATGAGCTGTCGACAGCAAGAACAAAGAACTGTATTATGTATTCACCAAGTTTATATTGACCACGCGTGCAAGGATATTTACCCTGGAGAATTGGAAGTGCGCGTTTAGCTAAGTTCAACATTGACGCCGCTTATGCTTGCATGTGTGCGCTAGTGCTGAAAGTACATACAACCGTGTTTATATTTTATTAATTTGTGATGGCTGCCAGAAGAAAAATTAATTATCAGCAAATATCTCACGAAATGAGACAACCAGTCTCCTTATTTGATGAGTGTTACGGTGTTATTTTTAAATGATGGCGTCTGCTGGGGTTTACCCATGTGCAAACGTTTAGGGGTCATTAGTATTTATAGAATATGTCGATATTTTACGGTATAGTGAACGCGAAATATATGCGGAGATGATGACGCATTCGCGTTGGGTAGGTCACGCCGGGTGACTTGGTTACTGGGCCTTTGTTACGTTATCCGTCAAGCATGAAGGTCGTGTCTTGTATTTCTTCCAAGGAATTAAGGCTGAGTATATAGCCTATATTTTATAGATGAATCGATGTAGAACTCAGGTCAGTTCACAAGATAATCTAAGTATGAGATTAATTAAATTAAACTAATAATGGAAGAAGAATCGTATTGTGATTCAAATTGTAGATGTCATGAACTCATGTGCTCATTTCTGGCTGTTGATTAAACAGCGCACGTATATAGCCACGATGTTCTTCTGACACATTGTTTTGACACGGACGGACATGAATACTATGCATGTAATTTCCTAATGAACTATGTATGAACTATATCTGGATGTACCACAATGTGAACTGTTCTTCGTGCGTCAATTTTGTATTAAATATTGGACTCAATCGAAGGCTTACCACATTCCTTTGATTACGTTTTGATTGCTTCAACTTTGCATTGTTGATGGTCCTTTGACCTGGTGAACTCTTTCTTGTAAGAAGTTATAGAAATAAATGGATCAGTTCGTACGGAGCCGGGGTTTGCTTGGACACAAGTGGCATAACGATAATTAAGCAAGCATCCCAACTGAACTTACAATAATAGAACAAAGGACCCTCCAACACCAGTAAACCACCCACGCAACAGTGGTGGCCAATGTGGGGAGCCTTCGATTGAGTCCAATATTTAATACAAAATTGACGCACGAAGAACAGTTCACATTGTGGTACATCCAGATATAGTTCATACATAGTTCATTAGGAAATTACATGCATAGTATTCATGTCCGTCCGCAGCTTATATAACTAACTATCATAACTATTTATGATAGATATCAGTGAGTATATATATATAATATTTTTACAAAATATTATAGATTGTGGAACTTATACATAACAATACAGTAATATTACAATTTCTTGTATTAATTATTCATTCGTTGAGTAATTATAATTATCGACATAGATTATATTGTTGATTACAATACATAAGTAATTGAATACTTGAATAATTCAACTTCAATAATGCTTACCTTGGATCATTTCATTAAAATTGGAAAAGATTGTAATAAAAAAGGAGAGGCACTCCTTGAATTTGCTGAACAACAACTGGCAAGATATAAGGCAGAAGAGGAGGAAAGAAAAGCCATTGCTAAAGCAGAGATGGAAGAACTTGAAAGAAAACAGGCGGAAAAGAAGGCAGAATTAAGGCAAGAAGAAGAAAGAAAGATAGCAAGAGATGAAATCCTACGGATTGAAGAAGAGAATAAATTGAAACGGCAAGAAATCATATTGCAGCAAGAAGTGGAATTGCAACGGCTTAAATTGGAAACAGCAAAACTTAATTCACAGGGTGCTGCAGCAAATCAAAATGATATTGCTCAATCTGGATCTTCATCCACCCGACTTAAAGGTAATTATTACTTTAAACTACCACCATTCAAGTTACACGTGGATGACCTTTCATCGTGGCTGGCGCGCTTTGAGGATATATGTAAGGTCAATAACCTTGACAAAACTGCATGGGCACTTAAACTTAAGGAATTTCTGGATGGCGAACCTGCAAGTGCAGCACAAAACATTGATCCTACATTAGCAACAGATTATGAGGCCATTAAGACGTTGTTATTACGTCGTTTCCACTTGAACGAAGAGGCATGTAGATTACGTTTCAAAAGTTTGTTGCCAGATAACAATAAAGATTTCACAGGTTTTATTGCTAACATACGCAATACTTTTAACAGATGGGTTGAACTGGCAGGTGTCAACAAATCTTACGACAAATTAGTCGATTTGTTATTAAGGGATAAAGTATTATCTTCTGTCAGCTCACCATTCTTTGCTTATTTGCAAGAAAGAAAACCAGAAACAATTGATGAGTTAGAAAAAATTTCTTTAAATTACTGTACAGCACATCCGAATGCTAATATTTCTGGCTCGTTGATAAGAGAACCACTTCCTGTAGCCTCCAATATGGCATATAATAATAACAAACCGAGAACACACAGTGTGGACAGAGGTAGGTTCAAAGGAAACTATGACATTAATTTTCATAAGGGACAGAATAACTTCAACAATAACTTTAATAGAGGAAGACAACAAACCAGAAATTATTCACCTCAGTCAAGATACAACAGTAATCCTCGCAACTCAAGTTATAATCGGTCATATCAATATAATAATGATAACAATTGGAAGAATGGCGATAATTATAACTCGAGACATCGAGATAACAATTATAATAGACGATTACGAGATAATTCAACTAATTATTCTCGTAATCGTTCCCATTCTCGTGGATCTTCACATTATAACCATAATACCGGGGCAGCAGTGACAAATGATATCACCCCTAAGGTTCAGGTTCCACCTAACGATAATACAATGAATTCTTCTGCTGAATGCTTTGCTATAAATTATAACGTGGCAAATAGTTGCCCACAATGCAATCTTATTTTTCAGAAGGCAAAGGAGACAGTGCTAAACTGCGGACACATTACACCAGAAGTAGGTCTTGCAGCCAATGATGGAACAGGCTCTCTGATTTTTAACAGAGGGATAGTAAATGGTTCTGTAGTTTCTGTATTGAGAGATTCGGGGTCCACAACCATTGGAGTGCGACAGTCGCTGGTACATCCTAGCTGTGCAACGGGGGAATATGTCCGTTGCATGACTTTTGGGGGAACTATTGAGTTTTACCCCACAGCTCTTGTCCATGTTAATACACCTTTCTTTTCAGGACAAGTTAAGGTATGCATGCTTCAGAATCCAATTGCAGATCTGATGTTGGGACGCATCCATGGTAGTAAGGATTTTCCCCACAGGAAATTGAGGAATGGGAATTAAAGAATGTGCAATCTTATTGCAATGCTAACGCTGTCATTGCAACAGCTACATTACGGGCCAACAAAATAAATACATGTGGCACAGTGTTCTCCAATTTCAGTCTCAGTACCATTCTGGAAATCGATAAGGAGAAGGATAAGACTCTCCTACAGGATAAAAAGTATACTAAACTACCAGTCCATCCTAGGAAGATTAGAAAATCATTTCGAGGCAGATATACCTTTTCTCAAGAGAATGCCGCCAAGTCGGAAGATAGATGTTGGCGACAGGATCATATTAACAGTGATCTGAATAAAATGGTTGAAAATGGGAAAAGAAGGGATGTCCCGAACAAAGGTAATGATGGTGAAGTTCTTATGAACTTAACTAATAAAATTAGGACAAATAAATATGTCAATCATTATGAGACATCATCTCATAAGACTACCATATCCAAAAGATTAAATAGAAGAACTATTTATCACGTTAGTGACACTGATCCCACTTACATTGGGAAGGGTGCATATTCTCGCACCGTGTTAGTGCGCAATCTGCCACAAGGTACCAGATGGCAGGCACTTAGCAATTTCTTTAATGACACGGCAGACGTTATGTTTGTAAGGTTGTTGTCACCTACCAATGACAGGTATGGTGAGGCTATAGTTACATTTCGTAACAATAGAGATGCTCGAATGGTCATCGAGCATGATAATGGTGCTTACTTTAACCATCATTGTCTACGGTTACAATTAGTACCTAATGCTGCATCACGCAAATAACATGCTATGGTAATACAATTGTCTCATATCATTGATGACTCATCATAGTCATTCATCATTTCTTTTCTTTACTGGTCCTTATAAGGTTACTGATAAAATTTCAGACGTTGATTACGTCTTAGATATCAAGGGACACAGAAAGATATTCCATATTAATATGCTCAAGCAATTTCATACACGTCCTATACACTTACAGTCAATTTTTCATGAATTAGATGACAATACTGTATCTACTTGTCATTATTCTAATCTATCTGTTATACAGGAGGAAGAATCTTCTTTTCCTGAAGTGCAGATGCCTTTACCTGTACTTACTGTCCAATCTACTGAATCTTGGCGTGATGTGACCATTTCTTCTACGGTTACACCGCAACAGCATCAACGCGTTGCTGATCTTCTACAATCTTTCCCAGATGTGTTAAATGATGTACCGGGTTGCACATCTGTAATTAGTCACGATATTATTCTGAACGATGATACACCAATTCGTGTTCATCCTTATTCTGTACCTCTACATTTTCTGAGTAAGACATCTCAGGAACTCGAACAGATGATATCATTAGGTATTATTGAGACTAGTACATCTCCATTTTCTTCTCCTTTAGTCATTTTCCGGAAAAAGGACAACAACATACGTTTATGTGTTGACTATAGGAAACTTAATGCGCAGACAGTACCAGATAGCGAACCACATCCTATCCTTGACGATTTACTTCCTCGTCTATCCAATGCTACACTTTTCACTAAAATTGACTTAACTAAAGGTTATTGGCAGATTCCACTAACCGAAAGAGCCAAATACTACACAGCATTCTCAACTCCACGAGGTCTTTACCAGTGGAACGTGATGCCTTTTGGGCTAATGAATGCTCCAGCTACCTTTATTCGCATGATGCGAAAAATTTTATCAGGTAGATCAGATATAATTACCTATATTGACGACATATGTTTGTTCAGTTCATCATTTGAGGAACATTTTTTGGGTCTTAAATCAGTTTTGGAAATATTGCGGGATAACCATTTAACCGCTAAACCAACTAAGATTCAAATAGCGTGTAATGAGATAACATTCCTGGGACACATTATTGGATCGGGACGTATCCAAACAATTCCCAGTACGGTTTCTAAAATATTAAAATTATCTGTTCCTCAAACGAAGAAACAGGTTAGGAGTCTGTTAGGTTTAATCCAATACTATAGCAGATTTGTACCTCACCTATCATCCATCACGTCTGTCCTGTCATCATTACTAAAGAAGAACATGCCTTTAAGGATAAATTGGACAGACGAATGTGACAAAACCTTTCGCACTATCTTAAAAATATTTTCATGTCTACCTATTTTAAGAATACCAGATGCTTCTAAAAAGTTTGTTCTACGTACAGATGCGAGTAATTACGGACTCGGGGCATGTCTACTGCAATAACGTGACGATGTCCTTCACCCCGTAATGTATGTCTCACGCAAACTGAAACCTCCTGAAACGAAATATTCCACTGTGGATCGAGAATTGCTCTCCGTAATCTGGGCAATTACAAAGTTGGAGAAATTTTTACTGGGATCACCATTCCTGATCCAGACTGATCAGAAATCAGTGGCAGCATTACGTCGCTCAAATCATAAAAGTGCTAAACTTGCACGATTTGCTATTACGTTGCAACCCTACGAATTCGAGATACAGTCGATACCTGGAACTGAAAATGTCATAGCCGACACGTTGTCCAGACATCCTACGGATTCTGAATGAATTTTCAGTTTCAAGAAAATTTTCTGACTAGTCAAGCATTACATTTGCAATAAACAGTATTGATATCAAGTCAGAATATACAACAATTCAGTTGGACTTCCTACCTAAATAAGGACATTTCGAAATAAACTATGGTGATCAAAATATCAAGATTTACGGATCGTTTGAAGGTTTGAACTTCAATTCCACTTTGAGTATCACTCAAAATAAACAATCTCTGATGAAGAAGGGACAGATACTTTGATGACTTAGTCAATTAACTTTCAAAGTTTAATAAAGGAACTAACAATGAATGGATCATCAAATCATAATTTGATAATATTAACCTTGTGTCTTAATGAATTTTCATACAATTCAACAGGAGGTAACAACGATTGGATCTTCATGTCCCATATTATTAATTTTTCTAAATTAGTATATAATAGATAATAAAGTCAAAGTGTGATGAAATAAAAAAAAATAAAATATACTAAGAAAAGATGAAACAAAAGAATATCACACCAATTAAACCTTTTAATTAGTGTAATTATCAAGGTAATGGATAATACATTATGACATTTCATATATATAGTTAAAATGTATGAATTTTTTCTGTTCTTTTGATTATGTCAATTTAATTAGGTGTCTATCTGTAACTGTCTTTTTTTCTTTGTTGATGTGATCACTGGCCCAAGACAGTATACATGTTGTTAGATGTGTAGTGCGAGCGTATGATGAATTGAGTGTGGGTGCGAATGAAGGCGCGAATGTGTTTAGGCTCGTATAGATGTAGATCCTGCAACCCATACTCTCACATGCAGTAATCAAGGATGCTTTGACACTGCAGGCATGTTTCAAGACATTTATTGACGGGAACACACATAGTATCAACAGGAACAGTCAGTGTAACAAGGTCATGCTGACCTGACATCGATAGGTATACATTTGGCATTCAAAAAGGTAAACATCAGAATAGACGTGCATGGTCAATAGCAAAGTTCTTCAATAATGACAGTTCGTAGCGTCGCCCTTGGCGTCTCTGACTAAACGCGTCAGATGCCTTAGTTACTTTGACACACAGGTGCAACTTGGCACTCCCCGCCAATTGCACATATCAGGCTGTAGTATAACAGCCGAAAGCACAGGCCTCGTTCTGACGTCGGCCGTGTACTTCTGTTAAATAGGTTATCATCAACCCTGCAGTAATACTTATTGTAGATAGAAGTTCCGCCAATCTGCGGCTCCCACAATATATCTTCGTCACTGGCTTTCTGGACAATATAAGACTAACAGTCTTGGATGGCTACCTCGAGCACAAATATATAAGTTCTGAAATGGCGGATCAGTGAGCTGCTGTTCACCCTAGGTAATCCTTTACATGTTCTGCCACCGAAAAGCGTAATAATGCATAAAGGTCGGTATTACCTGGAAAATGAATCCTCAGAACTAAACAAGGAATTCTGTCGTCATCCCGACGCACAGAGATTCACTGGGGAAAACTGCCATAGCAGTTACTTCGAAGATTCTCCCCGAAAAACAATGGACTCTTGGTCCCTTCAGAAAAACAGGACCTCCCGGCTTCCCGGAAGTATATCTCACTCCCGCTTAAAAAACCTTCCCATAGGCCTACGCCGAACTGTCAACCTCTGACCCTAAAGGTCAAACACAATGAATGAATAAACAAGGGAAGACAACCCCTAATCAACCTGACATCGCAGGTAAAGACACAATTATTCTTATGATACAAACATAAGCAAATAACTTGACAGATGACTCCGTCGAAAATGACAGCAACATTACTACCACCCCCCTGTAAAAAAAAAATGAAATTTTTTTTTTAATATGTCCATGAGCAAGATAGCACCAGTATCACTTCTGTGCTCATGCAAACAATGAACCTAATATCAGGTACAATAGAAGAGGGTACAAATCATCTCCCAACATAGGAGAAAATATTTCCTTTAAGCCAAACAAACTAAGGGATACCATTCAAGAAACCTAAGTTGCTGGCAATACCAATCATATATCAAACATTACTAAATAATATAACCATAGCAATATACAAATGTCAATGCTATTTTAGCAACATATCACTGATGGATGGACAAAATGAAATTTGTTAAATTATCTAAACATCATCCAAATACATTTGTATTACAACATATTATGATATTAAGGACAGACCTAAGTCTGAAAATATATCAGGAAAAACTAGGACACAAGATTTAACTGGAATCATGTGGGCATCTAGACAATATGTCCGCCATCACATTATCCGAACCACGGATAGCTCGCACCGTGAAATGGAAAGGCTGAAGAGCAATAGCATAACGAGTAGATCTCGAGCTCTTCAAATCCTTACTTTGCATAGCCGTAAGAGCTTTTTTGTCGGTTTCCATAAAGAAATGCGCGCCCAGAAGGAACCTTTGTAGCTTAAGAATGGACCAAACCATAGCCAACAATTCACGGTCCAAAACCGAGTAATTCCTTTCTGCCGCATTCAGCTTCCTAGAAATATACATTACAGGATGCAGAGTTCCTGAATATTCCTGCATTAGTGCCGCTCCAATGCCAGTGGAAGAGGCAGCCGCATCACTACGAAGGACAAAAGTCTTATCAATCGTCGGTAGTCTTAAGATAGGATGAGATGAGAACAAATTCTTAACCTGATCCAATGAAGATTGGCATTCTTGGGACCAACGCACCATATTAGGAGAACCTTTTTTCAATAACGTTGAAAGTGGTGCCATAATGGAGGACAGATTCTCAATGAATCTTCCATAGAATTGTATCAATCCCAAGAGACTACGCACTTGCTTTTTTGTCTTCGGAACCGAGATATTTAATATCTTTGAAATGTTTTGGTCCTCTGTCTTCAACAGACCATGACCAACTCGATGACCTAGGAAGGAAATTTCACTAAACCCAACAAAAGCTTTAGAGGGTTTAGCAGTCAAACTATGCTCACGTAGAGTAGATAGCAATTCCTTTAGACCCACATAGTGTTCTTCCCAAGTATCGCTGAAAAGACAGATGTCGTCTAAATATGCAATGACATCTGCACGATCTGATAGAATTCGTCGCATCATGCGTACGAAAGTCGCTGGGGCGTTCATAAGCCCGAAAGGCATAAAATTCCATTGAAACAGACCCCTAGGTGTCGAAAAAGCAGTGAGAGGTTTGGCGTGTTCCGTCAATGGGACTTGCCAATAACCTTTCGACAAGTCTAGTTTAGTAAAGAATTTAGCTTTAGAAAGTCTAATAAGTAGATCATCTAATAACGGCATAGGTTCAGCATCGAACTTCGTAACTTGATTTAATTTGCGATAATCAACGCAAAGACGTATGTTATTGTCTTTCTTTCGAACAATAACTATTGACGAAGAATAAGCTGAAGTGGATGGTTCAATTATTTGTAGTTGAATCATTTCATCCAATTCTTTCTCGACTTGTGCTTGAAAATGAATAGGTATTGGGTATGGTCTTACTCTGATCGGATTACGATCAGTAAGTATGATGTCATGTTCTATGACATCTGTGTGTCCAGGAATGTCGGTAAGGACATCCTGATATGATTGTAACGTAGAGGATACTTGACGTTGTTCCTCAAAAGACAAGTTGGAAGAGACTGTAACGTCTCTCCACGATTCCGTTGAAGTAAGTGGAATCGCAGGAAGAGGTAAGTTCACGTCAGAAAAAATAGTTTCCTCATCCTGTATAACAGACAGGGATGAGATGTGACCATGTTGAACTGGAGAGTCGTCCGTCGCCTGGAAAATAGGCTGTAAATAGTCTGGACGTTCAATAAACTCTGTTAACATATTTATATGGAAGGTTTTATGCCTTCCATCCACATCGACAATATAGTCGACATCAGAAATTTTCGAGACTATAGTGTATGGACCCTTCCAAGAAATGAGAAGTCTATTCTCTCTTGAGGGCAGTAAGACATATGCTTTGTCTCCAGGACAAAGTTGACGTAGGCGTCTTTTTTATTAGCAAATCGCCTAGCTTTTTCTTTCGCAAATTCGGAAGATGAAGTTGCTAACCTGCACGATTCGATAATCTTTTCTCTAAGAGCTATAACATATTCATATGACGATTGTGTATCATCGTCAATATTATCGGAAGTTATCAAATCGTGTAACAAGGACATTGGCCCGCGCGGTTGCGCGCCAAAGACAAGTTCGAAAGGAGAAAACCCTGTATGCTCGTTGGGAACCTCTCTATAGGCAAAGAGGACTGCAGGTAAAACCCTGTCCCAATCTTCAGGATGATCCTCCGTTATCTTGCCAAGTAAGTTCTTTAGTGTCCTGTTAAGACGTTCTACCAATCCATTGGACATTGGATGATAAATACTACTGAGAGACCTTTTAATGTCTAGCGTAGCCATTACCTGAGACATAACGTCCGAAATTAACTGAGTGCCGTGATCCGACAGTATTTCTCCGGGGAATCCCAGACGAGAAAATACGAGCCAAAGAGCATCAGCGATATCGACAGTTGATATGCTCTTCAGAGGAATAGCCTCTGGCCAACGCGTGCACATGTCCACGCAAGTGAGGATAAATTGGTGTCCTCTGGCTGACTTAATTTTGAACGGACCAATGATGTCTATAGCCATTTTCTGAAACGGCCGAATCGGAATATCTGCAGCCTGAATAGGAGCAGCATGTCTCGGACCCCTAGACTTGACCTCTTGACAAATTTTGCAAGATCGGCAATAAATTCGGATGTCTTTATTCACGAATGGCCAAAAGAATGACGCAAGGACTCTAGTTTTAGTTCTGGAAAAACCCATGTGTCCCGCACACTGAGAATCGTGTGCATGCCGAAGAATTAAGGCTCTCATACACTTAGGCACAAGAATTTGCGAATGCATAGACTTGTCCGAGTGTTGTACCATTCGTACCAATATACCATTCTTCATAGTAATATACGATTTGTGATTCGTATTTTGATTGGGATCCCCTTTCTTTGCCAGAAGGAAGTATTTCTTCAAAGAAGGATCCTCTTCTTGACGTTTAACAAACGAGTCATGGGAAATCACCAAGTGCTCGTCTTGGCTATCAACTTCATTACTATTATCAGATGAAGTTGGGGGATTAAGAGCTTGAGCTCTTGTCATCACTGCATTGACCGTTTGAATGTTTTTTTCTTCCCAACTAGAAATTTGTTGCGGGGTGCATTCCTTAACCCCATGAATACGACCGATTATAAGATCCGCAATAGGATTAGGAAGAAGACATGCATGGACATCTCCTGTGAAGAAAGGAGTGTCAATCCTAATAATAGCAGTAGGATAGCTTTCCATAGTACCACCAAATGTAACACATTTGATTGTTTTTCCAGTGGCACAGCAAGGATCTATCAGAGACTCCTTAACCCCGACGGTAGTACATCCCGAATCGAAAAGTACTGAGACTAGCCTATCATTTATTAGACCTTTATCTAAGATGAGAGATCCTCTCCCATCATGCGCAACTGTAGCAGGTAGAGCAGGAAGAGGGTGACCACAACTTAGCGTAGATACAGTCGATGAATCGAACAATGTTAAGCATTGGGGGCATTCAGTTGCTCTCCCAAAATCGAAAGCACAACCAGTGATAGCCCTAGAGTTACCACTATCATTTACTGTATTACAGGCTCCATCAAACTCTTGTTGCGCAGAGTTTGCCTGTTGGTAAGGTCTTTTCTTGTTAAACCTAGGTCTACCTCGATTATCATTTCCCCTGTAATTATTTTGACTATCATTTCCCCTGTAATTATTTCGACTATCATTTCCCGTGTAATTATTTCGACTATCATTTCCCCTGTAATTATTTCGACTATCATTTCCCCTGTAATTGTTATCATATTGCCTATTGTAATCATCATTCCGGTTTGAATCCCGGTTTCTAAATTCACCATCGTCATAATCTTGACGTCGAGAATGATTACCTCGAAAATTTGAATAGTTATTATTTGGATAGCCTTTGCGAAAGTGTCTCAAATTATTACCACTAAAATTACGAGAACTACCATCTTGTCTCCACTGCATAGACGAAGAACCATCATGTGTTGGATTATTCCGCTTCTGAGTGTAATTTTGATTACTTCCCCTATTCCAATTTTGTTGAGCACCCTGAAATTTTTTTTTGAAATTAGGGCCATATGGTGTTGCCGAAGCAGCTGGCAACCCTTCTTTCACTTTAGAATTGCTAACTGTAGCATGGGGATGTGCTGTGGCATACTGACAACAATATTCCTCCATTTCTTTTAAGTTTTTAGGCTTACGCTCATGAAGGAATGCAAGAAAAGAATCATTAACAGATGACAAAACCTTATCTCGCAATAATAAGTCCATTAGACCTTCATATGTTTTCTCAATCTGAGACAACTCAACCCATCGTGTAAATGTACGACGTATCTTTGTAACAAAATCAGAGAAATCTACTCCATTTTCTGGCAACATTGTCCTAAAACGAAGACGATAGTCTTCTTGTTTTAGTTGATATTTTTTTAGTAATGCTGCCCTGACAACATCATAATTAGTCCTCTCATGTTCGTCTATTGTCATAAGAGTAGTCACTGTGTCACCTGTAAAAAATGGCATCAGTTGTTCAACATATTTTTCCTTTTTTATGTTATGCGTATCGCACAAAAATTGGAATCTATCTAGATAATCTGCTACGTCATCCTTTAAAGGATTGAAATGAGGCAATTTAATCCTACTAACAAACTCCCTTGTCGTACTCGAAGTTGTTTGCTGAGCACCCATACTCGCCAATTTCAATTTCTCTAACTCCAAAGTTGCGAGTTTTTCATCAAGTTCCATCTTCTGTTTTCTTTCCTCATGTTCCATTTTTCTGATTTCAGCCTCAGCTTTCCTCTCCTCTGCAGCAGCTTGAGCTTTCCTCTCCTCTGCAGCAGCTTCTTTGTCTAATCTCTTTTGTTCAGCTTCAAATCTCCTTTCCTCCACCTGCATCTGCAATTTCTTTTGTTCAGCAGCCATATCAGCTTCTCTGTCTAGCCTTTTTTGTTCCGCCGCAGCTTCTCTTTCTAATCTTTTCTCTTCAGCCTGAGCTTTTTTCTCTTCAGCCTGAGCTTTTTTCTCTTCTGCAGCTAATGCTTTGTCATACTGAGCAACAGCCCATTGTTCTAACTGTTGACCTGTTTTATCAAGGGCTCTCCCTTGTGTAATAAAGTAGTCCAATGTAGACATCTTGTCTAATGAGATCAGAAACCTGAAAAAAAATTAAATAAAGTACCTTATCCCACTTCAATGGGAGACAAGTCTGAAATGCTAGACTTGTATACTCACTTCACTTTATTTTACTGTCTTAGTCTTAGACAAAGACTTTGTATGTTCCTCTTGTTTATAATGTACCCAAAAAATCACTTGAGTACTTGTGGAAAAAAAAAATTCCCTTATATCCCACTCACTATGGGCACAAGTCTTTTTTATAAAGAACTTGAATATGTATTTCACCTTGTCTCAATCTTTGTAGATAACAAGTCTTTTATCAAAGAACTTGTATAAATATCTTATATAATATTATTTAACAAACTCTTTATGAAGAGTCTACCTTATCAATAATATCAAAACATGACCAAGTATGTGTATGTAGACTGTGCATGATAGTAATGTAGTACAACCAAAAAAAAATACAAAGACAAAAATACAAAACAATACAAATGGCAACACTGTTTTAACCAAAAATGTGTAGAGAAATACACAAGAAAGGAGAGACCTACAGAATACAAACAAAACAAATCGACAATCAAAACTGAAAAACAGACAAAATATTACAAAAACAACGTTAAGTACAATTACATCACAGCTAACATCAATAGCGACCAATTGTCACTAGCAAATTTCCAAATTAAGAAAAATTGCACCTATAGAACGCTTACAGTAAGCCTCGATCAAGTGGCATATTTACCGTAAGACCCACCAACCGAAAAACCCGCAGAAAAATACACCAAAAACAGTAGAAGTAACATAATATAGCAATCAATTTCAATGTGTTGCAGAACAAGTTCAGTCACAGCTGAAACTAAAATAAATTCCTTGCTCCTTGCGAACACAGAAACGAAATGTCAAACGCGCACTGAACGTCAAATCCACTGTAACATAAAGTGGTATTCACGAACCAAAGTTACTATGACCTTCTCAAATTACGACTTGCACATTGAATGTTTACAATTTCCACGTACTGTTTACAGACACTTGACCTCCAACAATGTAGCTTGAATGCTCTGACCTAGAAAAGTCTGTTGTTGAATGAAACGTGTAACAACCAGCAGTACTGTTTACAATAGGAACCCGCCTTCTATGCAGTTATGGTCCACGTAGCAAATGCCTAGTAGTTAACTTCAGTACATGTCTTGTTATGCTTTATGTAGCATTATAATATAAATGCTCGTACTGTTTATTTGTGTCAACCGTTGATGACCTATATCTGTCCTGTTGTAGCCAAAACTTGCAAGTGTAGAATTAGCGCTGTGTGTTACGGCTGTCCCGTGTGTAGCTTAGACCCACAGATCAGAAGTGTAATGTGTACTTGTCCTTCTTGTAACTTTCTCGACAAAACTGGAGACATCATACATGTAACAGCCAACCAGGAATGTAAATTTCTGGATCCATAAATGTCAACAATAATGTCAAATGCTCGCTCTGTTCTTTTTAAACCCACAGATCTGGTCCATCAGAAATGTAAGTTTCTAGGCCACATTGGCGACAAGAAATGTATCATAAGAGCCCACGTAACTGGTCCACCAGAAATGTAACTGTCTTTTTTTCTTTGTTGATGTGATCACTGGCCCAAGACAGTATACATGTTGTTAGATGTGTAGTGCGAGCGTATGATGAATTGAGTGTGGGTGCGAATGAAGGCGCGAATGTGTTTAGGCTCGTATAGATGTAGATCCTGCAACCCATACTCTCACATGCAGTAATCAAGGATGCTTTGACACTGCAGGCATGTTTCAAGACATTTATTGACGGGAACACACATAGTATCAACAGGAACAGTCAGTGTAACAAGGTCATGCTGACCTGACATCGATAGGTATACATTTGGCATTCAAAAAGGTAAACATCAGAATAGACGTGCATGGTCAATAGCAAAGTTCTTCAATAATGACAGTTCGTAGCGTCGCCCTTGGCGTCTCTGACTAAACGCGTCAGATGCCTTAGTTACTTTGACACACAGGTGCAACTTGGCACTCCCCGCCAATTGCACATATCAGGCTGTAGTATAACAGCCGAAAGCACAGGCCTCGTTCTGACGTCGGCCGTGTACTTCTGTTAAATAGGTTATCATCAACCCTGCAGTAATACTTATTGTAGATAGAAGTTCCGCCAATCTGCGGCTCCCACAATATATCTTCGTCACTGGCTTTCTGGACAATATAAGACTAACAGTCTTGGATGGCTACCTCGAGCACAAATATATAAGTTCTGAAATGGCGGATCAGTGAGCTGCTGTTCACCCTAGGTAATCCTTTACATGTTCTGCCACCGAAAAGCGTAATAATGCATAAAGGTCGGTATTACCTGGAAAATGAATCCTCAGAACTAAACAAGGAATTCTGTCGTCATCCCGACGCACAGAGATTCACTGGGGAAAACTGCCATAGCAGTTACTTCGAAGATTCTCCCCGAAAAACAATGGACTCTTGGTCCCTTCAGAAAAACAGGACCTCCCGGCTTCCCGGAAGTATATCTCACTCCCGCTTAAAAAACCTTCCCATAGGCCTACGCCGAACTGTCAACCTCTGACCCTAAAGGTCAAACACAATGAATGAATAAACAAGGGAAGACAACCCCTAATCAACCTGACATCGCAGGTAAAGACACAATTATTCTTATGATACAAACATAAGCAAATAACTTGACAGATGACTCCGTCGAAAATGACAGCAACACTATCCTTACACTTCATTTTCACACACATTCTAATTTAATGTAGACTTTAATATTTGGTTTTAATTGTCCGTACTTCTCAATTTTATTTCCTTTACTCTCTTATACTATTTCTCATTTTCTTCAATTAGATATTAATTAGTTAATACCATACGTACATACTATAATTAATTTTTTTAATTTTAGTTAGTTAGAATAATTTTAATAACACCTCACATTATTAGTTAGTCTATACATACAACAAATTAATTAGTTAATTAATTAGTGACAGTAACATTTACTTGTTTAATATAAGTTATATGTATGATATGACGTTGATTTTATTATAAGATATTACTGACATGACTGCGACACTGTTCTAGATAGAACATCGTAGTTCATACGTCGGGTTTTGTTAAATTTTTGATTAATATTGTTCAAAAAAAAAAAAAAAAATCTATTTCATAGATTTTTTTTTTTGCCCCCGTCTGACAGGAAATCTGTTACGGTGTTATTTTTAAATGATGGCGTCTGCTGGGGTTTACCCATGTGCAAACGTTTAGGGGTCATTAGTATTTATAGAATATGTCGATATTTTACGGTATAGTGAACGCGAAATATATGCGGAGATGATGACGCATTCGCATTGGGTAGGTCACGCCGGGTGACTTGGTTACTGGGCCTTTGTTACGTTATCCGTCAAGCATGAAGGTCGTGTCTTGTATTTCTTCCAAGGAATTAAGGCTGAGTATATAGCCTATATTTTATAGATGAATCGATGTAGAACTCAGGTCAGTTCACAAGATAATCTAAGTATGAGATTAATTAAATTAAACTAATAATGGAAGAAGAATCGTATTGTGATTCAAATTGTAGATGTCATGAACTCATGTGCTCATTTCTGACTGTTGATTAAACAGCGCACATATATAGCCACGATGTTCTTCTGACACATTGTTTTGACACGGACGGACATGAATACTATGCATGTAATTTCCTAATGAACTATGTATGAACTATATCTGGATGTACCACAATGTGAACTGTTCTTCGTGCGTCAATTTTGTATTAAATATTGGACTCAATCGAAGGCTTACCACATTCCTTTGATTACGTTTTGATTGCTTCAACTTTGCATTGTTGATGGTCCTTTGACCTGGTGAACTCTTTCTTGTAAGAAGTTATAGAAATAAATGGATCAGTTCGTACGGAGCCGGGGTTTGCTTGGACACAAGTGGCGTAACGATAATTAAGCAAGCATCCCAACTGAACTTACAATAATAGAACAAAGGACCCTCCAACACCAGTAAACCACCCACGCAACAATGAGCTATAGCTCGTATTCTTTAACAGAGCCCAGGGTAATGACCTAGTTAACAACGCATACCTCAGCTGTTTGTGCAATGGCTAATTCTATACCAGTTATTGACAAGAAATATGAAGGTAAATATATTTATGTTAGCTGTTGAGCGTTGGTAATAGAAAACTAAGTGTCAGATCTTTTGAGAAACTCGTTTTCTCTGTGACAGTTTGAATTCCCGTTTTCTTTATGGATATTGTTTTGCTGAAGATAATACATCAGACAGTTATGAGCTAGAGAATACTGAAGCATTCATTTTGAACATTTCTACTCAGCAGAAATTGAAATTCTTCCTGATATTTGAAACTGTGGGTAATAATAAATGAGTGTGCGCAATAAGGTGAAATTGCGCTGCAGATACATTTGTGATTTGAGATTGACAGTGAGTTATTTCGCAATGAAGTGGTAGATTGATTGATATGGCAACTGTAGCATGAATGCCGTTTGATATTTTACATTAGAGATCGTATGCGTCGTTAATGGTGCATCTAACCTCCCCTGCAGCTGGTCTTTTAGCAGCAATTTTGAAGCAAAGCATTCGTGTGCTTTTGTAGCATTGGTTTTCTGTATCAATTTGTTGTAGCCATTGCCTTCCTGTATCAAATTGTTGTAGCCATTGCCTTCCTGTATCAATTTGTTGTAGCCATTGCCTTCCTGTATCAATTTGTTGTAGCCATTGCCTTCCTGTATCAATTTGTTGTAGCCTTTGCCTTCCTGTATCAATTTGTTGTAGCCATTGCCTTCCCCATGCACATGTCATGATTTGATTGAATTGTCTGCCCCTTTGTTCTGAGTGGTCTGCCATGTTTTCTTTATATTTTTTGTCTACGCCCACTTTTATGTCATTCTTGCTCTAATAGCTCTAATTCAGTCTTTAGTCCCGTCAATCTTGAATGTGCCAGGCTATGTCCACCCATTTGCACGTGGAGATGGCGGCAGTCTTGCCAAAGTTCTTTTATTTAGCTATTCTTGTGGAATCGGCTAGTTTCAGTGTTCTTTGAGTTGCAGAGTACCCGGAGCGCGGGGGGAAAGTCTCTGTCTTTCATTTATGCGGTCCTAGGTCTGTCATCCCGAACACAGGACGCGGGTAGAACGGAAAAGAGTGCTAATGTTACGTCGAATCTGTTGCGCACATATTCTTTGGCGCACGGATTACGCATACAAAAGTAAAATGTATTTATTTGTCTGATAAAAAAATATTATCTTTGAATGCACGTTTTTCGGTCTAAAGGGACAGAACTCAGATTAGGCGATGGGTATTCATTCTGTGAGTTATCGCTCCTTGTATAGTTCCTGAAAGTCGAACTCGGCGGAGGAATTTAGACTTACTTTAATCTATTCTGTGTTTGATTAGAAATAGATTGTTCTTGCTTCAGAATGTCTATGGCCCGAATCTATGTGTAGTTCTTGTCTATGTAGGACGAGTATGTCTTATATCCTGATATCTTAGTATGTTTTAGTGGAACTATTTTTCTTGTACTGTACTTGAGGGGTCAGGTGCTTTTCGGCGGATGAAGATACGTTAGAGAGTTCTTCGGTGATGAAGCCTATGGCGGGAGTCATGTCGTAGACCTGCCCAATGTTTGTGATCTCTTTTTTGATTATGGGAACGAAGATAGTTTCTTCTGGGATTGTTAAATCCATGAGTTCCCTAGTGTTCATTCCATAACGCCAGGAGAAGAGCGTTTGTGCTTGCTAGTGTATTCCTATGTCAAGGTAAACGTACTTTTGCTGACTTCGTTCATTCCTAGGCTTAAGATGGGCAGACGTTTACATAAATCTACCTATGTCAGTATGTCAGAACGACATATTATCTAGCAGCACTGATTATGTTTCTATACAGCAATTATGAGGACAGATTATGCTGATGCTTGTGGAAACTTTGATATTCAAGAATTGAATCTTTATTGGAGCTTGGTCGTACATCGTTAGGATGAGCGATGTTTACAAGACGAGAAGCCATTTTGGAATGCTATTTATTGTTGATCATTTACCAGAGAACAGGGATGCCCTTATTATCCGATGATGATCAAGAGATCACACTTATGAAAGGAAAATCTATTCTTGGGTGATTTAACATTCGCTCAGAAGATATTTGCTGAATGCTATTTAAAGAAATCTCCGCTAGGGTGCAAGCTACACTTATGCTAAAGGAGGTTCTGTCCAGGAGTCACCGTAAACATTATTGATTAACTGACATGACTAGTCAGTAAGGCCTGATGAAGATTTGTTAAACATTATATATTAACTGACATGATCAGTCAGTAAGGCCTGATGAATATTTAGATGAGATATGGAACTCTGAACGTTTGTATACTGACGTTCCATTGTGTTTGTCCTCAACATGAATGCCAATTTATGATTCTACACCGTGGGTCAACAATATGCTATTGATGTCGACCTGTGTTCCTGTAACTGTACCCATTCTGTCAAGTGTATGCGTCAAATTAAACTATTGAAACGTCTACAGTGGTCTGCATAAGTAACTTCTAGATACGCATGAATGAGTGTTTGAACCTTCAGTCAACTCCACAGAACAGTCACACATTCGCGTATTGACATTTATTACAACACTCATTGTCAACACTGTATTCTTGTCAGGGCCTCATTGTGTCCCAGGACAAGGTGACATGTATACCTGACACTGTGCTCGGTTGTTTGAGTTGACTATTCAGTCCCAGTACATCTTTACAACGTACACTGATAAAACACAGTATACAGCATCCAAGAATAACAGCCTTTATCACTATTACCACAAGGAAAAAAGGCGTTTATCAGTTCCCCCCCCCCCGTCTCTTGAGTCGCCCGGGGAATCTCTCCCGTAGATCTTCCATCTTTTTTTTTCATCCCAAGCGGGCTGTGAAACTCCCGCGGAACACCTGCAGACTCTATCTTACTATTTAAGCAAGGCATCACTAACCCTCTTTGCTATTTGTCTCTACGAGGATCCTTGCTACCGAGCTAAACGTTATTCAGTTGACAGCTAATAAGAGTTCTAGTGTGGATATTGATTCCTTGTTTGGTAAGCATAATTACTTAGTTCAGTGGTTCCCAAACTGTGCGAAAAATTCCAATATTTGTACTGAAATTACACTTAGCCCACGTGGTTTTAGAATCGGACCATCGATGTGTTGATGCGATGATAGGAAGGACATCTAACGGACACTGTACAAACCACTAACTGTTTCGCTTTTCAATAGTAATACTAGATGGCGCTCGATGTCAAAATTTAAACTCTGGATTGTTCTAGTCACTGGACACATTTATGATTGAAAATAATGTGGAGTGGACAAAGTGCATTGGTGGCTGTACTGATGATGGTCGTGCGATGTCCGGCCGTTATGGAGGATTGCAGACAAAGCTCTGGATTCACTGAGGACCCATTGCATCATTCACAGAGAAGCACTCGCATCAAAGTATCTGAGTCCTCCACTGAATCTGGTCTTACAATGTGTGGTGAATGTGGTAAATTTTATAAAAACTCGGCCAGTGAAAGCAAGGTTTTTCAAACAATTGTGTGAGGATATAGGAGCCGAATACACGTCATTGTTGTACTACTGCCCCTCGCGATGGCTCTCTCATGGCAATGTATTGTCCCGTACGTTTGAATTACGGCAGGAAATGCACACTTTTCTTGAAGAGGAAAAACACGAATATGCCAAACACTTCGTGGAAACAGACGTTTTGGTAATACTAGCATACTTTTGTGATATCTTTAAAAAGGTAAATGCGTTGATATGATTGTTCCAAATTATTACTTTATTAATGCTTTTTATATAAATTGTTTGTGAATTTGAAATACGTATTTTTTTTAGTTAAGCAACCTAACCGCACCAACTGCGCAATGCAACTGTTAGGTAGGCTTATGTTCTGACTTGGGGCGCCGTGGAAAAATCCTGGTACACTAAGGGTGCCGTGAACCGAAAAAGTTTGGGAACCACAGACTTAGTTAATTTCTTGGAGTTTTTCTTTTTTAGCTTAATTATATAGAGTCGAGATCACGTGTTATTTTATTTCCTCTTTAATATATGTTAAAGAGGACATACAAAAATATATATATATATATATATATATATATATATATATATATATATATATATATATATATATATATATATATATATATATATATATATATATATATATATATATATATATATATATATATATATATATATATATATTTTTTTTTTTTTTTTTTTTTTTTTTTTTTTAAAGAAAAGTAATTTTTGTTGGACAGGGAGTTCTGATTGTTATTAAGCCGCTCCCAATTAAACTCCACTAATAGTTCACGCCTAGAAGGGAATTTTTCAAAAGACATAAGAAGGTGTCGATTGTATATCATTTTTTGTCACTTTTGTTTTCCAGTTGGTCATTTGTATAATCAATTCTGTAAAGAGTTTTTGTTATTTCGTTTTGCTACTAGTGCGTATCAGTGCAAGTTAATTTTATAACACGTCCAGTATAGTCCCAATTGGATAAGATATCACATGGGCACTTTTATTTATCAATTCGTGTTTTGAATGGGTAATCTTGCTTTGTTTAGCGCATGATCAGATGTTGTATGTGTGGCAGCGGGGTCCATTAGATTAACGCATGGCTGGTTATATATGTGTTACGGTTTAAGCTCTAGGGTCAGCACAGCAAACGAGAACGGGGGGAGTGCGGGGGTGTGTTTTGGATCCTTGTATCGAATGAAAGACGGAAGGTGTATGTTATGGTCTGGCGAAAGAAAGTACCGTGGGATTTGTTTTTAAACAGTAGAGATGGCTGTACAATGGTTGTAAATATTTTTGACTTGTTTGTGTATTTCAGAGCTGGTAAACCTGTTATTGTGCTTTCTTGTTGGGCATTATACTATGTATACTAATATTTAACTTCAGCCACTCTTGACATTTCGTCTCATTAGGACGCCTATTAATAATTATATGAAGCTTATTTGATGTCTTTTCTTAAACGGAGACAGTCTGTTTGTATACACATTGTGATGTAACAACCAAGATCTTTCTTTCATTATTTTTTTAGTTTAAAAATTATACGAGTAATTAATAAAAATTCAGAGGTACAATTATATGAAATATTATTTATTTATTTATTGAGCGTCCTATTGGCAGAGGGGTTAGAGTACTGGTCTCACGCGGCAAAAGTGCCGGATTCGATCCACGGTATCGACACACTCCAGTCTATCCAGCTGTAAATGGGTACCTGACTTTGTGAGTTAGGGAAGGAAAAGGCAGCGAGGATTGGAACAGGTCATCCCCACCTCTCGATGCTGGACCTAGTATAGTGAAGTCTCTAACTCTTCAGTCCACTACAGTAGTATCTGCTATGCGACCACCTTGACCTTATATTTATTTTTCACTGCCCAAATTATGATCCCACTACGCGCACCATTCCGCACTACATGCACCATACCGCACTACACGCACCATACCGATACGTGTTTGGAATGTACACTGAAATAATAATTTCCCACCATTTATTTTAGACGAAATTAGAAAGATTTCATAAAATTTGTTTACACTCTATAAATGAATACCATATAAAGCAAACATAAAAACATCTTTACTCTTTATTTCTCCAGTCTTTTGCTTTATAAAGGAAGAAACGGTGGAACTATCTACCTAATGGATTATAATAGCTACAACGCAAAGCGATATACCTATTAATTTTTTTTTCAGACGGCAAGAATTAATGTACAGTGCTTCTTACCAGAGTTAAGTGCCTGTTACTTAGGTAGGAATCACTTGTCCAGTGTTCCCTACCTGACGGTAGCATGCACTGTACAGTGCGTGTTGCCAGTTCAGTACTTCCTGCCTCCTACACCGGTACGCGAGCGAAAAGTAGCTCTTTTTACCATCACCGCTGCAGTCTTATCTGTAACATCACACCAGGTTTCATTCTACAGAGTTATTATAAAGTCACTTTCTATTTTTAAATGCTTATATCCTGACTTGTACCCATTGCATATACTTGAAACAATTGTCAAAACATTGAGCAGTAACTGTCATTTGACGAATAAGTTTATTATTATTTTGTTTAGTCCAGGTCAACAATTAAGGTCAACAATTAAGGTCAACATTTAAGTAAAATAAAATCTAACATACCCAATAAACTGACGTTACCAGAGACAACAACAATTGTTGCCTGCTATAACGTCATGTGTTAACAAATCCTAGTCCACTGCTGAGTTGTAATGTTAACATGTCGCACATTTGATATGATAACATGACAGTTAACTGTTTTAACGTTTGTGTCATATAAATTAGTGAGACAGCCGAGTGAAGAACTAGAAAGTAACATTTCAATGACCCTGTATGCAGGGGTCTGTGAGTTTATGTCCCGGTGCATCCAGTCATCGTTCACCGCCCTGTGTGTCTCACCCACACGATCAATAACTTCTGGAACTGTAGTGCTACTGTCTGATAACAGCGACCAGTGGACATTATCCTAGCTCTGGTGAGTTATCTTTACACGTTAGGGGTGAGCACGTCAAAGAGTCTGTGTTCAAAGCCAATCTGCCCTTGAGAGCCGAGGAAACGCCGTGATATATGATGTTAGAGATTTGTTTTTTTTTTCTCTCGAAACTTGTCTGTGCAGATACAAGGTCATCATCGTCATCATCAATATCATAGTCGTCGGGATCAGTATATTTTCTTTGCGCTTCTTGCGTAGGATGTAACCACAATTTCAACTAGTTCCACAGGAAGCCTGCACAAAGCAGTTATATTTTCTTGCAGCGGTCGTTTCTGTGTCAATTTGGTTTACGTGATGGGGTTGTCTGCCCCAGTGAGATCTCGTATCAGTAGCCTTGTACAACCCAAAGGTGAAGTAGTCATATTCTCTATTTATCTCTTCAAAAACCACGCGCCAATTCACGGGGCAGATACCAGATAACTTCATAATAATGTTCCTTGTCGCTCCCTATAGAGAACGTAGCTGCAACTACTGTAGGTCTTCTTGCAGGATGGCGGCAGTAATGCATGCATATATTATGCAACAGTTGCTTCTGTGGCAATCAGTCTTACGTGATGATTTAGCCAGCCTGTCGTGCTAATAGCTTCCTACAACATCTCTGAGGGAACAATAGACCTATTCTTTGTGTAGACCTCGGGAACTATATGACATACAAGAACGTCATGGAACAATATGACATACAAGAACGTCATGGAACTATATGACATACAAGAACGTCATGGAACTATATGACATACAAGAACGTCATGGAACTATATGACATACAAGAACGTCATGGAACAATATGACATACAAGAACGTCCTGGAACTATATGACATACAAGAACGTCATGGAACTATATGACATACAAGAACGTCCTGGAACTATATGACATACAAGAACGTCCTGGAACTATATGACATACAAGAACGTCCTGGAGCTATATGACATACAAGAACGTCCTGGAACTATATGACATACAAGAACGTCCTGGAACTATATGACATACAAGAACGTCATGGAACTATATGACATACAAGAACGTCATGGAACTATATGACGTACAAGAACGCCCTGGAACTATATGACATACAAGAACGTCATGGAACTATATGACATACAAGAACGTCCTGGAACTATATGACATACAAGAACGTCCTGGAACTATATGACATACAAGAACGTCATGGAACTATATGACAGATGACACTGGGAAAGACTAGAAACCGGCTGACCGGGTTAGCACCCCGTAAGTTGTATTACAATTGCTACAGGACCCAAAAATGATAGATGCCCCCAGGATTCACCGAAAGGGGGGGAGAATGATGAATCCACAGGTGCCTCATCAGAATCGACCAGGCCCGTTACACGGACTTCGAGCTCTGAACAACGGCTGGAATTTCCATGTGCCTGTGGTAGGAAATTCTCTACTCAGAGAGGAATGAAAATCCACAGAACGAAAAAGGGGTGTGGGAGTTCATCAGGGCGAAATCAACAGCGCTCTGTCTCGACGGGTAAGACGTTAGAAGAACGCAGCCAAGAGTCAATCCACAGTGCTGAGTACATTCAAGTTGATCTGGCTGATGATGATATCACACACTTCTTGGACGGGAAGAGAGATGCAATCAAGTTTCCATCTGCCAGTGCAAAGGGGCTTTGGGAACAGCTGGACGAAGCCTTGGCAAAAGAGTTGGATAACAACCTGAAGCAGATAACTTTGGAGAAGAAGCTGGAAATCTTCGGCGACATAATATATCTGCACTGTCGCAAAGTATTCGGAGTCAGGGAGGAAAGGGAAAGTAACCCACCGCGAAAAAGTAGAAGACAAATTAAAATAGAAGACGGAACGAACAGAGTAATTTGTCTTCTCTTTGTTACTTTCACATCTGCCTCCACGGCTGGCGGAGTTGTGGATTTTAAAGTTGCTACCAAAGTGAAATGGGTTCATTTTCGATACAAGACAACAGGGAGCTGAGATACATGAGAGTCATGACCCAAGTGCCCCCCCCCCTTCTTAGAGTGTAAAGGAGTATACTGGGCCGAAACACTTGTCCGATGGGGAGACTTCTTCTGATGATCAGATTGCCTCCTGTTGTATCGATCTGTAGAGAGTTTCCTATTATCTCATACAAGAACGTAATGGAACTATATGACATAATAATAATAGCCCCTTCAGTCATAACTGACTATGGGAATGCGCCCCTGAGGTGGCAGCCCTCAGCTGTTTATTTTCCTGGTGCTCCTTTCGATGTTTTCTCCTCACCTCTGCTTCTTGTGTGAGCCTCTCTTCGCCCAATCTGAGGTGGTGCCGTAAATAGCATCGCCACTTATTGCGATCGGCAGCTTCATCCTCCCATGTTGCTGGATCCATGTCCAGTGCCCTCATATCTCTCTTGCACACATCTTTGAACCTCAGCTGTGGTCGCCCAACTGTTCTCTTGCCATCTGCTAATTGTCCGTAGAAGATATCTTTTGGGATGCGACCATCTTCCATGCGGCGAACATGGCCAAGCCAGCGAAGTCTGCGCTGTCTAAGTAGCGTATACATACTTTGAAGGCCAGCACGTGACAACACCTCGACATTTGTCACTTTATCTTTCCACGAGATGCCGAGGATGCGGCGTAGACACCGCAAATGGAAGGTATTGAGCCTTCTTTCTTGCTTAGCATAGGTCGTCCAGGTCTCGCTGCCATATAGGAGTGTGCTGGTGACGCAGGCATTATATACCGCAGCTTTGGTCTTCATTGTGAGTTTAGAGTTTCCCCCAAACACGCGATGTGAGGCGGGCAAAGGTAGCTGCAGCTTTGCCAATGCGGCTGTCGATTTCTGTATCCAGTGAGAGTTTGTCATTGATGGTAGACCCTAGGTATGTGAAGTGGTGCACCACTGCCAATTTATAGTTATCGATAGTGATAACTGGTGCAGCACCCACATCCTGACTCAGCACATTCGTTTTCTTTAGACTTATTGTGAGGCCAAAGTCCTTGCATGCTTTAGTGAAGTGATTCATCAAGCTCTGAAGCTCCTGTTGGCTTTGAGTGACGACTGCAGCATCATCAGCGAACAACAAGTCTCTTATAGTGACCCTTCTGATTTTTGTTTTTGCCTTCAGCCTTGAAAGATTAAACAGACGGCCATCTGACCTAGTGTGAAGGCATATTCCTTCAGTTGCATCTCTGAATGCATGTTTCAAGAGTAAGGCAAAGAAGATTCCGAAGAGGGTCGGAGCCAGAACACAGCCTTGTTTAACGCCACTTCGTATATCAAAGGGCTGTGACGTGCTTCCAGCATATTGGACTGTTCCCTTCATGTCGTCATGGAATGACTTTATCATTTCCAGCATTTTAGAAGGGCAGCCTATTTTCAGGAGGATTTTAAAGAGTCCATCCCTACTAACCAGGTCGAATGCTTTTGTGAGGTCTATAAAGGCGATATATATAATGGTCTTTTCTGCTCTCTTGATTTTTCCTGAAGCTGGCGGAGAGAGAAGATCATGTCTGTTGTTGATCTGCCAGCTCGGAATCCACACTGTGCCTCTGGATATATGCGCTCAGCTAACTTGTGTAGTCGCATTAAGATGACTTTGGCAAAAACCTTACCAACAATACTAAGAAGAGAGATGCCTCTGTAGTTATTGCAATCACTTCTGTCTCCTTTATTTTTATACAGTGTTACAATCTTGGCATCTCGCATGTCTTGAGGAATAGTCGTCTCTTCCCAGCACTGGCACAGCATCCTATGCAGGGGATGTAATAGCGTGCTCTTACAGCATTTGATTAAATCAGGAGGAATCTCATCACTGCCTGGTGCTTTGCCAGAGGCCAAGCTATCAATGGCCTTACTGAGTTCCTCTAATGTTGGTTCGGCATCCAGCTCCTCCATAGTTGGCAGACTATTGACAGCATCAAGGGCTGCAGGCGTAACGGTATTGTCTCTAGCGTAAAGCTCAGAGTAGTGCTCGACCCACCTCTCCATCTGCTTACCCTTATCGGTTAGCTTCTCTCCGCTGATGGTTTTTAGCGGTGCCGTCTTACTTTTATGGGGGCCAAGTGCTTTCTTTATACCGTCATACATTTGTCTAATGTTGCCTGTTTGCGCTGCGATCTGGATGCTCTCACTGAGCTGGAGCCAATAGTCATTTGCACAGCGTCGAGCAGTTTGTTGAACTTTGCTTCTCGTAGCCCTCAGGATCTGTAGGGTTCTGGCATTCGGTGAACGTTTGTATTCATTCATAGCACTGCGCTTAGCTTCAATAACAGGTGCCATCACATCTGATGAAGCGTCAAACCAGTCATTTGACTTTGCTGTTTTCTTACCAAAGGTGGCAAGTGCAGTACTTTGAATGGTGTTCCGTAGATGCTCCCAGTTCTCTGTAATAGTATCACCATGCTGAGGGCTACTGAGCACTTTCTTGAAGGTCGCAGTGAATTTAGCGATCATGAAAGGGCCTGACATCTTGCTGGTATCAATGCGTGGTTTCCCTTCATGTCTGACACGATAGAGTTTTCTTGGTTGTGCTCTGATTTTGCAGCAAACCAAGGAGTGATCTGTGTCACAGTCTGTACTATGGTACGAGCGCGTGGAGAGCACAGACCTCAGGAGTGGCCTTCTGACGAGAATCAGGTCAAGTTGGTGCCAGTGCTTGGATCGTGGGTGTCTCCATGACACCTTATGCTGGGGTTTTGTCTGAAAGTAGGTGTTGGTCATGCAGAGGTCATGGTGGACTCACAACTCCAAGAGCCGTTGTCCATTTTCATTCATCTTGCCAATACCAAACCTGCCCAGACATGAAGGCCATGAAACATTATCGGCACCCACTCTAGCGTTAAAGTCACCAAGGAGAACAAGCTGTTCTTGCCTAGGTATGCTTTTGATTACTGCTGCTAGATTCTCGTAGAACTCATCTTTAGCTTCTGAGGCAGAGTACAGAGTAGGAGCATACACACTGACAAGGGTGATGGGACCTGTGCTAGTTTGCAGGCGGAGCGTTAACAGGCGTTCTGATCCATTCTCGCCTGGTTCAACCATTTTAGTTAGCGATTTTTTGACTGCAAAACCTACTCCGTGTTCTCTAGCTTTATTAAGATCTTTCCCTTGCCAATAAAATGTGTAGTCCTTCTCGCTCACCGTTCCAGAGCCCGCCAGGCGCGTTTCCTGAAGTGCAGCTATATCCACCTGAAATCGTTTAAGCTCATCATTAATTATGGCTGTCTTCCTTACATCGTTTACATCCTGTAGGTTTTCGGATAGTCCAGTCAACATAGTCCGGACGTTCCAGCATCCCAATCTGAGAGTTTGCTTATTTCTATTTTTTCGATAATTGCTTGGTGCAAAATTTTCTGTCCACAGTTCGGGTTTGACCCTAATCCCCATGCACCCAATGGGGAAAGCAGACAGTGGCGGGACAACACCTTATTGACTGGGGGCTGCCCAGCTTGAAGCGGGCGGTAGCTGTCCAGTGAGATCCTAGAACCTCTCCCACTGTCGGAAGTAGCCCCTGGCGCCATGCCCTACGCCAATTGGGCAAAATGCTTATAACCGGTAACTGCTACTTCCCGTGTTTTGCCGACACCTATAGGGTGAAGCTGGAGTGTCCTCTCCAGGGCGCGAGCTTGGGCACAGTTATATGGAGATCAAGCTGTTGCCCATGCAGCATGTTCCCCTCTCCACACAGCCGGTAGATCCAAAGGAACGGCAGTAGCCGATACAGTTTGGTACCAGCCATGTCGCAGGAGTTGCCAGAATAATGTCGAATCGACATTAGACTGCCTTAGGGACTCCGACTCCGGATTTATCCTCAGGGTTTACTCCCGAAGCCAATTCCACAAATGGATATTCCCGCAAGGCAGCGGTGGTTTGAATTCAGAGTTCCTTCTCTTAGATAAGCTATCAACCAAGGATCACGAGCCCTATCTGCCCGAAGCTGCTGGTTTTAAGGCGCCAGTCGCTCGCCTTTGCCCCTTCTCCCATCAGTGGAAACAGTTCCGCCGGGCTCAAATTGAGCCACACGTGAAGGCCGGGAGCTGGACTTGGTTGTCAGAGGCTGTTTGAGGCGCGTGCCATAGAAGTATTTTATCTGCAGTGAGAGCTTATCCTCACTACAACTCCCGGCAATAACAACCTTTGGAACTATATGACATACAAGAACGTAATTGAATTACTGATGGAGAATCAGATTTGTTCCAGGCTGGAACCTACAGGGGTGGAGAACAGTGAGGAGGCTAAAGAGAAGGGCTAAGAAGAAACATGAGTAACCAGAAACTCAAGGGCAGAGCTTAGATAAAAGACAGTTTCTGAAAGAGAACTCAGATATAAACGATAAAACAAAAGCAGTCAGAATCACAAGCAAAGAGCTACGAAAGACTGCTTATGAGAGAGAACCAAGTGGACAACGACAAAAGAAGTCCAAGTAACCGGAAACTCGTGGGTGATGATACGAGGGCTGTCCGGAAAAGAACCGGCCATGTAATATAAATCAATAAACATTTTACATAGCACAATGATGGCTCAGTCCCCTTCAAAGTAGGCTCCTTGTGACATCACACAGTGCTCCTAGCGTTTCTTCCACTTTTTAAAACACTCTGCGAAGGCTTTTTTTGGATGCGCCATCAGTTGCTTTCGTCGTATTTTCTTTAATCTCATCGACGGTCTGAAATTTTCTACCTTTCAAACATGATTTCAATTTTGCAAAAAGCCAGAAGTCGCAGGGTGCCAAGTCTGGGCTATAGGGGGGATGAGTTACCTGGTTGATGTTATGTTTCAACAAAAAAATTTGCACTAGATAACACCTTCCAATCAAAAAACACAGTCAACATGGTGTTGATCTTGCTACGGGTTTGCCGCGCCTTCTTCGGGCGTGGAGAACCAGGCGACTTCCACTGAGACGACTGAGCCTTCGTTTCTGGATCATAGCAGTAGATCCACGATTCATCTCCGGTTATGCCTTTCTTCATGAAATCTGGGTTATTGGTTGCGGTTTGAAGCAAATCATTAGCAACTGTAGCACGAAGTTCCTTCTGCTCTGGTAGCAGAATCCGCGGAACGAATTTTGCCACGACACGTCTCATACCCAGATCCTGGGTCAGAATCTCGGATACAATAGTTTTTGGAATTCCCAGATCTTTTTCTAGTTCTCGCACTGTCAGTCGCCGATTTTTGTTGATTGCAGCCCGTACACGTTCAACATTTTCCGGTGTTCTGCTTGTTGCAGGCCTTCCAGAAATGGGATCACATTCAACAGATTCTCGGCCATCTTTGAAGCGTTTGTGCCACACCTTTAGTTGTGTAGCACTCATTGCATCGTCTCCAAAAGCCTTCTGAATCATCATAATAGTTTCCGTGGAGGAATGTTGAAGCTTGACGCAAAATTTGATGCAGATTCTTTGCTCTACTCGTTCAGCCATTTTGAATGCGACGACTACACAGTGCACGTGCTCACTAGACGGTTTTTAACGATCGCACTGACTGGTGCAGAAACGTCAACATTGCACACGTATGTGCATAACAGGCTGGCTGCCAAGTTACATCGATGTCGCGCAAACGGTTTGTCTAATATTAATTATGGCCGATTCTTTTCCGGACAGCCCTCGTATGTCCATCGTATTCGATGAGAACCATCGACATCTCTCGTAATACAGTTCCTTCTAAGAGGTTAAGTGGGTGCGCATATGGCTGGTCAAGCCAATGCGGGCAAGAAAAGTTATGTTGCATGACCGACATACAAGGCCCGAAGACAATACAGGCTGCACACCAACGCTTGACTTTCGAGCTGCACGTTTTTTCTGGGCTACCCTCTCACGGTCGGCTTGACTGACTGCGACACCCGTTTTGATAGCGCCTCTCCAGGCTGTGCGATCCTGTGCCAGTTGCTCCCAGGTGGTTGTATTAATCTGGCAGCTCTTCAGTGACTCCCTCAGGCAGGCTGTCTTTGAAGCGCTTCTTTGGTCGTCCTCTTGTACGCTTTCCCTCCCTGAACTCACCATACAGCAGACTCTTTGGGAGGCGTTCATTTGACATGCGAATCAGATGTCCGGTCCATCGTAACTGCGCTTTCTGAATCAGTGTATAGACACTGGGCATATTTGCTCTTAATAGAACCTCGGTATCTGGGATCTTATCCTGCCATCGAATTTTTAGCGCGCGACGCAGGCAGGTTGTTTGGAAGTGATTTAATTTTCCAGCATGTCTAGCGTAGACGGTCCAACTCTCACTGACGTAGAGGAGGGTGGGGAGGACGACGGCACGGTTTGGTCTTGACGCTAAAACCTCTACGTTCCCACACTGACGTAGAGGAGGGTGGTAGATGTTAAAAAAGACAGGTTATGAAAGACAATCTACAGAACAGAATAAACAGAAAGACTAAGTAACCGGAAACTGATGTGCCAACCTGTAGGAAACAACCTGAAATAGTGGATGGACAAATACAGGTGGATATTAGTGGAACAACACAAGAGGTAAAGACGCTGACAGGACATATAGTGAGAAAACTAGATGATAACTTTACAATGCAGGCCTTGGTCTGGAATCACCAGAGTACGAGAAACATGATAACTAAACTACTTCTTCTTCAAGTACCATGCCTGGTGGCGTTGGTGATCAAACCTCTCCACAACTTCCGATCCCCAATACTTTTTATTAAATCTGTTGTGGAGCTTAATCCATGTGCTTAAAAAAACTAAAACAACCAATAAATTCAACCATCAAACAACCAAACATTTCATAAAGTTGTAGTTGTAGCAGTACTAATATCTACCAACATCTACGTCATCTTGTGTGTCCGCACCTCGTATTGATCTACTGATTACGGGTAGAATAAGACATTAATTATTCGGGTCGAATAATTAACTTCGCGTGGTTTTCGCGTGCGCAGTTCGATTGGACAAATCCCAGCCAAGGAACAAAAAAAAAAAAAAAAAAAAACAGTTATGGGTGTTTTCACCACGCGACTGTTTATGTGGCAGCTGGAAGTATTGGCGTTTACTCCGGCTTCTGAATCAGCCGGTGGATATCACGTTACCTAACTAAGGTTAGAACTGTTACTGTGGTGAGTAGTGGCGAATGCTCTATCTTCAGACGTTAATAGTTGTTGTCTTTAAGTTAGGGATAGCGTGACAGTTGCTTGTTATGTTATCAGGATAGCGTGGTCATATTTCACTTCATTTACGGATGATCGGGCATGTGTTTAGTGGCAGCTTACGGTGGCTAATGCTGACTCTAACAGAACGTGTTTTGTTTTCATTCATTAACTTCTCTCTTCATTTCTCTCTGAAGCCTCAACCTTCAACAAAACCTTTCTTGTCTTGTGCCATTCCTTCAAGGCCTGTCCATGCTTTCTTTACCCTTGTATCTCTGTCTCCAACTCCATTCTCCGAGTGTTTCTCTGCCTCCTTTATCTCTCTTGATCCAGAAATTGGCTTGTTAAAAAAGAAAGAGACATATTCGAGATAAGGACAAGAAGAAGAGAATGCCATTGCTCTCCACTAGATAGTATTTTCAAATAAATTATGGAAAGTGTTCTATCTCCCCACGACCTTAACTTCTGCATTTAGATCTCGATAAAGAAATAGCCCATTGCCTCATTTAAATGTAGAATTTGCCTATATGTAAATATTCAAGACCGACAACACGAGTGATACATTAACGAATTAGATCAGTGCTCCGCACACCAGTGTGCCGCGGGTGTTTGCCCAGTGTGCCGCGACACAAAGCAGAATACACCATATAATGGTGCACAAAATTATGTGTTATGGTAAATATTACGTGAGAGTCTCACACTTACAGATTTACAAATAACATTTTTTTAAAAGGAGTATCTGTGACAAAACGGGTTTGTTCATGCATTTTTGTGCTCCTCGCTCTCGCTCTCTTTCACTCCGGCAGTATCACTTCATTTCTTCATTTTTCTCCTTCATTGTTCTATTATTTGGCTTATTTAGTGCCCTTTCATTCTTTTTGCTGTGACCGCACTCAGACGTATCTACGTTCCGCCAAGTGAATCGTAACAATACGCAGTTAATTACACCAGTCATCGTTAATACGTTTATCTCTTTGAGTCAGTCTAGCCAACCTTTGTTAGAGACAGCCACGACTGATCCAAGATGATCCCGACACTCCACAGAACAATAGACGGCCAGGTGTGTCGTCGAATATTGTTTGTGCGCCTGGCTGTAGCAGAAATTATCTGTCTCGTGAACGATTTGACTACGTGGTTGATACCGGCTTATCTCTTTATCCCAGACATTCTCTGTGTAATTATTACAGATAATCTGTCTGGGGGAGACAATATTGGAAGGTAGCATCTGTACATCAAATGAGTGCACAGATGGTGGTTATGAGTTTTGCACAAGATGCAAGCGGAAGTATCACAGCATTAGAAAGAGGTCACGCGATGGAATTTTAAAATTGAATATTTTAAAACACGCGGGGGAGAATTAAATTAAACACCCCTACACATATAGTTCAGAGCTTTCGATTGGATTGATTTGAGAAGATGGGATACACAATAGTTCTCATTGGAAAATTGGTCCGAAGAACAATCTGGGATTCGAACTTAGAATGAGAGATATAATATAGCGAAATTGCAGTCTCAGAGCAGAGTACAGCGCAACGTCAAACTAGCAACACCCAGAAGCCAGAGAGAGAAGGATCGGACTAAGAATTCCTATATTATAAGTGTCAGATCGGAGGTATTTGGGCAACTTTAATATTAAATTAAACTCTCATTTATAAATACAAAGACTGGAAACTTAAGGGACCAGGATAGTATTTGGGAAACTCTGAAACTTAGAAAGTGAACCCGCACGTTAAGTACGAAGTCTTGATATCTAAGGAATCAGATCACCCGTCATAAGAGGATTACTAAAGTTTCCCAGGTAAATTGATTCACAGACCACCCGTCATAATAGGATTGTTAACATTTCCCAGACCAAGTGATTCACAGAACACCCGTCATAATAGGATTGTTAACATTTCCCAGACCAAGTGATTCACAGAACACCCGCCATAAGAGGATTATTATAATTTCCTAGACCAAGTGATTCGAAGCACCTAATACAGTGTTGTATCCATCTACAATGTGCGAAGAGATTGTGTTTGCAAAAGTTACTTTAGGGTAAGTGTAAACATTTATTTTACAAATGTGAATTTGACATGTTTTTCTTGCTAAGTGGTTACATATGAGGCTGGCAACCTCAACATATGAATATAGTATATGCATAAGCGCTGGTGATTTCTTCTTGCTAGTCGTACAGAAAACCGACAGCAGAGGGGACCCCAGACTCCGACTGGAGCAGTGATGAGTGATGATTACATCACGGATGCATCAAGTGTATCATATCATTTTGTGAGATATTTGTACCTTGTTACTTGTAATTCAGGTAAATCATTGTTCGCGCTGTCCAAGCACATATTTTCCCAGTTTAATACCCAGAAGTATGTGGGTGATTTCTAATCATCTTCCCTGAGCTACGCTGTGTATACCCAAGAATAATTATTCCAAGAGAATAACATTGGTGGGTGGACAGCGAGACAATGCGCCTGTTAATCTGCCGCCTACAAATGTACTTAGCAGAGGCATTTGTTTTTATAGTGTCTAAAAGATCGTGGTACTAAGCTATCAGACCGTTCGAGGAACGAAGCTATCAAACTGTGAAGTGTCATCATCACAAAAGAATCGAGAAAACCAAGGCTGCAGGACTCGCTCATACAAGCTAAATGCTAACTAACAGACACAAGGATACGGACATTAAAATTACATATTAATTTTAAATTTAAATCCTCATACCAAATCTCGATGACGAGAAATTTTATTTTCATTTAAAATTCACTCTCATTCTATTTATTTTAACCTGTTAAAACTAATTGATTATTAAATGTTTTACATGTTATTTTAAAACATAATAATCTTAGTTCATTCAGCTATTATAAGTGAGAAAGCAACGTATGAGCAAGACTCTTCTAATATATATTTATATCTTCATTTAGATACATATTTACATCAATAGAGCTACGTCTTGTAAAAGGGAATTTTGGACGGAATTACACCAGCTGGGGGTTTGTACGGGCCATAACCATTGCTTAAATCTTTATAAAAGGCGTCTGACTGATAATAAGTTAATAATTGCTCAGCCAATGCCGCACACGGCTGTTTGTACCCTATACCCGAGCGCTCTTTTAGTTTCGGTGACCGGAATTTTGACACCGGGTAATAAATCTTCCTGTGCACCGTAAACGCCTACTGCTAGTTTCGGCGGGGAAAATCAGCTGATGTGTGTGTAAAATAAGTAATTATATAAATCATTACACACTCGTTCTGGATAAACACATCGCTATAATTCTTTTGTGTACTATAACTTCGTTCTGTGTTCTATTTTTGATTGCATTTTTATTTGTTTGACATTATATTTGACGGAGTTACAGACTTTTGAAAACAGCGTCACAATATGAGGAAATTCATAACTAAAGTAATCTATTTATTAATGTAATATCTAAAATTCGGCCCATTCTTATGAGTTTATAATTATATAGACTTCTCGAAGGGAAGCTAAAGATTATTTCCACATATTTTTTTTTTTTTTTTTTTTTGGTTTCGCATCTTGAGAATGCATGGTAGTCAGTTTTGTGAGTTTGGCATTACAAGAACAAGCATATTGTCACCAGATTTTATAACATTTAAATCACGGTAAACGCATTCCTGATACTCGCAAATCTTAAATAATCACAGTACAACAGTTACTTGCTAAGCCACCTTCACAACCACTAACATAAGAGAAAGAAACCCTATTCACATCCATTGTTAGAAAAAAAAACTAGAAACAGGACAAAATAATATCATAAAACGCTAAAACCAGAGGACAGCCTATTGTACTACAAAAACTAATTAAACATAGAAGAGAAACATCAGTCAACAAAACGTAAGCGATCTCAATTTCTCCACACTGTTAGGAAACATATTGCTGGAACATCAATTGACTCACTAGACCTGCAGCAGGAACATGAACTACAACGCTGTTCAGAAACGTCTCGTCAAGAAATTTGCAGGAAAGCAGGCATTGAAAGTAGAGTTAGAAAATCCAAAGAATTAGCAATAGCCATGAAGGAAACAGTAGGCCTTACGTGGGCACAGGAGAGAAAGCAGAGAAGATTATTGAAACACGTTTGTGTTGACAAGGAGCATGAAGGGGCAGAAAGAAAATGGACAAGAGAAATTACGCGTGAATGGGTGGATGTGGAAATGAAAGAGTTTGTGGGGGATAATGGACAAAGGCTAGAGACACCATTTGCATGTATCAAAGATTAATGTGGCGTTCTTCGTGGGCTTCTTAAAGATTACAAGAGGACGGACTTATTAACGTGGCGTAAGGGTTCCATTCCAGAAAATGAAGTATGGCTGAAGATTGGGGGTGATCGTGGAAAGGGAAGCATCAAAGTTACAATGCAGGTAGTAAATTTAGAGAAACCAAATTCTAAATATAATACCATCCTTTTATCAATGGCTAGAGTTAGGGATACATATGATAATTTAGAAATATTTATGAATGGCATGAAAGCTCAGATAGAGTCACTAACAGATTTAGAGTGGGATGGTAAAAAAGTTGTCATTTTCTTATTCGGGGATTATGACTTTTTGATGAAAATGTTTGGTTTGTCTGGAGCTCAAGGAACATACCCATGTCTGTGGTGTCTCCAGCAAAACAAGGAAATAAAGACATCCAGAGAGCATACATCTTGCAAACCAAGAAGTTTGGCCATGTTGATAAGAGATTACAATATATATATATGAAATATGGGAAAGGGAATAAAAGGCAAGTGGCACGTTACCATAATTGTTTACACAAACCAATGTTAGAGATTGAAATTGAAAATGTAGCTCCTCCTTACCTTCATATTTTATTAGGCATTGTTTTGAAACACCACAGACTTATAGAACAGGTAGCCGATACAATAGACGCAAAGATATTTGAGAATCCGCAAGAGATACATGCAAACATTAGTACTATTAAGAACTTGAAGAGATTTGGTTGGAACTGGAAACAGGCAGAAGAATTAGAAGCTAAAATTGAATTTTTTCAGGCAGGTGATGAACTTCGTGCGGATAAGGAGGAGACAGATCGTTTTAAAGTTAAACTTGAAAATGCACAAGATGCGCTGGCCAAACTTCAGTTTCAAGATCTGTGTGCTAGGTCTGGTCCAATTTGCTCACACTTGGACAAAGTACTAGCCAAACACAAAATCATACCACAGGCTTATCATAGCAGAGCATTCATAGGGAATCACTGCCACAGATATCTCACACAAAAAGTTTATAAAGATCTTACAAGAGCAATCATTACACAAACACTGAAAATTACAGACAAACAAGATATAACTGGCATAGCTTTTATTGCCCAAGAAGAATTCAACTCACTGAACGAAGCATTTGAGAAAGTACACAACAAAATATCACACAGTAAACCAATTAGTAATGAATCAATATCATCAATAACAGCATCAATAAAGACATATATGTCTTTGTTCAGAAAGCTATTCCCCAGTAAGACAATTCCTAAACAACAAATATTAGAAAAACATTGCGCAGATTGGATCAGAACTCATGGCTTTGGAATGGGCATGCATGGAGAGCAAGGTGAAGAATTTGTACATTCCACTATTTCCAAAATTTAAAGACGCGCCAGCGGTATTAAAAATATAACTTCACAATTAAAATTTATAATGGAAACTCATTTGTTACAAATTTATCCATCTGTGAAGGTACAGATTCCTCCTATAAAAAAAAGAAAGTGTGAATGATAATTGAGCGACATTTTGGGGCTAGAGCAAATTATGACAGTTGTTGCGTGAGAGTGACAGAATTAACAGTGGGGAAATCATTTAATAGGTGTATGTTTTATTTATTAAATTGAACATTTCGTTTTACTCATGACCATAATCATTTTTACATGACCATCGTGATGTATGATTGGGAGATAATTGTTAGCTCTCATGTTTTGGGGACAATTTGGTGTGCTATTTTAAGGTAATTAATGTGGACTTGCAATTTAATGTTTCAATAATTAATGTTTGAAACATGAATCCAAAACAAAACTTTGATATTCATTTTCTGCAGGTTTTCTACTTTTGAATTCTGTAATTAATTATGCATGTTGATTGTGATCGTTTTAGTGTAAATTGCATAAGAAACAAACCATAACAACAAGGAATTGAGATAGAAGCGTCTTTACCCTTCTATCTACAACTCTGTCAAGAGTAATCTTGTGCGAAGGTAGACACCTTTGACGACCCATGTTAGATACCCTTGAGTTTTGGCAACTGGTGGACCACTACTGCAAAGCAGGGGAGGCAATCCATGACAGTATCTGCATTTGACATAATTTTGCCAAACCCATTTTTTTAACTCTACGGACACACACACGCACAAGAACTAGTTTTACACAGCTACAATTTAATACTTTCGGAGGTGCCATTCGTCTGAGAGGTATCGTCTGGACATAAAAGATCTTTAACAACAGGTGTCATCGAAACCGTTGCTCGTAAACACAGCAACGGTGTCATAGTTCGTTCTCGTCCATTTAATTCTGTATCTGCCACACATTTAGAAAAGGGTACAAAAAGTCAAGGTCGTATGTTTTCTTGATGAAACTTTCAACAGCCGACATCTTTGTCGTGGTTAAAAAAAAAAAAAACCTATTTGTTGAACTTTATTGTACAATGCATTAATAAAAATAAACAAATAAATAATTTTCTTTTTTAAACTTCTAAAAGAAAAGTTACAAACAGTGCTTAAAAAAAAAAAGAAAGGCTACATACAGTCATATCTTTGAGAGGACACAAGTGAAAAAAAAAGAACAAACAAACCTACAAACGGATGCTTGTTACAATTAGTAACACACAAGCACGCACATAGATAACACTGGCTAACAAAAAACATTTTTTTTTCTTTCTCTAACATTTCTATGTTTTTCTGGTCAATTTTAATGCGCTGTTTTTAAATCTGCAAACCGTTTTTCTCTATCAGGTCGGGATCTCTAGAAATACGCGATTGAAGTTTTTTAACAACGCATACAGTATTACAACATCATTCGTACAAGAAGTATAACAGTTATGTAGGCTTGAATTTCTTTGCAGTCGACTTTCGTCGGTGAATGGCATGTGGTACATCGCGATGAAGCATCCAACAATAATCGGCAAGCATGGTCACACTGCACCATCCTTGATAACGTGACTCTATTACGGCGATATCTTGATGGAATCGTTCTCTATGTTCATCGCTGACTTCGCCATGGTTGTCAGGGAAAAAGTCAAGATGCGAATCGAGCAAATGGATTTTGAGGGACTTGTTACAGCCCATAATTCTGTATGCATCTATGCACTGCTTAACAATATGCACATAGTCGACAGATTTGTGATTTCCAAGAAAGTTATCGACGATCGATTTGAATGCCATCCATGCGCGAAGTTCACTACCATGTAACAAGTTCTCGAATTGTTTGTCTGCAATAACTTTCCTAATCTGAGGTCCTACAAAGAAACCTTCATTTATCTTTGCATCACTAACTTGCGGAAACTTTTCTCGAAGATTAGTGAAAGCTTTGCTCGTTTTATCTAACGCTTTTACGAAATTCTTCATGAACCCCAACTTTATATGTAATGGTGGTGAAATGATGCTGTCTATGTTAACTAATGACTCCAGTATTACATTTTTATGCCCGAGCTGCATACGATCCCTGGTAGGCCACACCTTTCTTGCATAATGTTCCTGTCTGTTGCGGCTGTCCCATTCACATAGGAAGCAACAAAATTTAGTATACCCAGTCTGCATGCCCGTGAGAATTGCAATGACCTTTATGTCTCCACAAATCCGCCATTGGTAGTCATTGTACTTTATTTTTGCCAAAATTATAGCCATATTGTCATAAGTTTCTTTCATATGAACAGAATAGGCGACTGGAATTGATGAAAATAAATTTCCGTTATGCAATAACACGGCTTTTAGACTAGTCTTAGAAGAGTCGATGAAAAGTCGCCATTCGTTGACTATGTGCTCATGACCGAGGTGCACCATTAGACCGTTTACATCTTTGCAATAGCAAATGTCATCATCCATCTCAAAGTATTGAACAAGTTCTCTGTGTCTATGACGAAATTTAGATATCGGAGTATTGGGCGCTAAAAGATTCCATTCTTTGAGTCGCGAACCGAATAATTCCGCTTGTCCTTTGGTAAGAGCGAGATCACGTATTAGATCTGAAAGTTCTGAATGGTTAATTAAGTGAACACCATCATTCACCGGTATATAATCCGAGTCAGAATTAGTTTCTAAAGCAGGTAAACTATCACTTTCTGATGGTTCATTCACGTCCAACGGATATTGTTCTGGTGGAACTGGGATCGGACACGTGATTGGATCATGAGGCACTAGTTTCGAAACCGATTCAATATTTGGATAAACCACAGACTTTCTACTTTTAAAAGTGAAACCATGGATATTTGTCAAGCAGAAGTAACAATCAGTAGCGTGATTTGTCGGTTCACGCCATATTACTGGCACTCCAAAAGGCATCGACTCATGCTTCGGCGATTTTCGTAACCAACCTGCCAATGTATTTGCACAAGTCGAACAAACTGCATTTGGCTTCCAAGATTTATTTGCATCATCAACTTTCGAATCGAAATAAAGTTCATATGCTTTATTTAGTAATGGTATAAAGTGTTTCTGGTGAACACGATCGGTAAAATATCCGCACACGTAACAGAACAGATCAGCCGAATTTCTACAACTTCCAGAAGCCATATTTCGCTCAGAATTATTTCAAAATACAGTAACTATTTGAAAAATAGCGTAACATATGTCATGCATCTTTTAGCAGTATAAAAAGTAGAATTATTTTGCATTTTATTAATTTTTAATAAGTTATATAGTTTTTTTTTTTTTTTTTTTTTTTTTTTTCGTACGCCCGCTTATACTCGAGGCGAAATCTCAGGTTATTATTTATTTTAATTTTTGTAATAGACAGTTCCCTCGCCATTAGGCAAATACTCGCCGATTTCGGAGGTACCCATTGCAGCTGGGTCGGCTCAGGAGCCGCCAGTCCCTGGTCGACGACACGGAGCTCGAAATCCAAAATCCCGGTTTCCCAAAAATCCTCAAATGCCGTCGCCCGGGTTTGATTCACACCCGGTCGCCATAGAGGTCTTAACCAACGCTAGCGCGGCTCCCAGTTATGTAAAAATGAAAATATATTTATTCACAAATATCTTAAGAACCCGATGTGATAGAGATAAACGGATTTCAAATTTGAAATCAGCGCAAAAAACTGACCTAAGAACACCTATTCTTATGTAAGAAAGAAAAATGTTGTTTGTCAGTGTAATCATTCTAACAACTTGTTCATCTCGCACGGTGAACAAATTAGAATTATCGAGGTAATTCATGTTCAGGTAGGATTGTCTGTAGAGAAAAGAAAAGAAGGCAAACAAAAAATTAATAAATAAATGAATAGATAAAAAGAAAAATCATCACATGCACACGCACTCAGACACGTGTACATAAAAATAATATATTTGTTTGTGCGAGGGCATTTATTTGTTTGTGTGAGAGAGTACCTTCTAATTTGAGCTATTAATAAGGGGCTTATTTTGCGAGATGGGTTTTTTTCGGATGTGTTGGGGGGAGGGGGGGGGGAGGGAGAATTTTGAGCAATAGTAATAAGTAAATACGTGGCTTTGATTTATTTGAGAGGTCAAGGAGTCTTGGGTATTGGGTTACCAGGCTGCCGCAGAAAACGGAATAATGGGAGCAAGATCTGGACGAACTTCACTGTTGTTTGATACGTCATAAAATATTTGTCGCCTTTTGCTGGAGGAGAGGTAGTAACATGTCCAAGCGGAAAATCCTGTGGTCAGACACTGCTACATGCCCATATTAATAATCGGTCTTGAGGGAGTAGGATGAACGTTTGTGGGCATGTCTGACGAGTCTTGGGAATGGCATTAAGCATAATGGCTTTGTAAATATTTGTTTTTGTTTATTTTTTTTTTTTTGGGTGTTTTTGCTATGTGTCGCTAGTATATACTGTAATACCTTCTGTGCCAGTATTATTGTATTGCATTTGTAAAGTATGTGCTGGTCTGTTTCCTGAATTTATGTTCGGCAAAGCTGGCACAGTGAACTTCATTTTAATCTCCAGGCTGCTCTTTCTGTACTTTGTGCCGTCTTATATAAATGTACGTACGCGACTTCCCTTGCTTCTGGGGTTATGCTTTTGTTGTGTGGTATTGTGAACATTAAAAATCTATGTGTAGTCTGTTATAAAGTAATTACTTAATTATATGCCCTTTTAATTCTAAGGTGAAATGGTGGTGCTTGTAACTTGGCTTGGTATTTGTAAATCTTATTTGTCTTCTGGCACACTCTCTTTGAAAGCGAAGGAAGAATTAACTGAGCCCAAAAACGATAGAACCTTAAACCTGATACTCGCTGAGTTCCTTAGGACGTTTTTTTTTTTTTTGGCTTCATTTGACGGAAGAGTATCCCACAGTTGCCAATCAAGCTGTTTCTGTTTTATTGCCGTTTTCAGCGACCTATCTTTGTGAGCTCAATTTTTCAACCTTAACATTAATTAAAAATAACAAAATATCGTGCTTACTAAGTCTGGATCAAGAACTGAGAGTAACTCTCTCCAACACAGAGCCAAATATTAAACGGCTATGTTCTTTAAAACATGAACAGGTGTCTCACTATTTTTTTTTTAGATTTTAGAGCAACGTTTATTATTATTATTATTAATATTAAGATTATATCCGTACTTACGAACATGTAATAAACATAGAGTTATGTAGTAACGCCATATTATGTACACGTAAGTGTTCAGTTTTGTTTTATTTACGTGACAATTGATTCCGTCAAACACTTGACGCCAGTATTTATAAATGAGCAGGATCGTTTGATATAATTTTACTCTCAAAACTACCTACCACTGATACTTGATGTGAATATTGAGCAAAAGTAAATGTAAATTTAGAAAAGTCTCGAGATAATTTATTTTTTTTTTTTGGGGGGGGGGGGGGGGGGGGGCGGGGGGGGGGAAAATACGTGCTGGCTTTGATGTATTTGAGGAGGAGGTTAACAGTATAGCGCACCTTCAGTACGTCTCCACAGACTGACTGTAACTTTTCAAAATTACGGAGCATTATCTAATGATGTCAGCGAATTTTAAAATTATTTACCATACCCACTTTCTTAAATATGTAGTGTGCCGTGAGATTTTGAAGGGCTCTTAAGTGTGCCGTGAAGTAAAAAATGTTGCGGAGGACTGAACTAGATAATAATCAGAACGTTTATCGGGTTTTTAAATTAAATTTATATATATACACATACAGGGTTAGTAGACACTACAAAGGTGATGATGGTGACAGACAATTCACATACACATACAGGGTTAGTAGACACTACAAAGGTGATGATGGTGACAGACAATTCACATACACATACAGGGTTAGTAGACACTACAAAGGTGATGATTGTGACAGACAATTCACATACACATACAGGGTTAGTAGACACTACAAAGGTGATGATGGTGACAGACAATTCACATACACATACAGGGTTAGTAGACACTACAAAGGTGATGATGGTGACAGACAATTCACACACACAGAGAAGAAATATAAATAATGTAGTTAGTTCAATATGAGAGTGAACCTATGTGAATAGTGAAATGATGATGTGATATATTAAGTGTTACCACACTGATGTTCAATCTACACTGTCTATGTGTCTCTCCACTTTCCTCCACTGTGTGATTATACACAGGTAGGCATAGACTGTCCAGTGTAGGTGTATGGTATGTTGTGTAGGGTATCTCCAAGACAAGGACATACTGATGAAAACTTTTGCAATAATGAGAACTTGGAAGATATACTGTCCCACAATATTTGGAGATCTCTCTCTAACGTTGACAAACTGTTTACCATTGACTTAGGAAATTGTTTGCTGTTTGATCTTGAAAAAGCACTGACTAGACTGGAGCTCTTCACACAATGGTCGTCTGGTAACGCATTGAGTTTCGTGCAATAAAGCTGGTCTGAGGGAATGTACGTCGTGCTATATACGATAAAAGTAGATGAATTCACTTCATTAACTGACATAGTGAGTAGCTGAACTTGGTACTTTAAGCTTGATATCTTGGCGAGTCAACTTGTGACTAAGTGAGCTTGGTAGGTAGACCGATAAGCTTATGAGTATGTACTCATGATTCATATAATACGCTTTTCAGTGAGTTGAACTTGATATAAATATGAGTATCAACTTGTGCGTGCTTTAGCTTGACTCAGGCGGTAAGCTTTTAAGTGAGTTGAACTTGATATATGTATATAGAATCAACTTGTGAGCACTTGATAACAGGTGAATAAAATACTGCGCCACCAACGATTACAAATTCAGGAGAGACTTCCTTGTAACTTAGGAAGTGTAGGATGTCCTATCTTGTGAATTCTGCCATCCAGACGTTCGTTTTGCTAGCTTCTTTCTGGTTAGACGCCAAACACGTAATGTGTAGACTCAGACTTCTGCTGGACTTCTTTTCCTTTCACAAATTCCTTAAGAATACTTTAAATTACACTCCACAGAGATGAATCAAATATCCACACAGGAATGAAATATTAGAACAAGCTGTACACAGGATATGTGGTAGGGACAACATATGCAGTTATTATGAAAACTCAGTAATGCCGTTCTGGCGAGCGTCTCGTTACATTTCTGGTTGCCAAATGTGTCAGATGTCGTCGCCTGTTGGTCTGGCTCCGCCCGCAATCCAATATCTGGGTGTCCATCTTGCATTGTGATACTGTGAATTACGCAATCCACGTTAATCGCTACAGTGGGTCGGCTCTAGCAACCAACTCTTCAATTCTGTGCTGCAAGTTCTTTTTGCGAGATAGACCGTGGTTTTGGGCCGCCCAATGCAGAAATCACTCGCCTCCTTTGTCACAAAGTCTTCTGTCGTTTTTTTTAGTCCTTATCATTAGTTCTATCCCTGCAACCAGGAAAACCAGGAATGTTGCCACCCACGCTCGAAGACTGCCGTTTACCCGAAGCAGTTTGTTTATAAAGCGTAGGATGACGGATAATGTTTTAGTTGCATAACTAAGTCTTACGGACTGACAGGTTTTGTGAAACGTGTGCAATAAAACAGACTTGACGGATGCTCTTATCGTCCCCTTATATACAATGTTCAAAAGTATCATAGTTTTTTTTTTTCCAGCGTTCCACTTTACTTCCTGAACGAGACAGCCTTTAGTTTACAAATTAACTCCCTTAGAGTTTTGGTTACTTTTAAAAGATGTAAATTTTCATTGTTTAAAAAAAAAAATGGTATTTTACATCTATTGATTCTTCATTCTTCATCACCTTCAGCTTCTCATGGAATATAGGTCTTCAACAAACTTAATCTTATCCAGTGCCATCCCTTTCACGTCTGTCTCCAGTTTTCTTCTCCTTGTAATCTTTCGTCTCTCTCTACCTCTCTTACCCTAGGCATCCCTGAACAAGGACTGTCTTGTGACGCTATCAACAGGTTTTCACAGCACGTGTCCTATCCATCTCCATCGTCTTCATCTCATCTCTTGTTCCACTGACACTTGTCTTTTCTTGTCATCAGTTTCACATTAATGATCTTGTCATCAGTTTCACATTAGTGATCTTGTCATTAGTTTCACATTAATGATCTTGTCATTAGTTTCACATTAGTGATCTTGTCATTAGTTTCACATTAGTGATCTTGTGATCAGTTTCACATTAATGAAATTAATGATCTTGTCATCAGTTTCACATTAGTGATCTTGTCATCAGTTTCACATTAATGATCTTGTCATCAGTTTCACATTAGTGATCTTGTCATCAGTTTCACATTAATGATCTTGACATCAGTTTCACATTAATGATCTTGTCATTAGTTTAACAAAAGTAATATTGTCATCAGTTTCACATTAGTAATATTGTCATCAGTTTCACATTAATGATCGTCATCAGTTTCACATTAGTGATCTTGTCATCAGTTTCACATTAGTGATCGTGTCATCAGTTTCACATTAATGATCTTGTCATCAGTTTCACATTAGTGATCTTGTCATCATTTTCACATTTGTGATCTTGTCATCAGTTTCACGTTAGTGACCTTCTCTTCAGTTTCACATTAGTGATCTTGTCATCAGATTCACATTATTGTTATCAGATTCACATTAGTGATCTTGCCATACTATTTCAATTCTTTCCGAAAGTCTGTAATTGCTTGGTTATTGTTCTCTTGGTTGTAATTCTCCATGTTTCACGGCCATACAATAGAACTGCCGACAAAACCCGTCGTATGTCTGTTATCAAAACCGTATTGATGTAGTGCTGCTAGAATCAATGCCCTTTACCTTCTATCTTATCAAAGTTATTATGTGATCGTTAGACGAATATTAAAGATCAGTTCTGGCCAGTAAAATATGACAGGACTTTTAAAGATCGTGTAATTACAAATCAGAAACTGAACAAGGCCCGTCTAATTATGTTGACTCCGGTCTCATAGACAGTGTCATCTGACATATTATGTGAATGATCATGTGATTACAATTAAGTTGAAAGGTTGGTTCTGGAAATGCAAGACTGAAACTGGAAAATTCGTTGAGAGTGTTTCCTTTTATTATTCATATATGTCACCAGTTCTCTTCTCTATTGTTTTCAATCAATACCATTTAGCTCCCAAGGGAGCATATATCTTTAGTAAACACATGACAAGTCTTCCTGTCACGTGCCATCAACTCAAGTTATTTCCACGTCTTCCCCATAATTGTCCCTTGTATCACCAGTTATCTTCTCTCTCTCTCTCTCTCTCTCTCTCTCTCTCTCTGTGCTTGGGGTGGTCTACTGCTGTCTCTCTTATCCATTCTTTTCGTTTCTCAGTATTTTTTTAAATCTTGAGATTCCAGGGGAGGGACTGTCTTGTAACGCTACCCACAGGTTGGGTGTTGTCTCGTCATCTCCTCGTCCACTGATGTTCACCTGGTTCTTTCCATCAAATAATCACTATGCACACCTCTCCCACCAGAGGTGAGTTTGTAAATTGAGCTAGTAACTTCAACATGTACAACAAGTGGCGGAATAAACCACCACTGTACGATCTCAAACAGAGCTGTGACATACAGAGCTGTGACATACAGAGCGGTGACATACAGAACTGTGACATACAGAGCTGTGACATACAGATATGTGACATACAGAACTGTGACATATGTTTATGAAGCATGTGTTTGACTGTACATGGTGAGGCTGCCAACCTGATGCACTACCTTATATTAATCGACTCCAACGACGTGCTTGTCATATTTTTCCTTTCTGTCATCGTCAACTACACGGGGCAGTGTAAATTATATAGTGTTACTATGTAGTGATGGATCAGTTGTTGTCTATAGTGTTACTAGGTAGTGATGGATCAGTTGTTGTCTATATTGTTACTATGTAGTGATGGATCAGTTGTTGTCTATAGTGTTACTAGGTAGTGATGGATTAGGTATTGTCTATTGTGTTACTTTGTAGTAATGGATCAGTTGTTGTCTATAGTGTTACTAGGTAGTGATGGATCAGTTGTTGTCTATAGTGTTACTATGTATTGATGGATCAGTTGTTGTCTATAGTGTTACTACGTAGTGATGGATCAGTTGTTGTCTATAGTGTTACTACGTAGTGATGGATCAGTTGTTGTCTATAGTGTTACTATGTAGTGATGGATCAGTTGTTGTCTATAGTGTTACTATGTAGTGATGGATCAGTTGTTATCTATAGTGTTACTATGTAGTGATGGATCAGTTGTTGTCTATAGTGTTACTACGTAGTGATGGATCAGTTGTTGTCTATAGTGTTACTACGTAGTGATGGATCAGTTGTTGTCTATAGTGTTACTACGTAGTGATGGATCAGTTGTTGTCTATAGTGTTACTACGTAGTGATGGATCAGTTGTTGTCTATAGTGTTACTACGTAGTGATGGATCAGTTGTTGTCTATAGTGTTACTACGTAGTGATGGATCAGTTATTGTCTATAGTGTTACTATGTAGTGATGGATCAGTTGTTGTCTATAGTGTTACTATGTAGTGATGGATCAGTTGTTGTCTATAGTGTTACTATGTAGTGATGGATCAGTTGTTGTCTATAGTGTTACTATGTAGTGATGGATCAGTTGTTGTCTATAGTGTTACTACGTAGTGATGGATCAGTTGTTGTCTATAGTGTTACTACGTAGTGATGGATCAGTTGTTGTCTATAGTGTTACTACGTAGTGATGGATCAGTTGTTGTCTATAGTGTTACGTTGTGTTGTGATGGATCAGTTGTTGTCTTATAGTGTTACTATGTAGTGATGGATCAGTTGTTGTCTATAGTGTTACTACGTAGTGATGGATCAGTTGTTGTCTATAGTGTTACTACGTAGTGATGGATCAGTTGTTGTCTATAGTGTTACTACGTAGTGATGGATCAGTTGTTGTCTATAGTGTTACTATGTAGTGATGGATCAGTTGTTGTCTATAGTGTTTACTATGTAGTGATGGATCAGTTGTTGTCTATAGTGTTTACTATGTAGTGATGGATCAGTTGTTGTCTATATAGTGTTACTATGTAGTGATGGATCAGTTATAGTTGTCTATAGTGTTACTATGTAGTGATGGATCATAGTTTTACTATAGTGTTACTATGTAGTGATGGATCAGTTGTTGTCTATAGTGTTACTATGTAGTGATGGATCAGTTGTTGTCTATAGTGTTACTATGTAGTGATGGATCAGTTGTTGTCTATAGTGTTACTATGTAGTGATGGATCAGTTGTTGTCTATAGTGTTACTATGTAGTGATGGATCAGTTTTTTGTCTATAGTGTTACTATGTAGTGATGGATCAGTTGTTGTCTATAGTGTTACTATGTAGTGATGGATCAGTTGTTGTCTATAGTGTTACTATGTAGTGATGGATCAGTTGTTGTCTATAGTGTTACTATGTAGTGATGGATCAGTTGTTGTCTATAGTGTTACTATGTAGTGATGGATCAGTTGTTGTCTATAGTGTTACTATGTAGTGATGGATCAGTTGTTGTCTATAGTGTTACTATGTAGTGATGGATCAGTTGTTGTCTATAGTGTTACTATGTAGTGATGGATCAGTTGTTGTCTATAGTGTTACTATGTAGTGATGGATCAGTTGTTGTCTATAGTGTTACTATGTAGTGATGGATCAGTTGTTTGTCTATAGTGTTACTATGTAGTGATATCAGTTGTGTCTATAGTGTTACTATGTAGTGATGGATCAGTTGTTGTCTATAGTGTTACTATGTAGTGATGGATCAGTTGTTGTCTATAGTGTTACTATGTAGTGATGGATCAGTTGTTGTCTATAGTGTTACTATGTAGTGATGGATCAGTTGTTGTCTATAGTGTTACTATGTAGTGATGGATCAGTTGTTGTCTATAGTGTTACTATGTAGTGATGGATCAGTTGTTGTCTATAGTGTTACTATGTAGTGATGGATCAGTTGTTGTCTATAGTGTTACTATGTAGTGATGGATCAGTTGTTGTCTATAGTGTTACTATGTAGTGATGGATCAGTGATGGATCAGTTGTTGTCTATAGTGTTACTATGTAGTGATGGATCAGTTGTTATCTATAGTGTTACTATGTAGTGATGGATCAGTTGTTGTCTCTTTAGTCTTCAGTTGTTTGTCTATGTGTGTTACTATTGTAGTGATGGATCAGTTGTTGTCTATAGTGTTACTACTATGTAGTGATGGATCAGTTGTTGTCTATAGTGTTTACTATGTAGTGATGGATCAGTTGTTGTCTATAGTGTTACTACTAGTAGTGTTGATGGATCAGTATCTATAGTGTTAGTGATGGATCAGTTGTTGTCTATAGTGTTACTATGTAGTGATGGATCAGTTGTTGTCTATAGTGTTACTATGTAGTGATGGATCAGTTGTTGTCTATAGTGTTGCTATGTAGTGTGGATCAGTTGTTGTCTATAGTACTATGTAGTGATGGATCAGTTGTTGTCTATAGTGTTACTATGTAGTGATGGATCAGTTGTTGTCTATAGTGTTACTATGTAGTGATGGATCAGTTGTTGTCTATAGTGTTACTATGTAGTGATGGATCAGTTGTTGTCTATAGTGTTACTATGTAGTGATGGATCAGTTGTTGTCTATAGTGTTACTATGTAGTGATGGATCAGTTGTTGTCTATAGTGTTACTATGTAGTGATGGATCAGTTGTTGTCTATAGTGTTACTACGTAGTGATGGATCAGTTGTTGTCTATAGTGTTACTACGTAGTGATGGATCAGTTGTTGTCTATAGTGTTACTACGTAGTGATGGATCAGTTGTTGTCTATAGTGTTACTACGTAGTGATGGATCAGTTGTTGTCTATAGTGTTACTATGTAGTGATGGATCAGTTGTTGTCTATAGTGTTACTATGTAGTGATGGATCAGTTGTTGTCTATAGTGTTACTATGTAGTGATGGATCAGTTGTTGTCTATAGTGTTACTATGTAGTGATGGATCAGTTGTTGTCTATAGTGTTACTATGTAGTGATGGATCAGTTGTTGTCTATAGTGTTACTATGTAGTGATGGATCAGTTGTTGTCTATAGTGTTACTATGTAGTGATGGATCAGTTGTTGTCTATAGTGTTACTGTTACGTACATTTATTACCTAAGGGGGTAGTCGTCGGTCCTACCAAATGTACGCACCAGTCTTGAGATAGTTATATTATTTGTGCGTTCGATTGATTCACGCACTGACGTGCACAATGCTGTGTGAGTTGCTTTGGACGCACGTGTAACCTAGTTGAGTAGTTTGTGACGTCAGGTTTTGAAGTGGAAACATGGAACTGGCTTGTGTCCATGATTGTAATTTTATATTGTGTATCCAATGGCATGTTGAAGGAAGCCATTTATTATTGTGATTTGTATTGGTCTTCAGGTCGAAGCCAATCGCAGTTATGTCACGTAAGTTATCGCCCACTTCTTATTTTAATGCTGCATAAAAAGGCCGCTCTACTACTAATCTAGCGGGAATTTTATCATTCCTAGAATGGATCTACAGAGTCGCTTGCCTTTAAGATTTGGATCGTAGACGGAGAATTCCTACGAGTAGAAGAAGTTATATTGTTTACCTTATGCACATGTTTTAAATGCCGTACATGCTTCAATGCCAAAGTCGTGGCATGGATGTAAAGAGAGGTTAGCCAACTGAAAGCCTTTAACTGATAGGATTATCGTATATGACTTTGTGTGAAATTATATGATGTACAACGCTATGTAGGATGAACGTCTGGGAATTTTTAACAAATGTAATATGGAAGATTTCATCCCAGAGTATGAATACGTTACCATGATAGACGTCCTTGAAAGAAGGTCAACGGTCGTGACTGAGAAGGATATTATACGGTAACAGTTTTGTAATCCTTAGTCTATGGACAGAGGTCTTTACTAGAAGAGAATCTTCAGGAACTTTAGCAGCAATAATTAATATGTTGTCGTGTGATCTTTGCGCCTGTGACGATGTCCGTCTTGTCCACTTCGTGTCCTGGTGAATAAAATCTATGTAAAGTTACCAACGACTTGTGTGCTGCCAATACTTGACCAGTTCACCCAATTCAAGATACTTGTTGGTTTTCGTTTGAAAAAACATTGTTGACATTTATTCCGTTGTAACCATTCGCGTTTCAATTCATCACTATGAAAACGACACCAACAATAACTGGTAGGCCAGTGCGGTCTGGAAGTAATTTCAGGAACGTACCCATCCAATTGATCGTTTGAAAAGAAGAATTTTTACTTTCAAGGCGACATCATCTCAATTTGGATCCTAGCGGAATATGAATCAAAATCAACTCAAATGCTCAAGGTCTTCAATCAACCTCCACGTCAAGTTTCACAGTGACTGATTACTTGGAGATCATCTCTTCATCATTATTGCGTGCGAGCTGTAATCTAGATAAGCAGAACGAAGTATTTTATCTGTAGACGTACATACACGGGGACGAGGCACTTTGATTTTTACCTGCACGCGAGCTAAGTATAACTTGTATCCGTTATACACTTTATTACAATTAGCTGTGCCTTAAATGTCCATATATATATATATTTTCTATGTTATGTGTTATGTTTTGTGTATTCTTCGCGGGAGGTTGGGAGGTAGATCTGACGAACGAGATCCATCTCGAAGTCAATTCGGGCTCTTCGTCAGACGTTCTGTAGGACATTATTTTGCAGACTTCCCGCAGTGGAATGTTCCTACGCGTGAGCGTAGAAGGATTCTAGGTCCACTGTGTCTGGTGGTCTGTGACACCTGTCTGTTTTAGCTGTAGTGTCACGTTTACTTGTTGTTTTTGGTAGCTATTTTTACTTGTACCTTAGTTTCATAATGTATTTTGTATGTGATTATTGTCCATCTCACCTTTCCTGTCGTTTAGTTTTTTACAAAACCTATGTTTTTTACACTGTGTTGTCAATTGTCTTGTGCATTATTTAATCGCAGTTATCATCGTAATTCTTTACGACATTCCATTTTAGTTTCTCATTTTATTTTAATTGGATTTCTGCGAACGTCTTCGTTTGTTTTGAATATCTTGTCGTGTCATTATTGTGCTATTGTCTGTCACATTACTGCTTTCACACCATTACATGTTATAAATTACATTATTAATTATTAATATTATTGCCTATTATATAAATTGATTTTACCGTTCTAGAACAGGAACGAAGAACACTAGTTGTAGTAACACTTTTAAGTAGTATTATTACATAATAATATTGAAATGGCTACCTTAGACTATTTCATTAAGCAAGCAAAAGCTCTTCAGATGGCTCCTGATGAAGCTAAAGCATTTGCACTGTCAGAATATAAGAAAGCTCAAGAAATAGAAGCTGATCAGAGAAGATTGGAAACTTTACGTTTGGAAAATTTGAAATTTGAGGCAGATCAAAAACGGATTGAAGCTGAGAGAAGATGAAATTTGAGAAAAAAATGAGATTAACAAGAGAAGGAAGATGAAATTTGAGAGATCAAAAATTTTAGAAAAAAATTGAGATTGAGATTAACTGCTGAGGAAGATAAGAAAAAAAATGAGATTAGCCGCTGAATTAGAAGAGAAACGATTTCTGCGAGAGGCAGAACAGAAACAAAAGGAGGCTGAAGAAAGACTTAGAAAAGAAATGGAAGTTAAACACAAGGAAATGGAACAGAAACAAAAAGAAATGGAAGAGAGAAGATTGATAGCGGAACAAAATGTAAAACGACTTCAGCTTGAGATGGAAGAGAATGAAAAAAAACGACAGCATGAACTGAAATTAGCAGAGTCAGAATATGAGAGACTTAGGTTAACTCAGGAATCTAATTCTCAGAGAACTTTTGAAAGCCACACTTCATCCAGACAGGATCATTTTAAGGAAATTCACCTTAAATTACCAAAATTTAATCCCCCGTCTGATGACGTAATATTCTTCCTAGATAGGTTTGAGGCCACTTGTGGGTCTTATAACGTGGATAAAGCTCTATACTGTACATATTTATCCAGATTACTTACAGGAGATGCATTAGCAGTTTATCATACCACCAGCATTGGTGAGAAAAATGACTACAATGCTCTTAGAGCAGCACTTCTGCAAAAATTCCAAATGACAGAAAACGAATATCGTTTGAGATTTCACACATTACTACCTCAATCTGCCAGAAATTTTAGTGATTTTCTGTCACAGATACGACTAACATTAGAAAGATGGATCGAATTATCCAAAATTGAAAAGTCGTATGAAGGTCTCTTTGATTTACTGATGCGCGATAAGGTACTTTCGTCGGTAAACCCTACATTTCTCGCATTTTTACACGAACGGAAACCTTTATCAATGAAAAACTTAGAAGAACATGCAAAAAATTTTTGCACTGCTCACCCAAACATGGATCTAAGTAACGCGCAGATTAAGAGTGAATTGCCTGTTGCTTTTGCAGCACAACAAAACAATTTTTCACGCAATCGTTCTTTTAGTGCTGATAGGTATGTCAATAAGGGAAATAATCATAATTTCAACAATGATAACTTTTACAAAGGGAAGCAATTTCAACAATCTGCTCCATTTAATGTTTCTTGGAACCAAACTCACAGATCGCGAGATTTTGGTAACAATTATTTTAAAAATAATCAAGGACATTATAATAAACAAAACTGGAGATCAAGGTCTCAGGGTCCGCAAAAACAGACAATTTTTTGGAAATAAACCATTTAACCAACATCATAACGATCATTCTACAAATTATCGGACTAATCCAAATTTTAACTCTAGCAGAAACGACAATTATGGCAATTTTAATGACAAAAATCACAATCGATCGCGCCGACGAGATAGATCGTCGAATAATACAGGTAGACATTCTAATGTTGCTTTTAATGATACACAGGCTAACATTGAACAGGGTAAAGTAGCTGAAACTCACAATGCTATGTCTTGTTCTCTAGATTGTTCCCAGGTGAAAGACTGTCCAGAATGCTCGACTCTTTTCCAGCCTAAGGCGATCACGACGCTGCGTTGCGGACATACCTTGCCTAGCCTGCCTGCAGTCTGTACAGCCACTGCTGCGTCAGTACACCAGGGACAGGGCTCTCTTAAGTTTCACAAGGGATTTGTCAATAATATTTCATGCTCTCTCCTATTTGACTCAGGTTGTACAACAATCGGTGTCCGGACTTCGCTGATCAACCCAAGTTGTGCCACGGGCCGGGTTGTCAAATGTGTAACATTTGGTGGCACAATTGAAACATTTCCCACTGCTATTATTGATCTTCATACTCCTTTCTTTACAGGAAAGATCCAAGCATGTCTTCTGCCTAACCCAATTTGTGATGTAATACTGGGTCGCATACATGGTATTAAAGAGTGTACACCTCAGCAAATAGCTGAATGGGAAGAGCGACATATTCAAACTGCAAATGCAGTAGTGACTAGAGCGCAAGCTACTAATATGTCGCATGATACACCTATTGAACCTACAGTTCATACCACTTGTGATGATGATGCTCCTATTTCACGGGAGTTGTTTGCAACATTGCAAAAGAATGATAATTCATTAAAAAAATTCTTTCAGTATGTTAACAAAAAGAATACAAGCAACAAACTTGCAAAATCTAGACATGACTTTATACTTAAAAATGGGATTTTGGTTAGAGTAATACGGGAAAAGGATTTATCCTTATGTTCTCAGATTCTTGTCCCATCCTGTATGAGATCTCGTATATTACGACATGCTCATGACTCGCAATGTGCGGGCCATATGGGTTTTTCGCGTACCAAATCCAGAGTGCTTTCGGCATTCTACTGGCCAGGCGTCCATAGAGATGTTACTCTCTATTGTCGGTCCTGTTTGATATGTCAAGAAGTTAAGGTACGGGGTCCATTTCATGCGGCTCCTATTCAAGCTGCGGACATCCCGATTAGACCATTTGATAAAATGGCCATTGACATTATTGGTCCAATGCTTCCATCTGCTAGAGGGCATACGCATATTCTTACGTGCATTGATATGTGCACTCGTTGGCCTGAGGCCATCCCTCTCAAGAACACTTCATCTGCCAGTGTAGCAGAGGCATTGATGTTAATCTTCACACGCATTGGTTTTCCACGGAAAATCTTGTCGGATCATGGGGTTCAGTTCATTTCTGAATCCATGTCTCAAGTTATGAAGACATTAGGTATAGACAGATCTCTTAGTTCTATTTATCATCCGATGTCAAATGGGTTAATTGAGCGTCTCAATAGGACACTCAAGCAGTTGTTGGGTAAGATGACTCAAGACCATCCCCAAGACTGGGATCGGGTCCTACCCGCTTGTCTCTTTGCGTATCGCGAGGTACAAAATCAAGCAACGGGGTTTTCTCCGTTCCAGCTTGTTTTTGGCATGCAACCACGCGGTCCGATGTCGTTAATCCACGACTTATTGGTGGATGAGAATATTGAAGAGGAAACTCAATCCTCTTATGAGTATGTGATCTCTCTTAGAAAGAAAATCATAGATGCTTGTAGACTAGCTACTGCATCATCCGAACATGCCAAAGAAAAAAGCTCGTCTATCTGCAAACAAATATAGACGTCTTCGCCAGCTCATACCTGGTGATGAAGCTTTTGTATTACTCCCTGCGCATAACAATCGTCTTTTAATTACCTGGAGAGGTCCTTTCAGGATCATCTCAAGAATATCCGATGTCGACTACATCGTTGATGTTAATGGCAAACATAAAACCTTCCACATTAACATGTTGAAGGAATATTACTCACGTCCTGATTATCTACAATCGGTGTTCCAAGCAACTGACGATCCTACACCACCTATTCAACACTATTCTAGTTTGTCAGTCATCCAAGAAGAGGAATCTTCTTTCGATGATGTACAACTACCAATACCAGTTGTACCACTCCATTCCACTGAGAAATGGAATGATGTTACTATCTCATCTACTCTTACTGATGATCAACGTCAGCAAGTCTCTAAAATTCTACACACGTATGAGGATGTCCTCACTGACATCCCAGGTCATACGTCAGTCATCCAACATGACATTATTCTGACTGACGATACACCTATTCGAGTTCGCCCATATCCTATTCCTTTACACTTTCGTGATAAGGTTGATAAGGAATTGGATGATATGCTCCAATTAAATATAATTGAACCATCTTCATCACCATATTCTTCTTCTATGGTAATCATTAGGAAGAAAGACAACAATATACGTCTTTGCGTAGATTACAGGAAGTTAAACAAAGTTACAAAATTCGATGCGGAACCATTACCTCTTTTAGACGACTTATTAGAGAAATTATCTCATGCCACATTCTTTTCGAAATTTGACCTTTCAAAGGGTTATTGGCAAGTGCCACTCACTACGAAAGCAAAGCCATTCACCGCTTTCTCGACACCACGGGGTCTTTTTCAATGGAATTTTATGCCTTTCGGGTTAATGAATGCGCCAGCTACCTTTGTACGCATGATGCGCCGCATATTGTCTCATCGTCCCGATGTCATTACTTATATAGATGACATCTGTCTTTTTAGTGACTCTTGGGATGAACATATTCAGGGTTTAAAATCTTTACTTTCTACCTTACCTTACAGGATTATAACTTAACAGCGAAACCTTCAAAGGCTTTTGTCGGTTTTCATGACATCTCATTTCTTGGTCACCGTATAGGTCGCGGTTTAATGTATACAGAAGACAGTAACGTCTCTAAAATTTTAAACATCTCAGCACCTAAGACAAAAAAAAAACAAGTGAGGTCACTCTTAGGACTAATACAGTTCTATTCTAAATTCATCCCTCATTTGTCTACTATAACTGCACCTCTTTCGTCTTTACTGAAGAAGGGCACACCTAATGTAATAAAGTGGTCGCAGGATCACCAAACGGCGTTAGACTATATAAAACAAATTTTTTCAAATAAGCCTTTTTTAAAGTTGCCTAACAAAGATCTCACCTTTGTTCTTCGCAGTGATGCTTCTTCCTACGCTATTGCGGCAGTTTTGATGCAGGAATACGGAGGCACCTTATTTCCTGTTATGTACGTATCCAGAAAGCTTACAACGAGCGAGATAAATTACTCCGTTCTAGACAAAGAGCTCCTTGCTCTTGTCTGGGCAATCACAAAACTGGATCGTTATCTCCTCGGATCACACTTTGTGGTGGAGTCTGACCAGAAAGCTCTTACCGCATTGAATACAGGGAACGTTAAGTCATCAAAGTCAGCGCGTTACGCTATAGCTCTTCAACCGTTCCATTTTGAGATACGAGCTATTCCTGGAGTGCAGAATGTATTTGCAGACTGTCTTTCAAGATGCCCTAGTGAACTTGGTGAAACTAAACTACTTTTTAGATGGAGAAACGTCCTCACCGAAACATGAATAACTTTGTACAGTGTCATTAATTGTACATCTGTGAAGACTATGTATAGTTTTGCAGTATTCGTATAAATATAACTTTCAGAACATACTTACATATGGATTATAACATTATTTCTTGTGAAGTAACGTTTTATTAGAACGGGAACAGTGATATTAAAGTAACATTTTTTTTTTAGTATGGAAACATTGGTAAAAAAAGCAACAAATAGACATTCGTTAGTGTTATGGAACATATTACACTACATATCGTGTTCGTAAACTTATTTCGTGCATGGAACATTAGGAACATATTCTTGTTGACTCTAAATAGTTCTGAACGAATATTCACAATGACTGAAATTAGAATTACTTAGAATAAATTACTAGTTATTTATTTATGTGTAATTAAGTACTAGAATTAGATTAATTCAATTTAATCAATTTGATTGTTTATAAATCACACATCTACTAACGTTATTAGTGTCTCGCAATACGTGTATTCACGTATTCCACTACATGATATTTCACTTTTAGATAACTAGTCAAACTTACTAGTGCTAGATATCAGTAAGTGCGTTGCTTCTTACAGTGTTTAATTTTGCATTGCTTCATTTTTGCACATTGTATTTCAAAATTTTCTGTTTCACTGATTCTTTTATCATTGATTATCATCAGTGTTGCTGTTCATTTTCATTTTTTGAAATCATATGTTTCAAATTTTGTTGAAAAACTTAGTTGAATTTTATTATCATCTTTTTTGTTGATTTTTCATTTTCATTTTCATTTTCAACTTCTTTTTACTTCGAATATTACCACATCGTTCCAAAGTAGGTCGATGGTGGATGTGTGCTTTAATGCATACTATCATTTAGTTATATTGATTTATTTTCAATTTTCTCTTCTTAATATGATAATTTTATGCATGTCATAAATCTTGTTGTAGTTTTGACTCACCTCTCTCGAGTAATTAGTTCGAAAAAAATTAATGGGATTAATTTTTTTAAGGGGAGGTAATAAGGGAGCTGTTACGTACATTTATTACCTAAGGGGGTAGTCGTCGGTCCTACCAAATGTACGCACCAGTCTTGAGATAGTTATATTATTTGTGCGTTCGATTGATTCACGCACTGACGTGCACAATGCTGTGTGAGTTGCTTTGGACGCACGTGTAACCTAGTTGAGTAGTTTGTGACGTCAGGTTTTGAAGTGGAAACATGGAACTGGCTTGTGTCCATGATTGTAATTTTATATTGTGTATCCAATGGCATGTTGAAGGAAGCCATTTATTATTGTGATTTGTATTGGTCTTCAGGTCGAAGCCAATCGCAGTTATGTCACGTAAGTTATCGCCCACTTCTTATTTTAATGCTGCATAAAAAGGCCGCTCTACTACTAATCTAGCGGGAATTTTATCATTCCTAGAATGGATCTACAGAGTCGCTTGCCTTTAAGATTTGGATCGTAGACGGAGAATTCCTACGAGTAGAAGAAGTTATATTGTTTACCTTATGCACATGTTTTAAATGCCGTACATGCTTCAATGCCAAAGTCGTGGCACGGATGTAAAGAGAGGTTAGCCAACTGAAAGCCTTTAACTGATAGGATTATCGTATATGACTTTGTGTGAAATTATATGATGTACAACGCTATGTAGGATGAACGTCTGGGAATTTTAACAAATGTAATATGGAAGATTTCATCCCAGAGTATGTATACGTTACCATGATAGACGTCCTTGAAAGAAGGTCAACGGTCGTGACTGAGAAGGATATTATACGGTAACAGTTTTGTAATCCTTAGTCTATGGACAGAGGTCTTTACTAGAAGAGAATCTTCAGGAACTTTAGCAGCAATAATTAATATGTTGTCGTGTGATCTTTGCGCCTGTGACGATGTCCGTCTTGTCCACTTCGTGTCCTGGTGAATAAAATCTATGTAAAGTTACCAACGACTTGTGTGCTGCCAATACTTGACCAGTTCACCCAATTCAAGATACTTGTTGGTTTTCGTTTGAAAAACATTGTTGACATTTATTCCGTTGTAACCATTCGCGTTTCAATTCATCACTATGAAAACGACACCAACAGTTACTATGTAGTGATGGATCAGTTGTTGTCTATAGTGTTACTATGTAGTGATGGATCAGTTGTTGTCTATAGTGTTACTATGTAGTGATGGATCAGTTGTTATCTATAGTGTTACTATGTAGTGATGGATCAGTTGTTGTCTCACATTTTTGCTGTTATATTTTTATGCCGTACGAAAATTTCCACAGGATAGAAAATATTAAAACTTGTCATCTTAGTCTTTAGAATTGAAAACACTGCACAGGGGTTGAAGTGGACGGCCACTCTTTCTGTTAGACAATTTTATTGCCACTGTTGCCTTTATGAACTCTTCAAATAGAATATAACTCTCGTCTGCCACGCCTGGAACAGAAATCTGAACAACAAATAGAGTTGTGACATATCGATTTGATCCGCGGGCTAAGTACTTGAAGAAGAATCACATGTGGACATTGTATGACATAAACCGAAAGAATAATCATGAATTATTAAGCTCTTAAAACAATCCACCCAAATAATGACAAGAAAAACTGTCTCTTTTATTGGTTAAGGTGAATTATGTAAATCTTATTTTTCTTAAGTTCCACAAACGAGACTTAAAAGAGGGATTGTAATGTTACGGTTTACATTTTATTGCACAAACGGGGCATTGTCTATTTTTATTATTTTGTGCACACCAGGGATATACTTGTATGTCCTCTCAGTACAGCACAAGCACAAAATTAGGATTATATCAGAGCTGTGTGCTTTCTGTGCTTCTCTATGGTGCGCAATGCTGGAGAGTTACAGAGAAGGAAATGTCGAAATTGTCCTCTTTTCACACAACATGGCTAAGAAAATTTCTTCGAATCTTTTGGCCAAATACCATCACCAACCAAGATCTGCTTACTCGAAGCAAGCAAGAGGACATGCACACCATCATAGCTGGCAGACGCTGGAGCTGGGTTGGCCATGTCCTCAGAAGAGACCCCGATGCCATCACAAGAACAGCTATGCCATGGACCCCTGAAGGAAAACGAAAGAGAGGCCGACCAAAAACAACTTGGCGGAGGACTGTGGAGGCTTAGGTGCAAAGAAAGAACCAGAGGTGGGGCACTGTACGAAGGTGTCACGTAGGTCTTTATATCATTAAATTGCCTACATCTTCTTCCTATTCTCTCACCCGCATCCTTTATTTTATTATCTTTCCTTACTTGTTTTTTTTCCTGTATTTTTCGCATCACTTGTTTTGCGAATAATATTTTCTTCAGTATCCTCAAACTTTACCTTGTGTTTTTCTCATACTGGGATACGTAATTTTATTACATAGATGTCAGTCAGACGTGAGGTGCGATTTAGTTGCAGTCCATCTCAGACATCGAGCCGACTTGGGTCTGCACCTTCAGATGACACGACACTCCTGAGTTAGATTCTCGACGTAAACGCGTGAGAATGCTAGGAGAGAGCCGACATCCGTCTGCATTTTCACCGGTCAACAACTAGTTGCATCGGCCGAACGATTAAGCAGGAGCGAATATTTACACCTTATAGTCGCAGTTTCAGACATCTGTCTGGAAATCCCAGCTGACACGGCTCACTGTTGGCCCGGTCAGCGTGAGGTGCGAAGTAGTATAAGTGTCAGTTCAGAGTTTCGTCGAAATAGCTCCGGCGAAGTGTGAAAATCCCCCATGCACTGCAGACGGTTGTCTGAGATTTGCAACTGACACGCGTACATCTTGGTCAGTAGGTAGCAGTTACGACATGTTAGGAGTTAAACGTAGCTGTTATAAGAAGGGGGAGAGATCGGGGCGGGGGAGATAGTTCATCCTTTGTCTGGTTTAAAATATTAACCCACGTTTGAAACTATTTCATTTCACTCAGTAACTTTGCAGTTAGACTAGAACAACCTTCGTTCGATTTCTAAATAATCTCTGTTAATAGAGATGGCCTTTAGTTTGGTCGAAGTGGTTTAAGTTCTTAGTACTTCTGTGTTTGAGGTAATTATTATATATAATAGATCTCTAGTATTTTGTGAAGTGATTAAGTGTTAACTCGCCGATTTCATTTTAAACTAGTTCTGTGTGCAGAGTGAATATTTTGATAGTTTGTTATTTCTTTAATCGACGAGTTGCAGTGGAAATACATAATAAATTATATTTTTAGCTTACTAAACAAGTAGCTGAAATAAGTTTAATTTAACTGTTAAATACTCAGTCGAAACTGTTTTATAACTAACTTATAAATGCTAGATGCGACATCAGTGAATATTGACGGAATACAAAGATATTCCTAATTCCTGATGATTGATTTTTATATAACTTATTTCACGGGAAGTTTTAAATATAAGTCAAGCTGTAGGCTTGTCGTGTAAAATGTAAGTTATATTGAGTACATATATGTAAATTATTTGATATGTGTTCTTTCCATTCTATATAGTGAAACGGTGGTACCCAACTTGCCAGCGTTTAATAAGAGTTTCATATTTGTGAAGAAATAGACAGTCCTTATTTTTGAACCACGTGGGTTTCTCAAGTAACACGGGTCTGACAGTGCATAGGCCAACAGAGTTAGACAGAAATACTATATCCCACAAACGGGTTTCAAAGACTGTAATGATCAATACGGGCCTTTGCGCCAGATCTTAAATTCTTTCATAGATAATTTGGCTAGAAAAATATGGAGAAATTGCAACTCTTTTACTCTAATGTAAAATTTGCTGACTGGCGGCGATAATAATTACAATCAATAACATTAACATTTTCCCGACATTTTTGTCGAAGAGTGAATAGTGAAACCAGGCTATCTGTTGAAAGAAGTTGTCCACTGGTCATTCTTTCCAAATTAAGGGAATCCTCGTGTTTCTGAACTCTGTGTGCCCGTTTAAACTTGCTTATCAAACCTGATTCAAGTGACATTAACAGTAAATCTAAAACTTAACTGGTGAAGTGAACGCTCCCCGAAAACAGTGGAATAAACCTGTAATTGTAGAGCTGGGATTCGCTTTATCCAAAGAATACAGATTCACTGTAGAGAAGTGTCCTACGGTTGCGCCAGACGGTGAACTACATCAAGTTTTTGATAGGTAAGAACGTGTGCCAGGGATCCCTGATGAATGAACCGAGTGAAAGTGACGGAAGGATGTTCGTTATTTAATGCACTCGCTTGTTGTATTAATTGTTCCTTTAGAATAGATACTGCTGTCAAAGTCAGTCCATACCGTCTAAGGGGGACAATATTAGACCCTAACCACATGCATCTATAACTCTTTGGGCCATCATCTGTCATCCTAACGGGGTTGTGGGCTAAACCTAGAGTTAAGATCATAACGGGGCTATCATCCTTGTAGCATTTTCCTTGAATTTTATGACTATTTGTATATGTTTTTCCTTGATGAAATTTTTGGTGTTGTGAGAAGATTTTTTTTTTTTTTTATGATAATAATAAAAATCTCTCTTGAACTAAATCAGTGCGTTGGTCAGCTCGTTCAAATATATATATATATATATATATATATATATATATATATATATAATCATTTGTTATAGATTCCCACGTCTGTTTTGTTTAACTGTCGTCACGTGTATGTGCGTGCCCGTGAGTAGAGAGAAATATATGTAATATGTATAAGGGGTAGACTGTCTGACTGCTTAAAATCTGTCGTAGAAGATAGGTGAGAGAGAGAAGACTTTCTCGCATCTCAGAGACAGCCTCTATTACTATTCTATCATCTCACTCGTGGAATCTATTTCTTCGACTAACTCTCATACTGTGACTCTCACTCATTCCAATCTATTCAGAAGGGACCAACCCAAGTCTTAATTCTCCTATCTAACAATCTACGACAAATGGTTGCTCGTTACCGGGAATTGAACCCAAAATCCTAAGGCGCTACGACAAATGGGGTCTCGCCCGACGGAGTTTTGAACTTAGAATAGGAAGACGAGTACGACAAATGTGGACCCGTCTATCTGGACTTTGAACTTAAGATTCTTTATTCTGTAATAGTGTAAGAGTGTGATTGTCTTGTGAGTTTTATTTTATAATAATTTATCCCCTAGACTAACGATCTGTTTACGAGCGTGCTGACCACACAAACTGATAAGTTTTTTCCACAGCATTTGAACATTATACATTTGGTTTACAGGTGGATTTTGTCGGAATATATGTTATTGTTGATTTGTAATACTAAACGCTGGTAAAGTTTTGTGAGTGTATAACATTCACAAGGGTGCTGAAGCAGGAAGGTGTTTGAACTAAAGTTAAGGAGTGCGTTTCGGACTATTTGTCCAGATTAATTGCCTCCCTCACCCTAACTGTCTTCAGGGGTAAACTTGATAGTGGATTAAAAAATTAAGGGATTATTTTTCTCTTTAATTTTTACAATAATTATTTTGTTTCCACTGTAGCAACTTATTTTTCAGAAGTAATCTTAACTACCATTTAGTTGGCGTAGTCGTGTTTTGCATTAGGTGCTTTATTGCCGATTAATAGCAGCGATAGTTAGATTTTATTTTGGAGGAGGTATCCCAGGGTAAGGGATATCATCTTTTGAATTTTTGGAAATTTTTTTCTCGTAAGTGGTAGGAACCAGTGTATCCTTTTTCCTAATTTCTTTCTCCACTAGTCTCAGTCACTGACATAATATGGCCGAGAGGGCAAAGCTTAGACAACTCCTCAGGGACGAAGCGAGAGAGGAGGGACTGGAAGGAGAGGAAGCGAAAGCATTTGTCAGAGACGAACTTGAGAGATATGATGCGGAGAGGAAAGCAGCTGAAGCTAAAGAGGAAAAAGAAGCAGCGAGGAAAGGAAAGAAGCGGAGAACGAGACAGCAGAAGAAAATGGACGAGGAAATGGAAATTCGCAGGATGCAGCATGAGGAGAAGGAGAAGGAGAGACAGCATGAGGAAAGAGAGAAGGAGAGGGAGAGACAGCACGAGGAAAGAGAAAATGAGCAACGACGACAGCATGAATTAGCTCTTAAAACTCTAGAGTTCCAAAGCCGTGGTGCTGCCTCTACCTCCAGCAATGGAGAGTCTTCTCCTCATTCTTCCTTAACTGATCCTTCTAACAGTCAATCTCTTCACCTCACTGCTATGTCTTTTCCGCTAGAATCTTTCCCTTGTCCAAATGAGAAGATTGACACTTGGCTAGAAAAATTTGAGAAAATTGCAACTCTGTACGGTTTAGAGAGGTCGCGTTGGAACATGAAGCTTTCCCAGGCTTTGAAAAGTTCTGCGTATGATGTTTACGCCAAACTGGAAAGCAGCCAACAAGACAACTATGATGTGTTGAAGAAAGCGTTACTGGAGCGCTTTGAAATGAACGCTCGCAAATTTTTGCAACTGTTTCGCAACAGCAGAAAGGAGAATTCTGAATCTTTTCACCAGTTCTCTTCCCGTCTAAAGGGATATTTGACAAAGTGCCTTGAGCTCTCGCAGCTCCCCTCTACCTATGAAGGTCTTGAGGAATTTGTTTTAACAGAACAAATAAAGAACACATTGTCTGCTGATACCCGGAGATTTCTCGCTGAGCAGGGGGCAGAAAAACTTGAAGACATTTTGGAAAAGTCTGAGCGTTATCACAATGCGCTGGCTGAACTACCGGCCACAAAGCGGAAACCGACAGAGGAGCATTTTCGAAAACATAACCTAGAGCAATCTTCTCAGGCTTCTAACCAAAATAACCACAGAGAAACTGGACCTCAAAACCCCCCTCCTGAAAAATCCAAGTTCTACAAGAACAAGTACCCCAACCACCCCAAACAGTCTGATCAACCCGACCGCCCTTCATGGCAGCGTGGCCAGAAAGGTCAAGGTGGCAAAGGGAGAACCCCTGAGCACGGGACATATGATCAGACCGAGCACACCGAGCCTAAACGCATCGGATGCTTATTAACAGTCTCGCAAGGCGGAATTATTGACAGTGATTCCCAACCTGTTGGGGATAGACCCTCAACGCGAGGTACTGTTACTTTGAACGGTTCTCAAACTTCTTGCTTATTTGACACGGGGCTTTCTTATGATTGCATTGTTGCCAGAAACCTGGTCAAACCCGGTCAAGAGACAGCAGAGACCGTCCAACTTTGTGGAGTTCGTAAGAGTGATGCACCTACAGCGCTTCCCATCGCATTGGTGGAGATCCACTCTGATTTCGTCAGAGGTGTGATCAAAGCGGCTGTTATGGATGATCCCATCTACCCAGTCATACTTGGCGGGAGATACGTGTGTATTGGGAAACCGGAAGAGCCGATTGTGGCAGCAGTAACTACAAGAGGGCAAACCAAGAAGGAACGGGAGCCTGCGCCTAATTTGTTACCCATGGAACTTAAAGAAGCGCAATACAAGGACCCTACTTTGGCACCCTGCTTTAGGAAACTGCCCATGGCTAAGGAACCCAGACAGCACGGGGACATTTTTTCTAAGGATGGCGTACTTTATCGGAGAACGGGCAAGCCTGACCAAGGTTACAACCAGCTCCTAGTACCGAAACAGTACAGAAGCCAAATCCTAGAAATGGGGCACTCTCTTCCCTTCAGCGGACATATGGGACAGAACGCCACAAACCAACGTATAACCACTCATTATTGGTGGCCAGGAGTAAATACTGATATTATCAGATATGTCAAATCCTGTGCCCAGTGCCAACGTGTGCCACCCAAGCAACGGGCACCCCCAGTCTCTTTGGGTGAAATGCCAATAGTGGGAACACCATTCGAACGGGTTGTGATCGACATTTTAGGGCCTTTCGAAAGGACTAAAAGAAGGAACAGGTTTATCCTGACCTTAGTCGATACATGCACTTTATGGGCAGAAGCTATCCCGCTAACATGCGCAGATGCCAAGCATGTCGCAGAAGCCCTCGTGCAGATTTTCACTCGGTTGGGATTCCCTCAGCAAGTGTTGACGGATAACGGATCTCCATACCGAAACCTGTTGATGGATGAGATCGTTAAGATCTTGAGGACCCAACACATCCACACTAAGCCATATACTCCGGCCGGAAATGGGCTCGTGGAACGTGCTAATGGAAACCTCAACATGATGCTAAGTAAACTGGCACAAGTGAAACCTGAAGATTGGGATCTTTGTATTCCTGGAGCTTTATTTGGCTACAGAGAATCTCCTCATACTTCCACAGGATTTCCGCCAGCTACACTCTTATTCGGCAGACCCATTAAGGGCCCGCTTGAAGCCTTACTTCAGTCTCTGACAGACGAGAAGGCGGATGAGACAGTTGTCTCAGCAAGTAAATATGTGTCGGTTTTAAAGGAAAGGTTGAAACTAGGGTGGGACCTAGCAACGACTAACTTTAAGCGAGCACGCACAAAGCACGCTAACCGATACAGGAAAGTCGCGAAAGAGAGAGAACTGGAAGCAGGAGAGAAAGTTTTGGTGTTACTCCCTACCGAGAACAACCAACTGAAGATCGGATGGCAAGGGCCGTTTACCGTCCTGAAAAAGATTTCTAAGGCTAACTACCAGATATCTATTCAAGGAAAGGAGAAGGTTTTCCATTTAAATCTCTTAAAGAGATACTTGGAAAGACCAGTGCCAACCTCCGACCATCTCCTGACGATCGCCAAAACTGACGAAGATGATGATAGTGGCAGGGATATTCAACCGCAAACACAGGAAATCTTTCAAAAATGTCAGAAGCGGCGACGCTCTTTCAAGCGCGCATGGGAGACATTCCAGAGGAAGGAAACTTTGGGGAGTAGACTTGAGTAGGAATTGGAGAGAGATGGAGGGGGAAGATGAGAGGGAAGAAGACAGACACCCCGAAGCTACGGTTATAGGAAATTTAATTCCATAACGTAGACATGGAGTGCTTCCATATCTTAAAGGGGGGACGTCCTGTCACGTAGGTCTTTTATATCATTAAATTGCCTACATCTTCTTCCTATTCTCTCACCCGCATCCTTTATTTTATTATCTTTCCTTACTTGTTTTTTTCCTGTATTTTTCGCATCACTTGTTTTGCGAATAATATTTTCTTCAGTATCCTCAAACTTTACCTTGTGTTTTTTCTCATACTGGGATACGTAATTTTATTACATAGATGTCAGTCAGACGTGAAGTGCGATTTAGTTGCAGTCCATCTCAGACATCGAGCCGACTTGGGTCTGCACCTTCAGATGACACGACACCCTGAGTTAGATTCTCGACGTAAACGCGTGAGAATGCTAGGAGAGAGCCGACATCCGTCTGCATTTTCACCGGTCAACAACTAGTTGCATCGGCCGAACGATTAAGCAGGAGCGAATATTTACACCTTATAGTCGCAGTTTCAGACATCTGTCTGGAAATCCCAGCTGACACGGCTCACTGTTGGCCCGGTCAGCGTGAGGTGCGAAGTAGTATAAGTGTCAGTTCAGAGTTTCGTCGAAATAGCTCCGGCGAAGTGTGAAAATCGCCCATGCACTGCAGACGGTTGTCTGAGATTTGCAACTGACACGCGTACATCTTGGTCAGTAGGTGGCAGTTACGACATGTTAGGAGTTAAACGTAGCTGTTATAAGAAGGGGGAGAGATCGGGGCGGGGGGGAGATAGTTCATCCTTTGTCTGGTTTAAAATATTAACCCACGTTTGAAACTATTTCATTTCACTCAGTAACTTTGCAGTTAGACTAGAACAACCTTCGTTCGATTTCTAAATAATCTCTGTTAATAGAGATGGCCTTTAGTTTGGTCGAAGTGGTTTAAGTTCTTAGTACTTCTGTGTTTGAGGTAATTATTATATATAATAGATCTCTAGTATTTTGTGAAGTGATTAAGTGTTAACTCGCCGATTTCATTTTAAACTAGTTCTGTGTGCAGAGTGAATATTTTGATAGTTTGTTATTTCTTTAATCGACGAGTTGCAGTGGAAATACATAATAAATTATATTTTTAGCTTACTAAACAAGTAGCTGAAATGAGTTTAATTTAACTGTTAAATACTCAGTCGAAACTGTTTTATAACTAACTTATAAATGCTAGATGCGACATCAGTGAATATTGACGGAATACAAAGATATTCCTAATGCCTGATGATTGATTTTTATATAACTTATTTCACGGGAAGTTTTAAATATAAGTCAAGCTGTAGGCTTGTCGTGTAAAATGTAAGTTATATTGAGTACATATATGTAAATTATTTGATATGTGTTCTTTCCATTCTATATAGTGAAACGGTGGTACCCAACTTGCCAGCGTTTAATAAGAGTTTCATATTTGTGAAGAAATAGACAGTCCTTATTTTTGAACCACGTGGGTTTCTCAAGTAACACGGGTCTGACAGTGCATAGGCCAACAGAGTTAGACAGAAATACTATATCCCACAAACGGGTTTCAAAGACTGTAATGATCAATACGGGACTTTGCGCCAGATCTTAAATTCTTTCATAAACTCTAATGTAAAATTGCAGACTGGCGGCGAGAATAATTACAATCAATAACATTAACATTTTCCCGACATTTTTGTCGAAGAGTGAATAGTGAAACCAGGCTATCTGTTGAAAGAAGTTGTCCACTGGTCATTCTTTCCAAATTAAGGGAATCCTCATGTTTCTGAACTCTGTGTGCCCGTTTAAACTTGCTTATCAAACCTGATTCAAGTGACATTAACAGTAAATCTAAAACTTAACTGGTGAAGTGAACGCTCCCCGAAAACAGTGGAATAAACCTGTAATTGTAGAGCTGGGATTCGCTTTATCCAAAGAATACAGATTCACTGTAGAGAAGTGTCCTACGGTTGCGCCAGACGGTGAACTACATCAAGTTTTTGATAGGTAAGAACGTGTGCCAGGGATCCGTGATGAATGAACCGAGTGAAAGTGACGGAAGGATGTTCGTTATTTAATGCACTCGCTTGTTGTATTAATTGTTCCTTTAGAATAGATACTGCTGTCAAAGTCAGTCTATACCGTCTAAGGGGGACAATATTAGACCCTAACCACATGCATCTATAACTCTTTGGGCTGTCATCCTAACGGTGCTGTGGGCTAAACCTAGAGTTAAGATCATAACGGGGCTATCATCCTTGTAGCATTTTCCTTGAATTTTATGACTATTTGTATATGTTTTTCCTTGATGAAATTTTTGGTGTTGTGAGAAGATTTTTTTTTTTTGATGATAATAATAAAAATCTCTCTTGAACTAAATCAGTGCGTTGGTCAGCTCGTTCAAATATATATATATATAATCATTTGTTATAGATTCCCACGTCTGTTGTGTTTAACTGTCGTCACGTGTATGTGCGTGCCCGTGAGTAGATAGAAATATATGTAATATGTATAAGGGGTAGACTGTCTGACTGCTTAAAATCTGTCGTAGAAGATAGGTGAGAGAGAGAGAGAGAGAGAGAAGACTTTCTCGCATCTCAGAGACAGCCTCTATCACTATTCTATCATCTCACTCGTGGAATCTATTTCTTCGACTAACTCTCACACTGTGACTCTCACTCATTCCAATCTATTCAGAAGGGACCAACCCAAGTCTTAATTCTCCTATCTAAAAATCTACGACAGAAGGATGGCCGCCGACCGAGCAAAGTGGAATCAATTTGTTGTTGCCCTACAAGACGCCACCAGGCGTAATGGCCACTGACTGCTTTGACGGTCGGCGGCTAAGGATCAAAGAAGAAGAACAAGAAGGGATATATGAGACACGTGATTGTAGTTAGATGTTCGTTAGAAGGACAGAACGAGCCTGGGCGTGTAGGCCGGAAGACCAGCAGTGTTTTATCTATGGAAGTGTAGCTGGTTATAGTAATGTATTGATGAAATTTGTGTAAGTGTTTTATCTACGGAAGTGTAGCTGTTTATCACTCGGGTATGGGCAGTAATCCTTACTTTACGTACTGCCTCCACAGTTCTTCTTGACCTGGCTGTAAATAGTCCGCAGAGAAACCGCCAAGTTAACATTGAATGAAAAGGATAAATGTAGTCTAGTGCACATACTGCTGTGACCGACTAAAGGGGGTTAAGGGATTAAGGTTGAGAATTTCATTTTTCTAGATCTCCAAGATCAAAACCGGAACAGAATTTGAGTTCTCAGTTTGACCATCTTTGAAAGGTGCTGAAATAAATATTATTCATTTGGTTTCTCGAGTTGTCATTTGATAAACTGAACTGAATACGTAGTGTCTGCAGGGCCGGATTAAGCTAGTGCGGGGCCTGTAGCATATGTTAAGAAAGGGGCCCTATATTTAAAAAAAAAAAAACAATAAAACAACACAAACATATTTGAACACATACATTTTTAATTTGCATAGTAATTATCATTATCAATTAATTCGTGCTTGTAATCCTATAAACTTGCCACTCATGTTGCTGGCGTTGTCATAACTTTGACCACAGAAGTCTTTAATATCAATTTCATTTGCCTTTAAAAAATTAAGTAGACTTTTAGACTTTTTTTTTTTTCCATATCCAAAAATGTCACAAATCTTTCAACTGGTCCAGATGGCAAAACATAGCGCAAAGTCAAAGTCAACTGGTCCATATTAGATATATCTGGAGTAGAATCCAATGAAACGGAATAATACTTGTATTTCTTCACTTCACAGAGAATGTGATCCAGTATGCTGGATCCAATCAGATTGATGAATTCCTCACACGTTGTTTTAGATAGATATGATGTATGTCCAATTTGTGCCAATATTTTTCTTGAATGTCCTTTGTTTCACAAGATGGGAATCAACACGTTTTTTTACGCATCAACAGTGAAATTAAAGCTTGTCTATGGGAGGAGCTTTCTTCATGTCGACGCAATAGATTGCTTGCATTTTTCCAGTCATTAAACCCTTCCACAGTAAACTTTTATGAACATTCTGAACTCATAAGCTTGCATGGGAAACAGAATAGGCGCCCTGTACTTTCTGAATAGCATAACCATTTTCTTGCATGTTGCTTGTTTGTAAGTTTATGAATATGTGTAAAATAAGACTTCTGACAGTATCGAGTTTTCTTTTCAGTGTCATACAATCGCACGGATGAAGAGAAGGCACTATCAACATGTTGACATTTTTCACTTCCCTTGGATATGCAATATTCACGCTCACAGTCATCTATATTGTTCGGCCAGTCACCAATATCATTAGAGTACTTCTTCGTTTCACTTATTCTTTCACATTCAGACTCAGTGTATACTGGGTTTTGCTGTATGTTTTCTGCTGCACAGCCTGCACTAGTACTAGTTGTTCCTGTACTTCCAGCTTCAGCGGTTAGAGTACCACCACCATGAACATCAAAATATTCTGTCAGCTTACGTGTTTTTGATATCACAAGTTGATCTCTTCTTTCTGTTTCTTCCTTCGCTTTATGTTTTGCACTTCCAGAAGCATAATTACGTCTAATATCTCTGAGTCTACTGCTCATTTTTTGAGTTTTCTAACTTTAGAAATCAAGAAATTTTAATCAAGATCGAAAGAGAGTGCGAGCACGCCGTATACCTCAATTAAAACAGGAAGTTTCCGTTTCCTAAATTCTAGTTTTTATTGTTAATGCAAATTCATTTCACAAAGAACGAAATAAAATTAGAGGGGCAGTCGCCTAGAGCCAAAAAAGTGGCTTCCGTCCAAACGTGACCACATTTTCAACGCCACTTAAATGGCTTCCGTCCGCAAACAGTTAAGATTAAAATAATGAAGAGTCACACTAATTCACCCTCTTATGCTCTTTCTCTCACAATTTCGTGACACCAAATGAAAAGGCGCTAAAGATGGCATAAATCACAAGATCATTGGTTTAACGCTCGTATTTTTTTTCTTATCTCTAACCAGCGGCTTTCCAGCTTTTTGCCCAATGACATGTCATTGCGAGGCTGGGGGGTCAGTGGACTTTCCTTCCAACCCGGTCAGGAGCTTCGCTCCTTCCCATCAACGCTCTTATTAGAAGATGTACATATTTATTGGCGCGGGGCCCCTAAAAGTGCGGGGCCCGTAGCATATGCTACTTGTGCTACTACGTTAATCCGGCTCTGAGTGTCTGGTATGATTTAGAGTGTCTGGTGTGATTTAGAGTGTCTGGTGTGATTTAGAGTGTCTGGTGTGATTTAGAGTGTCTGGTGTGATTTAGAGTGTCTGGTGTCTGATGTGGTTCAGAGTGTTGTTACGTGCAGTCTTTGATATCTTACAATATTATACATAGGTAATTTTTTAGTGCTTAAGGGAAAGTCATTATTGAGTTACTTCCCTTGAAAGTTGTGTCGGCTCTTTCGATCAAACTCCGCGGATAAATCCATTTTACTGCGATTTATTCGTTGTTTGGGTAATAATAGATTGTTCTTGCTTCAGAATATCTATGGCCTGAATTTATGTGTATTGTTTGTCTGAGTAGGACGAGTCTGTCTTATATCTGTATATCTTTACATATCTAAGTCGAACTATATGTTCTGTTGTCTCTAGAGAGGTCAAAGGCTATTCGGCGGATGTGTCGCTAGAGTGTGGTGTGATTTGGCTTCGTCCTGATAGGGACTGTGTGTTTTCCTATGTCGGCCTGTCGCCGGGAAAAAGTGATCTCAGTATTTGTGGGGAAAGTGATAGTCGTCTAAACCTATCGTGTATGCTTTACCCCAGTGTTTATTCATATTGCCAAGGAATGGCAGTTTCATATTTCTTATAACAAGGTAATCCAAGATACTTTTATGAACTCTCGATCGAAGCCACCATTTTCGATAGTTACGATTTGAATGTATAGGAGAATATATTTGACTCGATGAAAACGACTTCGATTCCTAGCAGCACTATATTCTGTAGAATGCAGTCAATTGTTCATGATCAAATCTACAGAGCAATGCAATGTTTTATGAATGACTAACTTTAGGACAGATTCATTATCTGCATCCAAACGTGAGTGACAGTTCACGAGTGAAGCCATCTTGGAACCAAAACATGTAGCGACTTTCAAGAAGAGAAAAGGGGATGCCCGTATTATCGCTTGTTTAGTCCAGAGATCACTGCTACACATGAGAACCCTTTATCAGCGGTTCAATATTATTATATGAAAAAAATATGTGCTGAACATTAAGTTGGAGAATCGTCGCTAGACGAGATTAGGTTTAGAAGCCATCTGAAATATTGTTTATAAGCTGACGTGCTCAGTCAGTGAAGTCAGATGATTTATATGTATGGGCGATGCTGAGGGCTTGGCTACTGACAGTCCATTATAATATTAATCTACATGAGTGCCCATGTAACATAACATTGCAGGACCATTTATCCACTGTACTATGATGTATTATGCCAACCTGTGATTTGTCACTATCTGTGCTGTCGAGTGTGTACGTCCAATTAAACTTTAGAAAAGGTACACAGTCGTTGGTGTCGATGACTTCCAGTCATACATGAGTGTGAGAAAAGAACATTTGTCAACAACACGAACCCTTATCATCATTCGCACATTGTACACTCAATCCATGTCTACACACCACTGCGTAGGTCAAGTTGACATTCCATACACTACAGTGGAGCAAACAACACCATAGAGATCTTATCAACTGATGATGATGATGATGTCTGCTTCCATCCACTTATATCTATCTTTTGGTGGATATCATTAACGGGAATAAAAATCCAACATTATCAACTTTATCAACTGGTGGACCAGCTTTCTGGGTTTGACCTCGCAGAAGTTCAGAAGTCAACAGATTACCGATACCAGACCGTTTCCTGTGGCTGATACGACACACTTGCAGTATTGGTTTGCTCTTTGTCAACACTTCGTCACGTGACCTGTCAAGTGAATGCAGTATGTAGGCCAGCGTTGTTGACAGTTTTACATTAGACATTACAGAGTTTCACAGAACAGTTGGATCAATTCTTGTCAATGTTAACAGGAAGACAGTATTTATGAACTAAGAAGTCCTATTTTCATCGATGGATCTTCTTGTTTTCCATATATGAACTTTAATATTTAAGGCCAGAATGTTTAATTGAATAAAGTGGCAGTTTGTTTATGTTCATAAAAATAACTTTGCCATTACTGTAAAACTGAGCCTATTTTGCAACACATACTATCATACACATAATTTATATATATTTATGTTTACATGTTATTTGTTTGTATAGTATGTTAGTTTCTATGTCAGCGGGTTGTGTTTAAGGTTGGGCGGCGTCCTCACAACAGAATATCCCACGTCATAGAGGGTCCGTTGTGGGCGTTTTCTATAGGTGCAATTTTCTTGATTGAAAATTTGCTGCGACAACTGTTGCTTTTGTGTTAGCTGTGAAGACTGTAATTATTGTTATTTTTGTAATATTTCTTTGTTCTTTAGTTTTGTTTTGAGTTGTTTGTAATTTGTTGGTCTACTCTTTTCTATCTTTCAGTTCTATTCACAATTTGTATATTCATATATTGTGACGTCATTGGTGTTGTTATTCTTTGCAGATTCAGTGATTATTTTCATTGATTTCCCTATTTGATTTATTTTGATTTCTGCAAACGTTCTTGTATTGTCAGTCCTATTTGTACTTTATGTATTCTGTTGGTTGACATATGTTTTATATAGGTATATTTCATAAGACACAATTGCCTGTGCACTGCACTTGGATTATGGTATAAACCAGTACCTGATTATTATTACTATTATACAAGACCTTATTAAAGGCTTGTGACCCACAGATATTGGGATAGTATACTGATTAATCAAGTCATTGAGAACTTGTGGTATTATTATTGGTTCAGGTGATTAGTATTATTGTTAGACATCATGTCTACTTTAGAATACTTCATTACACAAGGGAAAGCCCTTGATAAGACTGGTCAACAATTAGAACAATGGGCAGTTGCTCAATATGACAAAGCATTAGCTGCAGAAGAGAGAAGAGCTATGGCAGAAGAGAAAAGATTAGCTGCAGAAGAAAGAAAAGCTATGGCGGAAGAGAAAAGATTAGAAAGAGAAGCTGAGGCTGCTGCTGAACAAAAGAAATTGCAGATGCAGGTGGAGGAAAGGAGATTTGAAGCTGAACAAAAAAAAATTAGAAAGAGAAGCTGCGGCTGAACAAAAAAGATTAGACAGTGAAGCTGAACAAAAAAGATTAGACAGGGAAGCTGAAAAAAAAAGATTAGACAGGGAAGCTGAACAAAAAAGATTAGACAGGGAGGCTGAACAAAAAAGATTAGATGCTGAAGAGAAAAAAGCAATAAGAGAACATGAATTTGAGTTGGAGAAATTGAGATTGACAAGTATGAGTAATGTTAATCAGGCATCTAGTGGTAATGGTAAACCTTCTACTTACAAGGTTAAGGTTCCACCGTTCAATCAGTCCAGTGACGATATTACATTCTGGCTGGATAGATTTGAACGTTCTTGTCGTACACATAATGTGGATAAATCACAATACGCTAATCAATTATCAGAAAACTTGAAAGGTGAATCTTTGACTAGATTATGCCTTGTAGGAGAAGCAGATAAGGATAATTATGATGTCATTAGGGCGGCTTTGATAAAAAAATATCAGCTAAGTGAGGAAGGCTATCGCCTTTTATTTAAGACGATGGTACCTGAGACGGGTGTAGAATTCTCAGAATTCACTGCAAAGGCACGTCTCACAGTTGATCGTTGGATTGAGCTTTCCAAAACAGAAAAAACGTATGAAGGACTTATGGATTTGTTGCTCAGAGATAAGATTATGTCATGTGTGAACAAACCTTTCCTTGAATTTATACATGAGCGTAAACCCAAATCTCTAAAAGAAATGGAAGAATATTGTTCCCAATATGTCACTGCACACCCCGACGTGACTTTTGGCAACACTAAGATTAAGGAGAGTATGCCAGTTGCTTCAGCAACACCATACAATCCCAATTATTCACACAGATTTCAGGGACCTCAAAAACAGATTTGATAAAAAAGGTAACCATAATAGTTATCAAAACCAAGGTAACCAATCATTTCAGGGTTCTTCTTCAAAGAACTGGAGACGACCTGATAGCTCTCGACACAGGGGTGGTCATAATTATAGGAATTTCCGTAGAGGAAGTAATTATAGAAACTATCAGGGTTATCCGTCTTGGAGTCAACAAGATCATAATTACAGAGATACTCATTATAATGAATATGATAATGGTAACCAAGGGAACTATGACTCAAACCCAAATAGGGGTTACAATAGAGGTAACAATAACTACAGAGGTGATAATAACCGAGGTAGATCTCAAAACAAAAGACATAAACCACATTTTCAGGCAAACTCTGTACAACAAGAGTCCCATGAAGCCTATAAACAGAGTAAAGATAATAATGATGCTAGTAATATGGCATGTGCCGCTTTTGATTTTGGGAGAGCATCTCAGTGCCCCCAATGCAAAACGTTATTTGAGCCAACCACAGTGTCTACTTTAAGCTGTGGCCATCCTCTTCCTGCTCTTCCGGCATCAGTCGCGCATGATGGAAGAGGTTCTCTTGTCTTACATAAGGGTTTAGTGAATAACAATCCAGTCTCTGTGCTATTTGATTCTGGATGCACCACAATTGGTGTTAGGCAGTCACTCGTAGATCCTTCCCGTGCCACTGGACAAGTAGTCAAATGTGTAACATTTGGCGGCACATTAGAGAAATACTCTACTGCTATCATTAGGATTGCTACTCCTTTCTTTACGGGAGATGTACACGCATGTCTTCTTCCGAATCCGATCGCTGACCTCATCATCGGTCGCATTCATGGAGTCAAGGAATGCACTCCGCAACAAATTTCCACGTGGGAAAGGCAAAACATGCAGATTGCTAACGCTGTAGTCACTAGAGCTCAGGCTCTTAATGTGCCTCAAACTTCATCTATTGAAGATAATGAAGTGCATAACCAAGATAATCCCTTGGTAATTTCTCGTGACTCGTTTATAAAACAGCAAGAAGATGATCCCACTCTGAAGAAATTCTTCATTCTTGCAACTAAAGGTGATCCGAATAAAGACACAAGTCGCAAATCGTGGATTACAAAGAAGAATGGCGTACTTGTACGTATGGTTCAAGACTCCATTACGTCAAGTCATTCTCAAATCCTGGTTCCCAAGAATTTGAGAGTTAAAATTTTGCAGCACGCTCACGACTCTCAGTGTGCTGGACACATGGGTTTTTCCCGTACTAAGTCAAGAGTCCTTGCGGCTTTCTTTTGGCCATTGGTAAACAAGGACATACGTATTTATTGTCGATCTTGTAAAGTATGTCAGGAAGTTAAATCCAAAGGTCCACGGCATGCTGCACCCATTCAGGCGGCGGACATTCCTATTCGGCCGTTCCAAAAAATGGCTATAGACATTATTGGTCCATTTAAGATCAAGTCTGCCAGAGGACATCAGTTTATCTTGACGTGTGTTGATATGTGCACACGTTGGCCAGAGGCTATTCCTCTGAAGAGCATTACTACTGCTGATATTGCAGATGCTCTTTGGCTTATATTTTCTCGTCTGGGGTTCCCCGGAGAGATATTGTCAGACCATGGCACCCAACTAATATCAGATACCATGTCTCAAGTAATGTCTACCCTGCAGATAGATAGATCTTTAAGTAGTATCTACCATCCAATGTCTAATGGTATGGTCGAACGCCTTAATAGAACACTTAAAAACTTACTGGGGAAGATAACTGAGGATCATCCTCAAGACTGGGACAGAGTTTTACCTGCGGCCCTCTTCGCTTACAGAGAGGTACCCAATGAACATACGGGATTTTCTCCCTTTGAACTCGTCTTTGGCGCGCGTCCGCGTGGCCCTATGTCGTTGCTTCACGATCTCATAACATCTGACAATATTGACGATGACACAAAGTCATCCTACGAATATGTCATCGCGTTGAGACAAAAAATTATCGAAGCATGCAAATTAGCAACTTCTTCTTCTGAATTTGCGAAACAGAAGGCAAGGCAATTTGCCAATAAGAAGAGATGCTTACGACAACTTTGTCCTGGTGACAAAGCATTTGTATTACTACCTTGTAGGGAAAACAGATTACTTATTTCTTGGAAAGGTCCGTACGATATAATATCGAAAATTTCCGATGTCGACTATATTGTCGATATTGATGGGAAGCATAAAACCTTCCACATCAATATGCTTACTGAATTCCATGAACGTCCGGATTATTTGCAACCCATTTTCCAAGCAACGGACAATTCTCCAGTACAACATGGTCATTACTCATCACTGTCCGTGATACAGGATGAGGAAACAAGTTTTTCAGATGTAAATCTTCCTCTTCCAATGATCCCACTTCATTCCAGTGAATCATGGAAGAACGTTACTGTCTCTCCTGATTTGTCTCTAGGAGAACAGCGACAAGTTTCAACTATGTTGCAAACATTTCAGGATGTACTCACTGACATCCCTGGACAAACGAATGTCATTCAACATGACATTGTTCTAACTGACCATACTCCTATTAGGGTTAGACCTTATCCTATACCTATACATTTTCAAGCACAGGTCGAGAAAGAGTTGGATGAGATGATAGATTTGAAAATAATCGAACCATCCACCTCTGCATATTCTTCGCCGATGGTTATTGTGCGTAAAAAAGACAATAACATACGTCTTTGCGTTGACTATCGAAAATTGAATCAAGTAACGAAGTTCGATGCCGAACCTATGCCTTTACTGGAAGAGCTACTTACTCGACTCTCCAAATCTCATTTTTTCACTAAACTTGATTTGTCTAAAGGATATTGGCAAGTTCCTTTATCTGAACGCGCCAAACCTCTCACGGCTTTTTCAACACCTAGAGGTTTGTTCCAATGGAATTTTATGCCTTTCGGTCTTATGAACGCACCAGCTACGTTCGTACGCATGATGCGCCGAATCCTATCTTATCGGTCAGATGTCATTGCATATCTAGACGACATCTGTCTTTTCAGCGATACTTGGGAAGATCACTATTCAGGGTTAGATGAATTGCTGTCTACTTTGCGTGAGCACAACCTGACAGCGAAACCCTCTAAAGCCTATATTGGTTTTAGCGAAATTTCTTTCCTAGGCCACCGAGTTGGTCATGGTTTCCTAAAGACAGAGGACCATAATACTAGTAAGATACTTAACATCTCAATCCCTAAGACTAAAAAACAGGTGAGAAGTCTGTTAGGTCTTATTCAATTTTATGGCAGATTCATTCAGAATCTATCCTCTATCATGGCACCTCTCTCAACACTTCTAAAGAAAGGTTCGCCTAATGTGGTCCACTGGTCTCAGGAATGCCAATGCTCTCTGGATAAGATTAAAACATTGTTTTCAACACCACCTATTTTAGTGCTACCCACTAAAGATAAGACATTCGTTCTTCGTAGTGACGCTTCATCCACTGGGATTGGAGCGGCACTAATGCAAGAGTACTCTGGAACTCTGCATCCTGTAATGTATATTTCCAGAAAACTTAATGCGGCAGAAAGGAATTATTCGGTTTTAGACCGTGAGCTATTAGCTATGGTTTGGTCGATCCTCAAACTACAGAGATTCCTTCTAGGCGCACATTTCATAGTAGAAACCGACCAAAAAGCTCTTACTGCTATACAGAGTAAGAATTTGAAGAGCTCGAGGTCTACTCGATATGCAATTGCTCTTCAACCTTTTCATTTCTCTGTGCGAGCTATTCGTGGATCAGATAATGTGATGGCAGACATTCTGTCAAGATGCCCACATGATTCCACATAACTATTAGGGCTTAGACTTCTTGATATGTCTAGTTCTATAGTAGTTCCTTTTCTATATCATGATAGATACACATTTGTAATTTAATAATATAATGATTGTATCACTACATAGCGGTTCATGGATGTTTATTCACCGCTGTGCTTTGATGATTTTTTCTTCATAAATCATAAATTTAAGATATCTAATACGAAATGATGATATGAATTTTTTAGGCATTGTGTAATTGCCAGAATTGTATTATACTTTGATGACACCTTCCTGGAAAAATATACTTGTAGAGAAATAATTTCTCTCAGTTTATGAGACACATTCTCACCAGTCGCTCCATAAGTCGACTTAGCCTCATATTAGGCGTTATAGGTATTCCTGATATTTTCATCTGCGCATTATTCATGCGTTGTGAGCCTATTGTACGTTGCTCCTAGATGTATTTCAAAAAAAAAAAAATGGAACATTTTTTTTTTTCCCGGGAGGTGTGGTAAGACTGTTACGTGCAGTCTTTGATATCTTACAATATTATACATAGGTAATTTTTTAGTGCTTAAGGGAAAGTCATTATTGAGTTACTTCCCTTGAAAGTTGTGCCATCTCTTCGATCAAACTCCGCGGATAAATCCATTTTACTGCGATTTATTCGTTGTTTGGGTAATAATAGATTGTTCTTGCTTCAGAATATCTATGGCCTGAATTTATGTGTATTGTTTGTCTGAGTAGGACGAGTCTGTCTTATATCTGTATATCTTTACATATCTAAGTCGAACTATATGTTCTGTTGTCTCTAGAGAGGTCAAAGGCTATTCGGCGGATGTGTCGCTAGAGTGTGGTGTGATTTGGCTTCGTCCTGATAGGGACTGTGTGTTTTCCTATGTCGGCCTGTCGCCGGGAAAAAGTGATCTCAGTATTTGTGGGGAAAGTGATAGTCGTCTAAACCTATCGTGTATGCTTTACCCCAGTGTTTATTCATATTGCCAAGGAATGGCAGTTTCATATTTCTTATAACAAGGTAATCAAAGATACTCTTATGAACTCTCGATCGAAGCCACCATTTTCGATAGTTACGATTTGAATGTCTAAGAGAATATATTTGACTCGATGAAAACGACTTCGATTCCTAGCAGCACTATATTCTGTAGAATGCAGTCAATTGTTCATGATCAAATCTACAGAGCAATGCAATGTTTTATGAATGACTAACTTTAGGACAGATTCATTATCTGCATCCAAACGTGAGTGACAGTTCACGAGTGAAGCCATCTTGGAACCAAAACATGTAGCGACTTTCAAGAAGAGAAAAGGGGATGCCCGTATTATCGCTTGTTTAGTCCAGAGATCACTGCTACACATGAGAACCCTTTATCAGCGGTTCAATATTATTATATGAAAAAAATATGTGCTGAACATTAAGTTGGAGAATCGTCGCTAGACGAGATTAGGTTTAGAAGCCATCTGAAATATTGTTTATAAGCTGACGTGCTCAGTCAGTGAAGTCAGATGATTTATATGTATGGGCGATGCTGAGGGCTTGGCTACTGACAGTCCATTATAATATTAATCTACATGAGTGCCCATGTAACATAACATTGCAGGACCATTTATCCACTGTACTATGATGTATTATGCCAACCTGTGATTTGTCACTATCTGTGCTGTCGAGTGTGTACGTCCAATTAAACTTTAGAAAAGGTACACAGTCGTTGGTGTCGATGACTTCCAGTCATACATGAGTGTGAGAAAAGAACATTTGTCAACAACACGAACCCTTATCATCATTCGCACATTGTACACTCAATCCATGTCTACACACCACTGCGTAGGTCAAGTTGACATTCCATACACTACAGTGGAGCAAACAACACCATAGAGATCTTATCAACTGATGATGATGATGATGTCTGCTTCCATCCACTTATATCTATCTTTTGGTGGATATCATTAACGGGAATAAAAATCCAACATTATCAACTTTATCAAGTGTCTGTTATTTATGTTATCTTATTCTTCTTTTGCACATGTTTTCTAATGATGGATCTACCATTTCAGCTGGTCCACATGCAGAAATCCTACATGACAGCATTTATGTGTTCTTGCAGTATCGGGTTCTGTAGCAATATGTTTAACATGATGAGGATGCAAGCACATTTTATTTGTCTGTTATGACATGCTTGTAGTAACCCTTGTCCTTTTAATTCTGTGTCTCTGACGCGGTTTGTCTCCCTTGCTCAGAAGTAGTAGTCCACTAATGACCAAAATTCGAGTAAAATGGATGAGTTTTTAAAAGGTAGGATCCTTCGCTCTCACCTGTGTGTTACCGGGGCCCGAAAGGGGAGTAAAGAATAGTAACACTGTACCCTGCCATGCATGTCGTAAAAAGCAACTAGGAGGGTTGAGCATGAGGTTGGACAAGTCAAATACAGAATATAAATCAACTCAGCCGCCCAAGACAGAAGAAGGTCCTCTAGAAAGGAGGCGCATGAGCAACCCAGAGAAAGCCGAAACGAGTCTGGGTTGCCGACAAACCTTTTTTTGTCTAGGAAAATCTCCAGGATTGGCACATGGAACTCTCACTCAATATGTGAACAAGGGAAAACTGCGCAGGTAGCAGCGGAAATGACAAATTACAAGATTGATATCCTGGGTCTCTGCGAGACACGGTGGAAGGGCATAGAGAGGAGGAGATTGATCACAGGAGAAATGGTGTTGTCCTCAGGACATGAGGAGGAAAGAGCCCACCACAGTGAAGGGGTGGCTCTAATGCTGTCCAAGGAAGCACAGAAGGCACTTATAGAATTAGAAGCAATGGGACCCCGAATTATAACAGCAAGGTTTAAATCAGCCAAAGAGAAAGAAAATATAAACATCATCCAGTGTTATGCACCAACAAACGATAAAGAAGAATCTGAGAAAGAAGACTTTTACACCAGACTACAAAATGTCTTGGACAATAAGAAAAGAAAGGACATCACAATTTTGATGGGGGACCTAAATGCGAAAATAGGAACAGACAACACTGGCTTTGAAGAAATCATGGGAAAGCATGGATTAGGTATGATGAACGAGAATGGGGAACTATTAGCTAACTTCTGTGCTTCAAATCAACTAGCTATAGGAGGAAGCATATTTCCAATACAAGAATACATAAAGCAACATGGATATCACCAGACCACAGAACTGAGAATCAGATTGATCACAAATGCATAAGTAAGAAGTTTAAGTCATCATTGCATGATGTAAAAGTATGTAGAGGAGCAGATGTGGTATCAGACCACCATCTTCTGTTGGCTAAAACAAAATTAAAACTCAAGAAATTTACAACAGTATATAGCTATAGACAACAGTATAATGTGGGATATCTAAGAAATCAGGAAATAAGAGAAACATTTTCAATCACAGTATCCAACAAATACCAAGTACTCCAACAGCTGGAAGATGAACAGATACGGAAGACCACTGGCAACAAGTAAAAAATATATAGAACGAGACATGTGAAGAAGTACTGAGAAAAAGAGAACATCAGCACAAAGCCTTGATAACAACAGAAACCATTAGTAAGATAGAAAACAGGAAAAAACAAGAAAGCAGATTTAAACAGAAGCAAAACCAGAAGCTCCAAAGCCAAGGCTCATGAAGTGTACATAGAAGCAAACAAAGAAGAAACATCAAAAGAGACAAGAGGAAGTATATTGATGATTTGGCAAGGGAAGCAGAGGAAGCTGCAGCCAAAGGAAATATGAGGGACCTGTACAACAACACAAAGAAGCTAACAGGGAAATATAAGCAAGCAAATGGCCTCATAAAAGATAAGAATGGAAAATTGCTTAATAATATACAAGAACAAATGAAGAGATGGACAGAACATTTTGAGGAACTTCTCAATAGACCATCTCCAACTAATCCCCCAGACATCCAGCCAGCAGAAGAGGAGCTACAAATCAGCTGTGAACGACCAAGTAGCGAAGAAATAAAGAAAGCCACAAAGCTTCTGATAGATGGAAAAGCAGCTGGTCCAGATGGAATTCCAGCAGAGGTCATCAAAACAGATATCGATTCCTCTACAGAGATATTAAACAAACTACTTGGCAAAGTCTGGGAGAGAGAACGAACGAACGAACGAACTTTATTTTCAAAGGGTAGAGAATTTGCCACGCAGGCCCGTCTGACATTCTGCCCTTCCTTTCTCTCACGCACGCAATCATTTATGAAAGTGAGTACCTTTCTGGTTGTCATGCCCATGTTTCAGAGCCATACAAAAGATCTGACTTGACACTTGTTGAAGTGTGTGTTAAACTTGATTTCTTGTGATTTTCATATAATTCCCAATGCAATGATATCTCTGTTTGTGTGTGTGTGTGTGTGCTTGTTTTCTTATTTTGTATACGTTCTTGCAGTTTTGTCTGTGTTTTGCCAAGATGTATGTGTGTGTACATATCTTGTAGGGATGGGTGTCCTTGTGGCATTCTAGTTGTCGTTAGTTGCTTTTATTCTCATAATCATTTTCTTTCCTCAGTGTATTTGCCAAACCCACGTGATGTGACTTCACCTCTTGGATAAATAATTTAGGTGAAAAATGTTAATGTTTTATGAATTTACTAGCAATAACCCGTCAAACTTGACGGGTTTTTAATTATAGTGTGCTGTTTCCGTTCCCGGATGAGCAGATAGAAGTACATTCTTAGAGTGTTTTTGGTTTCTTTCCATTATACAGTGTAATCAAACTGTTCATGAACACCGTCATTTGAACTCTTTTCTTTGTTGATTGTAACTATTTTCGGGAGAGTATATATAATGAAACAATACAATTTTTCAAAACGGTTGCATTCTTTATCTGTGACCAACGTACACACGGCGAGAATTAAGCTATTTTAGATTCAATTTAAAAGTTCTTTGATGACAACATTTCGTGTGAAAGTGTGTGGATTGTTTTCAAAGACTGTTCCCTGATAATAAGTGGTTTTAACAAAAACTTTCAAGTTTTCGTGATTTGTACATCGGGTGAGGGCTCATGCACACCAATTTTTACGCACTTTTTCTTTGTCGAGCGCTACTAATTTCGTGAAAGAATAAAAAAAAATAAAACCAAAGTATTTGTTTTATATAACACCCACTCCGCGCAAGTTGCACACCGTGCGTTGCGCACTTTTATTTCTGGTGCGAGTTACTATTTTGAGTCCAGTAAATAGTAGAAGACTTAAAGGACATTAGTATAGAACAGAGGGTAGGTTTCTGGTATTGTATAAACATAAATAACACATAAGGAAGGGAAACCCGAGGCCTGTAAACAGTAAATTAATATTAGACAAACATAAAGGTATGTTTTCAGGCACTCGTAAGAAATAAAGAAGTAGAACACTTGGACAACAGAAAAACAACAGACGTGAGTGGCTTACCCAGGGTTCGAACCCCGTACCTTCCGTACGACAACTCCGCCTAGCTATCAAGCGAATCACACTGACCCCACGGCCAGCTAGGCATCCCCAAAAAAAGATGCTTTGCTGGCTATTTATCAGTACGAAACACACAAGATAACACCGGAAGTATACAGTGGGCAACTCAGCCCTTAAATGACGCAATCACTTCTGTTGTTTTTCTGTTGTCCAAGTGTTCTACTTCTTTATTTCTTACGAGTGCCTGAAAACATACCTTTATGTTTGTCTAATATTAATTTACTGTTTACAGGCCTCGGGTTTCCCTTCCTTATGTGTTATTTATGTTTATACAATACCAGAAACCTACCCTCTGTTCTATACTAATGTCCTTAAGTCTTCTACTATTTACTGGACCCAGTATCAAGGTCTTTGTCTTGTTTGGACTGACACATACTGTTAATAGGAGAACAACAGAAGTGATTGCGTCATTTAAGGGCTGAGTTGCCCACTGTATACTTCCGGTGTTATCTTGTGTGTTTCGTACTGATAAATAGCCAGCAAAGCATCTTTTTTTGGGGATGCCTAGCTGGCCGTGGGGTCAGTGTGATTCGCTTGATAGCTAGGCGGAGTTGTCGTACGGAAGGTACGGGGTTCGAACCCTGGGTAAGCCACTCACGTCTGTTGTTTTTCTGTTGTCCAAGTGTTCTACTTCTTTATTTCTTACGAGTGCCTGAAAACATACCTTTATGTTTGTCTAATATTAATTTACTGTTTACAGGCCTCGGGTTTCCCTTCCTTATGTGTTATTTATGTTTACTATTTTGAGTGTGACCGACCGACGTAACAAACATCAGTAATTATGTTAGTTGGGATTGGGATGGAATAAGTGACGTTTCCCTGTGCAATACGGAAAAAAGGGGGGGGGGGGGGGGGGGGGGGAGGCAAATAAAGAATAAAATTACTGCTGCCACCAGGAACTAATAGAAAGCGACTAACGTGACGTTGCGCACGAGGCTGGCAAACTCATTATGTTAATGTTGCTGTAGAAACCACCACTGTAAGATCATGTGACTGGTCACTGCAAGCTTCCGGCACCTGAACCAGCTGTAGTTGTGGCTGCATGCTCCGTGCGGAGCTCTAAGAAAGACGATTATGATATACAAAGTTGAGACTATATGCGGAGAAATCAGATTATGATATACAAAGTTGAGACTATGTACAGATAAATCAGATTAAAAAGTATGGTATGACGAAATACAGGTGATAATGCACAAACTCTACCAGAATAGAAGAAGTTAGGCAACACACGGTGATGGAAGAAGTTAGACAAAACACGGTGATTGAAAATTCATTTCCTATCTTTAAATTGTAATTTCTTCACTAATACCCAACTAATCTATTTGAAACTGTCAATATGTAATTTTTGAGAAGGTGTAATGGTTGTATGCTCCAGTGGGGATCTAGGTTTATAGCGTGCGTTGTTGTGGTAAACGTGATTGTAATGTAAGTCGAGTTAAACGTTTGTGAGCTGCATATGATGTTTCCATGAGCAGCTCAACTCTTTGTTCGTTATGACATGTGACTAAAGTAGAAGTTATTATTGGCTAGAGTAAACCTAGTGTGTGCAAGGTTAAAAGGTTAGGAAGTTTGTGTAAGGAGAGTTGACAGACGTTATAGAAGGGACCAGATGTATCCCGTTGTTGCTGTTGCGTGGAAGAGCTTGTGTCTGTTGTGGGATTTTTATTGTTGCAAAGATTGATGTTATTTCTGATCTTGGAAGTTGTCGTAGTCCCAGAAGTGATGTTAGTATTACTTTAACACTGGTAGGTTGTCGAGATAGATTGGTAATTTCTTGTGCCTTTTCGGTACCTCATATATATGTCATGAACAAGTTATGATTATATTATGTTGAGATTGACATGATCTTTGAGTTCACTTGTTTATTGTTATGTACAGTGAGTAAACTTGTCCTCTGGACAACGTTGTGATTGATGCTATGTTAGGTTAATAGTAACAGCGATAGTGTCGCTAAGATAAATGTCACCAGATCTACATGTCTTGTATATTGGGACATGCCCCCTACTATAACTCAATAGGCTGAACGGTACGCGCCTCGCCAAAACGAGGCACAACTTTTTTTTTTTAAATAGTGTCGCTGTTGTCATGGAGACCGGTGTGTATGTATGTGTGTGTAAGCACCTTTTGTCTCGTGACAGAAACAGATGTTACTATAAAGATAATTAACTAAAATTGTATTACATAGATTTCTATGTCACATTAACCCTGTTAGCGCGTGGTAGTTTCCCACAAGTTGGACGCAATGAATTGTCTGTCCCTTTCAGTTTTCATAAAGGGTTAAAGTTTAAGGGTCGAGTTTTTCCAAGATTTTTTTTTCTTTAAATAAAAGTGTGGTATGGTTATGTGTCATTGTAAAGGTAAGTAAATAAGAATTGATCAATTATAAAACTGCTACAAAACAAAACAAAAAAATTAACAAAAGTAAAATGTAGCCTTGAAAACTGACCTCCCGCCAACTGACACTGAATACTGGCCTTTGGTCCTTTAAGAGTTAACTTTACAACTCAATTTGCAATCCTCATTTGACATGACGTCACAGCGGGCATCAATTTGTATACTTTTGTCATGTCCGTGTTTTCACAGCTGTCATGAGTTTTTACACTCTTGTTTTGTCTGTGTTTTTACAGCGGACATCAATTTTTACACTCTTGTAATACCCGTGTTTTCACAGCGGTCATCAATTTTTACACTCTTGTCATGTCTGTGTTTTCACAGCGGACATCAATTTTTACACTCTTGTAATATCCGTGTTTTCACCGCGGTCATCAATTTTCACTCTTGTTATGTCCGTGTTTTCATAGCGATCATCAATTTTTACACTCTTGTAATATCCGTGTTTTCACAGCGGGCATCTATTTTTACAATCTTGTAATGTCCGTGTTTTTACAGATGTCATCAATTTTTACACTCTTGTAATGTCAGTGTTTTCACAGCGGGCATCAATTTTTACACTCTTGTAATGTCCGTGTTTTCACAGCGGGCATCAATTTTTACACTCTTGTCATGTCTGTGTTTTCACAGCGGACATCAATTTTTACACTCTTGTAATATCCGTGTTTTCACCGCGGTCATCAATTTTCACTCTTGTTATGTCCGTGTTTTCATAGCGATCATCAATTTTTACACTCTTGTAATATCCGTGTTTTCACAGCGGGCATCTATTTTTACAATCTTGTAATGTCCGTTTTTTTACAGATGTCATCAATTTTTACACTCTTGTAATGTCAGTGTTTTCACAGCGGGCATCAATTTTTACACTCTTGTAATGTCCGTGTTTTCACAGCGGGCATCAATTTTTACACTCTTGTAATGTCCGTGTTTTTACAGATGGCATCAATTTTTACACTCTTGTAATGTCAGTGTTTTCACAGCGGTCATCAATATTTATACTCTTGTAATGTCTGTGTTTCGGCTATTTTAGATTTAATATTTTATTGTGTTTGTTTTTATAGGAATACAAAATAAAATGTTTGTGTAAAATGACAGTTATGGCTCGTTGTTTTGACATTTATATTATGTACATCTGGTAGATATAAGAGAGGATATACACATTTCAAAATAAGAAGTAATTATACAATCACTCTGTCGAATACACATAACATACTTATATATATACCAGGTCATTCCATGCAGGGCCGGATTAAGGCCAACTGATGCCAGCCCAACAATGGTGCCCTTTCAACACCCCCCCCCCCCCACCCCGCCAGCCCTTCCAGTGCTTAAATGACGAGACATTAAGACTCCGTAAGTGCTGATGGTGAAATAAGAGATTGAAAATTCAGTTTTCTTCCAGGCCAGACCGCATGACTATATTACATGAATAGTTATTTAAATGTTATTTAACACTAAATAGCAATAAGCGAATTATTTACTTATAACTAGGGAAACACGGTCAATAAAGACAATCACACCAAAAAATCGACTAAAGTCACGTGTGACAGTGAAAGAGTTGAGAGTTAAGGGCATAACAGCTAGGGGAACAAACTCTGTGGTGCCCCCTTCCCTTTGTGCCCCAAGCACATGCTTATTTTGTTTAATGGTTAATCCAGCCCTGATGACATGTCTATATTTGTCTCTTTCGTAGGTGTGCCCTGTACGTTCATCGCAGCCAGGTGACAGTCAAGTCTAAGACGATGAGCACGTAGTGTTTTATGCAGGACTTCAAGATGAAAGTTATGTACTAGGATGTCTTAGTGCTATAAATTTTAGTGAAAATCGTTCCACTGGAGTTGTCAATGACACAGTGAATGGTTTTGTTTTTCACAATACTTGCTATTGTGACCACAATTAAAATAACGGGGGTGCCCATACTTTGTGAATAAAATTAGAAACAGTTCTTATTTCATTGCTGAACTGGTCGGTAGTAGAGGACTGTCTTCTACAAACTTCTCGGAAGAGGGGACTTGTCTTTCGAAAGTGGAGAGTTGTCTACTCGGAACATACCAGAAGTGGAGAGTTGTCTAGTTAGAACTTGTCGAACGTGGAGAGTTGTGTAGTCAGAACTAAGTCGGAATTTAGTCGGAAGTGGAGAGTTGCCTACTCAACGCTTGTATATTTTATTCGATTGACACGTTAGGTCCCTGTTCCTGATAGTCTACTAATAACTTGTTGGAAGTAGTGTTCTTGATTTAGAACTTGTTGGAAGAAGAGAGTTGTTTAGTCAAAACTTGTCAGAAGTGGAGAGTTGTCTACTCAGAACGTATCGGAAGTGGACAGTTGTCTACTCAGAACTTGTTGGAAGTGAAGAATTGTCTAATCATAACGTGTCGGAAGTGGAGAGTTGTGTAGCTAGAACTAAGTCGGAACTTAATCGGAAGTAGAGAGTTGTCTACCCATCACGTGCATATTTTAGCCATTTGACAATCAAGACCTCAGGTCCTGACATTTAAAATAGAATTATAAATTGCTTCAACAATATATTTTATTGATTAACGGTCTCAAAGTATGGGATGAACAAAACTAAAACCGTTCGAAGATTCGTCTCAAGGGATTTGTTCTATCTGGAGATTCCCAGAAAATATAAATTCTCACTGTGAGCAGTAAGGAAACAAATTGTGATCAGAAATTAGACGTCCTCGCTAACAATACTAAACATTACTCAAATGTGTTTTGTTAACAAATGATGGATTTTTATGTGTCCACGTAAAATATTTGCTTAAGAAGTGGTTGACGTACAGTGTGGTCGTGATTGATTTAATTATTTGCAGTTTAAAGCCAAATACATTTTTTAAATGGCCAGTTATCAAAGGATTTCTTGGTGACAGAACTTGGAGGCAGATGGTGTTATCGCGTCTTACTGGTTTCGTGTGAAGTTGAGATGAAAACATGGCGCCATATAGAAAGGATTTACGCTGTACGCAATCAGGATCTATGTTTATCGTTACGATTTGGGCTGTATCGTGTCTGACAGTATGGCCCTGGAACTTCTGCGATTGTCAGCGGTTCAATGCCGACAGGAATCTGCGAGGGTGAGTAACATTTGTTGCGACATGTTGTTTGTCCCTTGGTTTGTCTGTGTTTTATTCGTTGTTATTGTTTTGCTGTGTATTTAGTAAGTACATTTTTCTGTTTGTTTGATTTCATGTCAATGTTTTAAGACGGCTGTTAAGAGGAGCATCTCATGCATGTCGTACAAGCCGACTAAACTAAGGATGTGCATGAGAACGGCAATCTCATTATGTAGAACAAATTGTCACAGAAACAACCTCAGCCAGAGCATGTGGATTCTTGGGGCATAATTCATGGTGCAGGATTCTTGGTGCAGGATTCTTGGTGCAGTATTCTTGTTGTAGGATTCTTGGGGCAGGATTCTTGGTGCAGGATTCTTGGGACAGGACTCTTGGTGCAGGATTCTTGGTGCAGGATTCTTGGTGCAAGATTCTTGGTGCAGGATTCTTGGTGCAGGATTCTTGGTGCAAGATTCTTGGTGCAGGATTCTTGATGCAGGATTCTTGGGGCAGGATTCTTGGTGCAGGATTCTTGATGCAGGATTCTTGGGGCAAGATTCTTGGTGCAGGATTCTTGGTGCAGGATTCTTGGTGCAGGATTCTTGGTGCAGGATTCTTGGGGTAGGATTCTTGGTGCAGGATTGTTGGGGTAGGATTCATGGTGCAGGATTCTTGTGGCAGGATACTTGGTGCAGGAATCTTAGATTAGAATTCTTGGGGTAGGATTCTTGGGTCAGGATTCTTGGGGCAGGATTCTTGGTGCAAGATTCTTGGGGCAGGATTTTTGGTGCAGGATTCTTGGGGCAGGATTCTTAGGGTAGGATACTTGGGGCAGGATTCTTGGGGCAGGATTCTTTGGGGCAGGATTATTGGGGCAGGATTCTTTGGGCAAGATTCTTGGTGCAGGATTCTTGGGACAGGATTCATGGGGCAGAATTCTTGGGCAGGATATTTGGGGCAGGATTCTTGGGGCAGGATTCTTGGTGCAGGATTCTTGGTGCATGATTCTTGGTGCAGGATTCTTGGCAGAGGATTCTTGGGGCAGGATTCTTGGGGCAGGAGTCTTGTGGCAGGATTCTTGTGGCAGGATTCTTGGTGCAGGATTCTTGGGGCATGATTCTTGGGGCAGGATTCTTGGGGCAGGATTGTTGGGGCAGGATTCTTGCAAGGGAACCAACTGTTGCAGTGGTTCCATGCTATGATGATAGGTATAACGTGAGAAGACAGTAAAAGACAAAGAAATCATGGAGCTGATATGAAAATGAGATACCAGACTTGCTGTCAAGCAAATAAGTTGGATCGGCCAGGTACAAGACATGAAAAGAGATAAACCGTTATATCCAGCTGTGCTCACATAAATACGCAACAAAACGTAGATCATAATGTACGCTTCAGTTCCCAAAGGGGCATAAACCTTCAACAAGCACAGGTCACGTCCTTATGTCGTTTGTCATGAGTTCAGGGTCTTTCTATGTCTTCCTAATTATTTTTGTGTTTTCCGGTCTACCACTACTTATTTTAACCTGGAGATCCCGGAATAAGGACTGTCTTGTAATGCTATCAAGATGTTTATTCAGTGTCAGTCAAATACATTGCCAGTCTCATAACTTCTTCAACTGGCACTTGTCTGGTTCTTGTCACGAGTTCCACACTGGTCTGGTGACTTTATACTTTTTCAATCCTTCTATTCTACGCAAGAACTCATTTATGAAAGTCTAAAGCCGTGTTTCTCAACATTTTTACGACTACGACACACATTTCACAGTTGGTGAAATTGGCGACCCTTGTATCAAAATTGACAATTTTAAAAAAAGTATAGGAATTCAGCCAAAGACATGCATCGTTAAAGCTTCGAGTAAGGGAAACGTAAGAGACGCGACCCATCGTAATGTCTCCTACTACTCAGTTATGGACAAATTATCAGACAAATACCAGTGGAACAAGAGTTGATATGAAGACGCTGGCGATAGATAGGGCAAACACTGAAGAAACCTGTTGATAGCATTACAAGACAGTCCTTATTCTGGAATCCACAGGGAAAGAGAGGCAGAGGTAGACCAACAAACACATGAAGAAGAGAACTGGATACAGAGGTGAAAATGATGAAGAAATATGGAAAGAAGTTGAGCGGATGGCACAGGACAGGAAGACTTGGCATGTGTTTGTTGAAGGCCTTTGCTCCTTGGGGAGCTAAAGGGTATTGATTGATTGATTGATTGATTGAATTATGGGTCCTGATCCATAAGTTGAGAATCACTATACTATAAAGGTACACAGTGATATATATTTGCGGCAGAATTCTCAAACAAGTGAAAGATAAAGCGACTGTTAGAGGAACACAATCGGATCAGCCTTGTGGGCCTGCACACGTGACTAGCAGAGATGACAGAATGTCTCGTACGGTCTGTTTGCCTTCAGTACTTGAAAGTGACTGACAAAACCGGCTTTAGCTAAGATTCTTACTGTCACGCGCCATAACGTCAGGCCAAAGCCATCACTAAAGACTTTTCTCATTTGTCTCTATCTATTTACAAAACATTCTCAGAAACATGGTCGGCCTTAAACCTTTACAAGACATTCACAGAAATATGATAGGCCTTCACCTTTGCAAGGCATTCTCAGAACCATGGTCGGCTTAACCTTTACAAGACATTCTCAGAAACATGGTCAGCCTTCACCTTTACAAGGCATTCTCAGAAATATGATCGGCCTTCACTTTGCCTTGAGTGTGTTCAATAGTTTACTGTGTATCCGTGCGGAGACGTTTTTCTTGTACGTTTTATTGTTTTCATTGTCACCACCTGTCTGATTCACATCGTCTATCTGTCGGTCGGTCGATCAGTCGATCGGTCGGTCGGTCAGTTGGGCTGGCTGTCTATCTATCTATGTGTGTCTGTCTGTCTCCCTGCTTGCCTGCCGGCTCGGTCTATCTATCTATCTATCTATCTATCTATCTATCTATCTATCTATCTATCTATCTATCTATCTATCTATCTATCTATCTATCTATCTATCTATCTATCTATCTATCTATCTATCTATCTATCTATCTATCTATCTGCTTTGTTGCCTGCCTGTATGCCAGCCAGTCTTCGGTCGGTCTGACTGCCTGTTGTCCGTCTGTCTGCCTACATACCTACCTACCTACCTACCGGCCTACCTATTAACCTTACCACCTACCTATCTAACAATTGTCTGTCTGTCTATCTTATGTCTGTCTGTTTGTCAGACTTTTCATGGATCAATCTTCGGCTGTCTGTCAACTAAATTTCAGAACCACGTTCAATCATCTTTCCAACCACATCCATCCAATCATCTATCCATCCATTCATCCGTCCATTTATCTCTCTAACAATATGTTTATCTGTGTACTTCCAGATTGTCTGTCTGTCTGTCTATCTATGTTTGTCTACTTAGTAATTACTGTTACATTCACACTCAGTTGTCATTCAGGCACGCCCCACCACCCTCAGTCCCTACCCTCACATTTATCTTAGCACTCCTATTTACAGTTGATCGAATTCTCCCCTAATTTCAGCACTGATTGATGAGCAGCGCGTCTGGCTGCATACTCATTTAGAGAAAGAAAGACGGACTTGGCCTGAACCAAACCAGGGGTTCTCTATTTTATATTCAGCACAAGCAGAGTAATAAATCTATCCACATTTATGACAATCCATCTCGGCCTTTGTTGTGAATTCCGGCCCAGTTTCTGTTTGCTGGAGAACTGGCAAAAGGCGAGATTATGAATGTATCAAAGAAAAAGACAATTTCTGGCACGTTCTTCAATCTCCAGGGGTTAATTCGTGAGTGTCAAAAGTGTTGAAGGTTTCTAAGAATTGTGGGTTGGATGAATGCACGAGCAGATGTGTGGGGGAGAATTAAGAACAAAACAAGTAGAACTTTTAAAGTTTCTCTTCAGATGGAAGATGAGATTGATGAATAAAATAAGTGAGCCGTTACTGTTTCCTGTCCAGGATGAAGGTGCGATAGAGGTATAAAATATGTGGAACTTATGTGTGTCTCGTCAAGATGGTAGGTGAGATAAACTAATAAAACACGCAGAACTTGAGTGTGCCTTATCTAGATGTTATGTGAGATTACGGAATAAAACATTGTCACGAGTATGGAAGTAGATTATGTCTGAATGTAGACAGAGTATGAGTGAGGTGTGTGATTGTAGGTATGGATAAAGTCACTAATGTAAAATAGTGAGTGAGGTCTGACTTCTGGAGAGAAGAGATATGTAATTAGGTATCAAATGTCTTCTTCAAGCCACACTCGAGACAATGTTTAGAATGTCCGGACCCTCCTCCGTCCTCAACACTAAATAGGTTACTCTATTACAGTAAGGACAGCACAGGTTTATATTAAGTGACAGGCAGAATAGAAAATAAATTATGACCTCTAGACTATATGAAAATGCATTAATGGAAAAAGCAATAGACAAAATACACACACACACATAATAAACCAAAGCTTGCTAGTCAAAAAAGGACATTTACGAGCTATCACAATAAGAGTGACCCAAGTAAAGAATAATTGATTTTACGCAGTCTACACCACATGAATACAGTTGCCTAATTAACTATCAGGGGTCAGTTCCCACTCCTCCAAGAGAAGACGGCTGATCCTGAGTTGTTAACTCTTTCAGTCCCAAGAAAAAAGTGGGTTTGGCCCAAACAAAAATGGCCATACCAGTATGTTTTTATTGTTTTTGTTTGGAAATAATTTTTTTAAATGTTCATATTCATAAATAACAAAAGTCCATAATGAATGGCTATACTTTAAGAAAATAGCGTTTTTGGGTTGTACAAATTAGAAAACAGCCCTAGAAAGGATCAAGAGATACGAAAGCCAGTATATTGTTGATTGGGCCAAATGGGTCTAGCGGGAAGTACAGTATACTGGCTCTTGGGGGTTAAAGAGTTAATAATCATGGACAGTAAATTGCTCCTCAGATAGGAAATAAGTAAACTTCTCCCACTAATTGGGTGTCCTAAGCCGATGGAGGTAAGCTCTCTCTGTAGGAACTTTGTACTAAATCAAAATGCTTCCAAATGCCTTTGACCTGTGGCGATAATCGCAGGTGAAGCAGATTTAACGTGTGATATGACACTGATTGATCTGACAATGACGTCTGAATGGAAACTAGTAACCATGAGAGGAGTCGACGCACCTCCTGTAATGGCTAGCGATGAACTTGAATCAACCAGATGTGCATAGCGTATAGCCAACTAACAAGGATCTGTGGGGTCCTGTCAGTATACGAAGTAGTAAGTGGGTGTCACTGGGTCTGGCAGTAGATGCTGTAGTAAGTGGATGGAGATGGATCTGGCAGTTTGTGCCGTATTAAGTGGGTAATGAAGAAATCACGTACAGGAATGGTCCGATTGTCCCTGTGAAACAAACAGGGAATCAATATCCTTTTAATAACACGTCTTGGGCATACAAAGCTATTCACTCTCGTACATACAAAACAAAACCCCTCACAACCTTTTCTTCCCCTCTCTTCTCGCGTTGTTTGACCTAAGGAATCAGGCTCACAAATAAAGTCCCGCCCTCTTCTTGATTAAAAACCGGTTGCCGCGCGCTGCATGCGAAGTTAGCTGGCTTATCGTGAAGCAGCTATTTACATCTGAAGTCACGACTTTGGGCCTGTCATGAAATATTCTAATCCACATATATAAATTATTAGGTAAATATGAAGCCTAACAAATAAAATTAATAAAGAGAAGAGCAATGGTAAAATGACAGTGCTGTCACAAGGAATGTACTCGAAATCCCCCTTGTTTTCTGCTTCGTCTGCAAATTGTAACGCTTTCACGTTGATATAAAAGCTTACTGTATTATTACCCGCCTTCTTCAATGAAACGTGTGCTGCATTTCTAAGAAAAACATTGAGACGTACTGCGTAATGACCTAAATTAATCCTAACATTAATTATATTACGTTACCAAAACGAACGAACAGATGGACAAAAGGATAGAGAGAGGGGAGGGCTGAAAATCAGGAACGCATGCAACACGCGACGCGCGATATACAAATGCTGCCATCACGCGTGTAAGTCTACAAGCACTAACTTTTTCAGACGGACAGTGATAAAATACACTACCCTTTCCCAGAGTTAGGTTTTAAAATCATAAAAAACGCTTATTGGGGAAACCTGTTATTCTACTGTTTTATGTCCGAAATCCTGACATTAGTCTGACAGTACAGCAGGACAGGTGGCGGTTCTCACATAAAAAATAAAACAACTATACGACTATCCTAGAAATTGCATATTTTGAACGCAGCCACGTAGCTCCTTTAAATTAGTATTTTTGGGTTCCTTAGGGCTTGCTGACAAATAATATGTAAAACGTTACGCAAATAGTCCAGGAATTAATAAATTATACCCAAAATAAAATATTGGGGGTGCCTGACAGCATAAAATCATTTCTGCTCATAAGATTTTTTTTTAACGTGTTTGAAAAAAATTTACGTTACAGAAATAGCCTACCATGTAAACTCCAAATTGATTGGAGCGCAACAAATGAAAGCCTAACCACGATTGGTCGGGCTATAAATACTATCTTGGTTGTTAGGGGAGACGGGAAAAGATAACATTTTTTCAAACACTTGTCGAAACGGGGCTCATTGGTCAGACTCGCTGATATACACACTTGGGAGCGTTAGTTCGAAACCACTTGTTTAAATACACTTGATAAAGCATCAGTGCGTTGAAGCCAGCATATATTTGGCTAAATTAAAAGCCTGGAAGATAAGCAGAAGGAAATTTGTGCCAGTTTGTGCCAGAATTCATTGCTAATCAACGTATCTGTGTTATTCGTATGAATTGTGGGACAGTGGTCTTGATGGTACTGAGCAGCATCTGGTCAGAGATTTGCTGAACCCAGAGTCGGACAGCATACTCCTTGGTCTTTTTAGCTATCAGTGAGGTGTCTCCTGAGCCCAGAGGAGAATTCGAGCAGAGGAGTCCTTTCCTGCCGCCATCACTCAAGATAAGCAGAGTTGGCCAGCTGAGCTCAACATTATGTCCCCTCATCTTGAAATAACTTTATAAAAAATACTATTCAGAGGGGAATTTACTTGTCTTAAAATCAGGAACTGTGAACATCTCCAATACTGGTCCCTAAAGACAAACTATTGAAGTCATGATGACAAATACCAACAGAGCTTGAACAAAACAAAACCAGTATTACCTCATTTTACTACTACACAACTGACACACATAGAACATTTGTACTAATATATGTCACTACAATATTCATATTAAATACATTCTGTACATAACTTGTAATTTAAATTGATTGTGATTCCTGGTTCCCTTGTAGTTGAATCAGGACACATATTCATTCATGCCAGTAATGAATACATGTTGTTATTTGAAAGTTTATCAGTGACTCTTTTAAGATATCTTTGTAGAGTGGTATATGTATGTGAGTGTCACAGTGTTGTCAAGAGTAGTGGATTAAATTAAATTGTTTATCTGTCTGTTGTTGTGACTTACACTTCACCATACTCATACCCTAGACACATAACGTAGCATCACACTATTCCAGAATAATTCTGACTGAGATATATAGATATGTGGTAGCAAGTAAGGTTATCTATAATACACTACTCTTAATAGATATAGATACCTTCACAGCTGATCTCAGTCAGTACACTAAGTTCCCTATAAATATTTATAACATCCCACTTCACCACATATATTGGGGTCTCGCTCTTGGGATTTTGAATCTTTAACTATTAAAAATATTGGGGGTAATTCACTTCAGGGAATATAAGAATTAAAAGGTATCCTTGGGTGGAATTAAATAAGGTTGAGCTCACGGTGCCTGTGTTGTCCATTAGAGATTGAATTGTTGGTTAGACATTGTATAAATTTACATAATAGACAATGGCGGACCTGGCCAAATTTCGATCTGCTGCGGTTCAGACTGCAAAAGAGTTAGGATTAGATGGGCAAGTTATGGTTGCCTATGTCACGACGGAATGTGACAAATTTATTGAACGCGAAGAAAGAAGGTTTGAAGCCGAAAGAAGGTTAGAGGCTGAAAGGGAAATTAAGAAGTTACAATTTGAAGCTGAGGCTGAGACTAAGAGGTTGCAGATTGAGGCTGAGGCTAAGAAATTGGAGGCAGAAAGAGAAGACAAACGATTGGCTGCAGAAAGGGAAGAGAAGAAATTGGCTGCAGAAAGGGAAGAGAAGAAATTGGCTGCAGAAAGGGAAGAGAAGAAATTGGCTGCAGAAAGGGAAGAGAAGAAATTAGCTGCAGAAAGGGAAGAGAAGAAATTAGCTGCAGAAAGGGAAGAGAGGAAATTAGCTGCAGAAAGGGAAGCAGAAGATAAAAGATTACAAAGGGAACATGAGTTACGACTAAGGGAGTTTGAGTTTCAAGGCCATGCTCCTGAAAATGGTGCCAGTCCCTTTGCCTCTGATGCTACGGTTACTCAAGGAGCCTCAATCTCAGCTATGAATTTTCATTTAGATCATTTTGTTGAGAAAGACGATGATATTGAGAGCTACCTAAATAGGTATGAACTATTAGCTACCACGTATGGGTTAGAGAGAGAAAGGTGGAGCTTAAAGTTATCTCAGGGACTTCGGGGGGCAGCTTATGAAGTTTTTGCAAAAATGAGCAGAGGTGATCAGGAAAATTATGACATGCTAAAGCAGGCTCTTTTGTTAAGGTATGAAAAGAATGCAGAGTTTTACAGGAAAAAATTTAGGAATGCTAAACTACTGTCAGGTGAAACCTATCACCAGTTCTCTGCACGCATAGAGACATACTTGGAGAAATGGACTTCTCTGGGGAAAACCCAAGATCTTAAGGAAATGGTCCTTATAGAGCAACTAAGAGAGTCCATGGCTCCAGACCTGAGAAAGTTTCTCATGGAACAAGGTGCAGAGAGGCTGGGTGAGTTGCTAAATGTTGCTGAAAGGTATCAAGCAGCTCAAGCAGAGGTAACAGGTAATAAAAAGAAACAGGTGGATAACTTTAGGGCACCACAGAACTTTAATAAATTTGATCCTAGGGATCAAAATAAAGGTAAGCACCAATTTGATAGGCCACGGTATGAAAATAAAAATAAAAACCCACAATTCGATGAAAGGAAATATGATGAAAGAAAATCTTTCAACCAAGGAAAAAGGTGGTGTAAAAATTGTAAGATGAACAATCATGACACTGACCATTGTAGAAGGAAACCTCCTCATTTTGCTGCTATGACATCGGGGAAAAAGGAAAAGAAGGGCAAACCTGAAGAATTACAGGAACCATACCACCCCCCAGTGTGTGAAGATGTCATCTGTAATGGTGTCACTATAAGATGTTTATATGATACCGGTTTAGATTACGATTCCGTTGTGAGTTCTCACCTGGTGCAGGCCGATCAATACACCACAGAAACAGTGGAGATTTAAACTGCAACCAAGGATGTAGCTACCATGACACTTCCCGTCGCCCGAATAAAAGTGAAAACGCGATATGTGGAAGGAATCATAAAAGCAGCAGTGATAAATGAGCCAATCTACCCTCTAATATTGGGGTGTAGATATGTCTTCTTGGGGAATCCCAAGAGACCTGTGATATTGGCAACAGTGCAGACCAGATCACAGTCAAAGAAGGAGGAGGATAATCCCATAAATACTCACCCAGATGAGATGAGGAAGGCACAGGCTGAGGACAAAACACTCAAGCCATGTTTCAAGAAGTTGCCCAAATCTCATACACCTCCAGGCAAGGGAGAGTTTTATATGAAGAACAAATTGATATATAGGAAGGCTGGATCTGAATCCAATGGTCACGGACAGCTGGTCCTTCCCACTTCATATAGGACTAAAGTGTTGGAACTAGGGCATGCGATTCCCTTCAGTGGTCATATGGGAATCAGCGCAACAGGACAGCGAATAGCTTGTCACTATTTCTGGCCAGGAATAACTGAAGATATCAAACGATATGTAAAATCCTGTCCAGAGTGCCAACGAGTAGCACCTAAACATTGGACTGCACCAGCAACTCTGGGGGAAATGCCCATAGTGGGAACACCCTTTGAGAGAGTTGCCGTGGATCTTGTGGGACCTCTCACCCGAACCAAGAGAAGGAACAGCTACATTCTGACTCTGGTGGACACTTGTTCTATGTGGGGAGAGGCAGTAGCCCTGTCATCGATTGATTCAAAACATGTGGCAGAGGCATTGCTCACAATTTTCACAAGGTTAGGCTTTCCCAATCAAATCTTGACTGATAATGGCTCTCAGTTCAAGGGAAAAACTAACTGAAGAAGTTTTCAGGATCTTTCAGGCCAAACACTTCCATTGTAGTGTGTATCATCCCCAAGGGAACGGCCAAGTGGAAAGATTTAACGGCACATTGATGTCGATCCTGAGAAAGTTGGCACACGAAAAACCAGATACATGGGACCAGTACCTGCACGCCGCCCTCTTTGCTTATCGGGAGGTACCCCATAGTTCAACCGGTATGGCCCCGGCAACATTATTGTTTGGAAGGCCAATAAAAGGTCCACTTGAAGCTTTGTTAAGAACGTGGACTGATGAAAAGGCAGAGGAAAACATTACATCTTCATACCAATATGTGAATGAGCTGACCACTCGGTTGAAAACTGGCTGGAAACTTGCCAATGAAAATTTGAAACAAGCCAGGAAGAAACATGCTGCCTATTATAACAGGAAGGCGAAAGACAGAAATTTGGCTGTGGGAGAGAAGGTACTGCTTCTTTTGCCCGGGAGTCAGAATAAGTTACAAATTGGATGGCAGGGTCCATATACAGTTCTAGAGAAGGTGTCTAGAACAAATTATAAGATAGATAAGAAGGGGAAAGAAAAAATCTATCATGTGAATCTCCTGAAGAAATATTTGGAAAGAGAACATCAGGAAGAGACACACTTGTTGACCTTGTCCATCGCCATGGAGATGAAAAAGGAACCACTTTCATCATTTGAATATCCATTACACCCCTGTGAGACAGCAGCACAGGTGAAAATCAGTACACATTTAACGAAAACTCAGAAAGAGAGAGTGCAACAGGTTCTAAAGAATCATGCAGAGGTGTTAACAGACCGACCAGGGCATACAAACCTATTGGAATATGATATGAAACTCATAGACTCCACACCTGTCTGTATGAAACCATATTCGATTCCGTTTGCTAAGGAAAAAGCTTTGAAGGAAGAGATAGACTATCTGTTGAAGGAAGGAATTATTTCGCACAGTGAGTCTTCGTATAGTTCCGGGGTGGTACTCTTAAGGAAGCCCTCTGGAGAACATAGACTCTGTATAGATTACAGGAGACTGAATGCTATTACAGAAGGACAGGTGGATCCATTGCCGGATACAAATCAGCTGTTTGCCAGGCTAAATAAAGCTAAATATTTCTCAAAAGTGGATCTGAGTAAAGGATACTATCAGATTCCAGTAAAGCCTGAGGTTAGACCATACCTAGCTTTTAGTACCTCAGAAGGACACTATGAGTTTAATAGATTGCCATTTGGATTGAAGAATGCGCCTAGTGTCTTCTCTAGAATGATGAGAAAATTATTGGATCCTCTCAATAATCCCTGTATAACAAATTTTATGGATGATATCCTTATAGCAACAGAAACATTTGAGGAACACATTGACTCTCTGAACATGCTGTTTGATCGACTTAGGGAGGCAAATTTAACAGCCCGTCCAACCAAATGTTGCGTTGGATGTAAAGAATTGGAATTTTTGGGACACACAGTTTATCAGGGAAACATGACCCCTGACCCAAAGAATTTAGAGAAACTACAGAAAGCCCCGAGACCACAAACCAAGAAGGACGTGAGATCCTTTGTCTCATTATGTGGTTTCTACCAGAAGTATATCAAAAACTTTAATTCCATATGTGCACCGTTAACTGAATTGACACGTAAAGGACATCCAGATCGCATTACATGGACTCCACAATGTGAAATGACTTACCAAGAATTGAAGGAAAAGCTCACAAGTAAACCCATTTTGAAATTACCTGACTTAAGTCAAGAATTCATAGTAAGGACGGATGCAAGTAATATTGGGTTAGGTGCAACTTTACTACAGAAATCAGATGCATTGGATGGGGAATTAAGCCCAGTGGCATATGCTAGCAGAAAGTTGAATAAAGCTGAAATCAACTACTCAACTAGCGAAAAAGAATGTCTTGCAGTAATATGGGCAATAAAGAAATTCAATATTTATCTATATGGGAAGGCATTTAAGTTGCAAACTGACCACAAACCTTTATCGTTTTTAGCACAGGCTAAGCATGAGAACTCTAGGTTACTCCGATGGTCTTTGCTTCTGGCTCCATATAATTTTAGCATTGAATATATATCTGGAAAAACCAATCTGGGAGCGGATTTTTTAAGCCGCCATCCGTGTGATGAGAATCACCGTAAACCCCAGAAATAATAATAAATTTCTCTATGTGTATATAGAATAAAGGACTGACATATAATGTCTGTTTTAAGAGGGGAGGTGTCATGAAATATTCTAATCCACATATATAAATTATTAGGTAAATATGAAGCCTAACAAATAAAATTAATAAAGAGAAGAGCAATGGTAAAATGACAGTGCTGTCACAAGGAATGTACTCGAAATCCCCCTTGTTTTCTGCTTCGTCTGCAAATTGTAACGCTTTCACGTTGATATAAAAGCTTACTGTATTATTACCCGCCTTCTTCAATGAAACGTGTGCTGCATTTCTAAGAAAAACATTGAGACGTACTGCGTAATGACCTAAATTAATCCTAACATTAATTATATTACGTTACCAAAACGAACGAACAGATGGACAAAAGGATAGAGAGAGAGGGGAGGGCTGAAAATCAGGAACGCATGCAACACGCGACGCGCGATATACAAATGCTGCCATCACGCGTGTAAGTCTACAAGCACTAACTTTTTCAGACGGACAGTGATAAAATACACTACCCTTTCCCAGAGTTAGGTTTTAAAATCATAAAAAACGCTTATTGGGGAAACCTGACATTCTACTGTTTTATGTCCGAAATCCTGACATTAGTCTGACAGTACAGCAGGACAGGTGGCGGTTCTCACATAAAAAATAAAACAACTATACGACTATCCTAGAAATTGCATATTTTGAACGCAGCCACGTAGCTCCTTTAAATTAGTATTTTTGGGTTCCTTAGGGCTTGCTGACAAATAATATGTAAAACGTTACGCAAATAGTCCAGGAATTAATAAATTATACCCAAAATAAAATATTGGGGGTGCCTGACAGCATAAAATCATTTCTGCTCATAAGATTTTTTTTTAACGTGTTTGAAAAAAATTTACGTTACAGAAATAGCCTACCATGTAAACTCCAAATTGATTGGAGCGCAACAAATGAAAGCCTAACCACGATTGGTCGGGCTATAAATACTATCTTGGTTGTTAGGGGAGACGGGAAAAGATAACATTTTTTCAAACACTTGTCGAAACGGGGCTCATTGGTCAGACTCGCTGATATACACACTTGGGAGCGTTAGTTCGAAACCACTTGTTTAAATACACTTGATAAAGCATCAGTGCGTTGAAGCCAGCATATATTTGGCTAAATTAAAAGCCTGGAAGATAAGCAGAAGGAAATTTGTGCCAGTTTGTGCCAGAATTCATTGCTAATCAACGTATCTGTGTTATTCGTATGAATTGTGGGACAGTGGTCTTGATGGTACTGAGCAGCATCTGGTCAGAGATTTGCTGAACCCAGAGTCGGACAGCATACTCCTTGGTCTTTTTAGCTATCAGTGAGGTGTCTCCTGAGCCCAGAGGAGAATTCGAGCAGAGGAGTCCTTTCCTGCCGCCATCACTCAAGATAAGCAGAGTTGGCCAGCTGAGCTCAACATTATGTCCCCTCATCTTGAAATAACTTTATAAAAATACTATTCAGAGGGGAATTTACTTGTCTTAAAATCAGGAACTGTGAACATCTCCAATACTGGTCCCTAAAGACAAACTATTGAAGTCATGATGACAAATACCAACAGAGCTTGAACAAAACAAAACCAGTATTACCTCATTTTACTACTACACAACTGACACACATAGAACATTTGTACTAATATATGTCACTACAATATTCATATTAAATACATTCTGTACATAACTTGTAATTTAAATTGATTGTGATTCCTGGTTCCCTTGTAGTTGAATCAGGACACATATTCATTCATGCCAGTAATGAATACATGTTGTTATTTGAAAGTTTATCAGTGACTCTTTTAAGATATCTTTGTAGAGTGGTATATGTATGTGAGTGTCACAGTGTTGTCAAGAGTAGTGGATTAAATTAAATTGTTTATCTGTCTGTTGTTGTGACTTACACTTCACCATACTCATACCCTAGACACATAACGTAGCATCACACTATTCCAGAATAATTCTGACTGAGATATATAGATATGTGGTAGCAAGTAAGGTTATCTATAATACACTACTCTTAATAGATATAGATACCTTCACAGCTGATCTCAGTCAGTACACTAAGTTCCCTATAAATATTTATAACATCCCACTTCACCACAGGGCCTAATTATTCCACACACACAGTTTACGAACCAGACAGTAATGTTTGAATAAAATTAAGATAATACACACATCCCAAGTAATTAAGAGTTGCGCGATTGATAATTACTCAAGTAAGTAATACATCCAGATTAGTTAAAAAATAGAAATTATTAATTTATCTTAATTAAAATAAAAAACAATGTATATGCTAATGCATTAAGTAAGTGAGTGTGCTTACCGAATAAGAATAATATATCTAAACACAATGTAACAGGCACTGGCACAGGTTCCTCTTTGTAAGGTAGAAAATTCTCTGAAGACATTGGCAAGAAGTGTTAGAGACGCCTTGCATATATAGTAGATAACGTCTGCAGGTGCGGGCTGCGTTTGTCAGCACGTGCAGTTGAGTAACCTCGGGAATTAGTCTCCCTGTTATCTTTGTGATAAAACGGTTGCGTACTGTAGCGACACTCTGGCGGTCATTTGAACAACCAGGGTTCACGATTCTAGACACGCTCTGCCACATGACAGGCGAAGATCGCTTTCCTGTGTGTCCGGCTTCTCTATGATACAAAGACCAGGGAGAATCTGCCGCTACCCACGAGAAAGAAAATACGAAAAGATCTTTAGCTCGATGCCGATGCATACGTGTAAAGGGTAGAATATTATTCTGTCCAATTGACATGACTAACACCAGAAATAGAGCCTGTAGGAGCTTTTACAACGAAAAATGGGAGGAAACAAAACAGAGGATAAGACAGAAGCGGACCACTAGCTAAAAGTACCAGCGATTCACATTCAATTTACGACAAACCTGTGCAACTTCAGCGTGCCTCATCTAGATGTTATGCGAGATAAAGGAATAAAACAAATGGAGCTTTAACATGGCTTATCAATATGTTATGTGCTAAACAGGTTTAAACGACTGCATCTTTATCACGTCTTATTAAGATGGAAAATCAGATAGAAATCTCTGGTATTTTAAAGTATCAGAAAGTGAATGTGAACTGCATGGCTCTCCACCATTCATACAGAGCAATCAGGAACTAGATAATGATGATAATAATGATTATAGAAGAGGAGATATGAAGTAGATAGTAGACAGTAGCAATCCTACCTTTTTGTTTTGTTTTTTTCTTTTCTTTTCTTTCTTCCAGTTTTGGGAGAGAAGATATGAAGTAGACGGTAGGCAAACAATAATTCTAGCTTTATTAAAACCTTTTTTTCATTTTCCACAGAATTAAATCACTACTAACAGTACTAGACAAAGATGAGTGTACATTGTCACTGTCTCGTGATTTCTCCTTACACTTCCCGCCGAAAGATGATCCCATAGACGTGCCCTGGATACTTTCTGACCACAAATATATCGTGGCGATATAAGCACAAGCGCTGTGGAGATAAAATAAATATTAACTTTTTTTAAAAATCTTGCTTCAGCCGATCACTATACATTATTACATTTAACGCAAAGTCTGGACATGGAGGCGAGTTAAATTTAGATGTTATGCATCCTTCTGGCCAGGCCCGCCTCATTCAAAACAGATAGAAGGTTATCGGTTATATCTATGTGCAAGTCCCAGCATAAAAAAATGTTGCGGTCTGAAAAATAATATTTAAAAAAAAAAAAAGAAATGGGAGGAGGGAGGAAAAGCATTAAATGAGCTTCATTTGCCTCCGCTCGTCCACCATCTCCGGAGAGTTACTCTGTTGTCACTACAGTTATGGTCCAATAGTGCACAAACTTCATAGTATCTACTGAGATTTTTCAGACGTATCTACGTTTAGCTCAAGAATACTCTGGGCAGACATGTGAATTGAAGAATGGTGCTTCAATTCTAGGAGCCTTATAGATATTTAAGAAATGAAGTACCACGGCTGATAGGATCCAGGCCGTGGAAACTTTCTATCTTCCCTGACCTTCTATGAGGGGTAGGAAAATTGCTCCTTTTGATGAACCCTCAATAGCTCTGATATAGGTATTTAAAATGACTGAGACATACGGGTGCAGTTGACTAAAAATGACTAAATCAGCTATAAATTTGTATATATACAGATATACAGAATCAATTATAGGTAACAATGTAAAATAAATAAGGGTGGGGTGAATTAGGAATAACCTTTAAAGATTCATCACTGGTGATGATCTGGAGATGGTGTTAACAAAAATTCTTATGGAAAAGAGTTTACTTGGCAGCTTTGAATGGTTACTTAGCTGCTAGTAAGATGTCGGTTGTCTTCTACTCCAGCCGATGCTTGTTTTTTGCAGGTTATGGACTGGTTTTTCTCGTCACTGGTCAAGTCTGGAGGCCGCAACACCTCCCTTGTAGTATTGTGGGGTAATTACGAAGATGGTCCAGAGTATGTTAAGACCCGTCTGATGTAGGTGTCTAGCTTTGACTGAAGGCCACATTTGTTCCACAGACTAGCACCACCAATTGGTACCACTGACTAGCATCATGAAATAGGAGAGAAACAAATACCCTTCTGAGTACTGGGTTTCCGAACACAAAAATCAGATGTTCCCCCCCCCCCCCCCCCCCCCTTTCATTTCATTCCACCATCCCATCTGCCTCAGATCTTTACCCTCTCTGAGCATGAAATGTTAATCCCAATAAGCAGAAAATACCCATTAAATTTATATAAAACATGTTTACAAATACATTCGCACTGGTTGAAACAGTTAATATAATAAGTATGTGCATCACGTCTGTCTTCATCCACTCCCTGCTTTATAGGAAACTTGGGACTACTTCTGCATTTAATTCTCTTTGAGAAATCCTCATAAAGCCGTCACCAACTCTTGCAGTGGTAGTTTATGAAACCATCATTCTATATGCTGAGGTTGCCAGCCTCGTATGAACTTGGACATTCACAAACAATTTTCACATGTTAGTAACGCAAAATATAAAATTATAAAATGTACAACTTACCCCAAACATTTTGGGCAATGCAGACTGACTTCTGGCTCAGAGAAATAGTTACGGCAACTTGGTTAAGATGCTTCTTACACGTGGTTTGGTGTATTACTTTGTACTAGAATCCCACGATGACTTAGTGTTCAGGTTCCTTGGATTCCGGGCTTTCCGTATTAATAAAGGTAGAGATTTCTTGGGGTCTACAAGATGCTCAAACACGTTTTCCGGTCCTTTGAAGTGGAATCCTGATCCTATTTCTTATTCTGTCATGTCTGACTGTCTTCTTGATGAGTTGAATGTACCAGGGCCGTAGACTCAAAAGGCGCTAGATAACAAGGCAACATTCGGCCCTGGCTCGATCCCCAGTTGAGGTGGGATTTTGTAGACCGCAAACGGCTCCGCAGTCGACCCAGCCTTATGAAATGGGTACCAGAGCAGCTCTGGGAAGGTTAAGGCGGCCGACGTAAATCTGAACACCATATTCCCAATGTGCCTCAATTGTCGTGTAACGGAATCTTTTACCTTTTCACCTTTTTAGACCCATACACCCCCATTGTTACTATATGACAAGGCTTCAATCAGAAATGTTGTATTTTAACATCTAAAATGCCAAATCAGTAGCATTTAATTTACGTATATTGGTAGGGGTATATTTCCACTATCCTATCATGGAAAATTCCTGCGGGACTCACAAAATGTGATTTATACAAGTCACTTCCCATATAAGGTATTTCGTCTTCCGTTGGTTATCGATCATGTTTACATTCAAGACTTAATAGATCTATCACACACAATCTCTTTCAAGATGGATAACTTATCGTAGCCATTGTCCATAACAAATCTGCCCGGAAATGATTATATCATTTACCTAAGTCCAGCAAACAACTTTAAAGCAGCAACCGTGCCAGACAGAAAATATTATCAGTGATAAGACAAAGGACTGTGGCCATCTCAAGGTTGCTTTTATGTGCGAAGAAAATGAAGAAATAAATGGATAATTGTCACAGCTAGGTATAACTTGTGTGATAGATTATGTCTGAGATCCGACAGACTATGAAAGAGAAGATGTGAATAAATAGAAATAAAGTCACTGGTAGAAATTATTTGGAGAAGATATGCCTACTGAAGGGTAGCAGCACTACGGTCTTCTGCCTACCTAATGACTAACTTTTAATGTGGCAATCTTTTCCCGCCCTCCAATGTTAATACAAGACTTAAGTCTAATAGACAGTAAAGGACATATGAATACTACCCCAATGACAGATAGAAAAGATGTTCTGACCAGCACAAGATGAGTTTTGTTGTTTTTATTATACGACACAAAGCATCACAAAAAAGCATAGATAATAAAAGGTGTAATTCTTCACAAAACTAACAATGTCTGAAGGCTACACAATAAGAAACACAAACCCTCAAATCCCCAAAAAGAAATTGTGGCCACCGCACTCTACCTCACTCATACGATTCATTCAGATACACCTTGACACTCCCTCACTGCACGCTCACTCTTCCTAAAAGATAATAGTCCTGATCAAAATCTGCTGTTATTGGGACAGGGGGCTCATAGTCTGGAGGTAGACGGCCGTTCCTGCCTTGTTGAATAATAAATCCAGAAAAAGCGAAGACTCCTACTTAGGGACCGACACTGTTCCACCGCGCTTTAATAATCCAATTCGATAAGGAGTTAAGCTCCTGGGGAACACCGTGTCACATAACTCCCAACTCACTCCTACTTCCGTAAAACACACGTGAACAAGGCGGCTAAGTGTAGTGCGAAAATCCAGCACAGAAATAATACTCCGAGTGTGCAGATCAACCACACGTTCAGTAAAAACTTGCAGAGGCTTGAATTTGTTGGCTTTTCTTCTAGGTTGTATGCTAGTAGTACCCACAGCAACGGGATGTAAATGGGTTACACCAAGATCGCCCAGACGAATAGTTGGCAATTTGTAACAGCCCTTAGGCACTGCGACTTGCAATAAGCGGTGGGTAATAATCCACGAATACCCACCAGCTGAGTTGATTGACGGTTAAGCCGTCAGCAGAGGAAATGATCGCTGATAAATGCTGAATGCCGAGATAAAATTGATTGCAGCTTCTTGCAGGATAAAGGTGCTCAACCAAAACTTTGACGACTCTAGTTGAGGCCGTCAAACAAAGAGAACACAGTTCGTTTTTCTCTTGACCAGGGTCTGGAAAAATAAGGACAGTCAAAAATATTTAGCTATCTTCTCAAACGAGAACGCTCAACACTAGCAAACACGACTTCACATAATATGCACGATCTCTTCCTTCCATCATGACGAACGAATACACCTCACGTCAGCACGTATGCATCTTGGCCGCACAACTCTTCCCTCCCCTTTCTTCTTCTTCTCTCTCTCTCTCTCTCTCTCTCTCTCTCGTGGGCTAAACCACGAGAAACCATGCCTCGCGTTTATCGATCACGCAGGTAGGCGGTCAAGCGTGACACACACGCAGTCTGACCCAACTTAGCGAGGTCAGGTTAGTCACTCCAAACAAGAAACATGCTATAAAATTGGCAGGCGTTATAAAACTTAACAGCGAAATAAAATTAATAGTAAAACTGATGTCGAACACTCACTACGGAATTACAGTGTACACATAGGAGAGAACAATTTGTCAAAAAAATGAAATAATATACATCTCCCTTCTGTTATCTACAGTCTATCCTTCCCTCCACTGTCTGAAAAGCACCTTCGTAATATTTTATTTTTCCATACAAGCATGGTCAATGCCTCTACAGTAGGGTTAGAATTTGTGGCGCGCTTTTTGCGTGATGTGTCTATTCCGGTCTCCCAAAAAGTTACCATTCTTTAAGAATGAACTATTAAAAATAGAATTAATAACCCGGGATTAGACTATGTATCTATATATCGATCTTACAAGCTCTAGGAATAAATCTCCATACGGTAGAAATAACAACTGCTATCAACATGAAGTATTGTTACTCGTAGCGAGAAATCCTTGGAGTATGACTGGCGAAGAGAAACAGACGCAGTGCTGTAAATTAGAAGACAGATGCCAGGTGTTCGGAGAAGGGTTTTCCCCGCACCTGCACGGAGGAAACAGTGAATACGCGTAAGACATCATAAGATTTACGACCTAACCCTCTGATCCTCTCAAGGTGAAAACAGAAACTTACGTAAGCAGAACGAAGAGTTTACTCCGGCTTCCCTAAGACAAGGAAAGCGATGAAGCAAGAATACGCAACTAGTACGCGAGCACGCGTTTATACGAACGGCACTCTGTCTGCGATCAGCGCTGTCATCCGATGAAAGAACGAAGGAATTTCCTTGGGTTTTCCAAATCAAAGAAGACCCGGGAAGTACTACGTTTTCTTGGAGACCAACAAGAAAGATTTATTTGATGACGCACCACCTTGCGCGTGCTGGAGACAGGCATAAATAGTGTCTATAGTGATTGACATGTATACTGACAGAAATACGAGCAGAAAGAGACAAAATTACAGAAAAGTGGGCGGAGAATTTAGATGGATAGACAATAGACAGGGCAAAAAGCGAGACAGATGGGCAGACATTTCTACCAAACCCGCCACAGAACAAAATGAAGAAATAAATAGATAATGTATGAGAGAAACAAGAGGTGTAAGAGAACGCGAAGAATGTCGTCACACGCAAACTTGGTGACGTTGTACACAGCAATTGTCAACATTACTCTAGCTTTGCTGCAAACTGTATTCATCGGGAACACCAATCAAATTACAGATTTTTTAGTAGATTTGCTAACGGTTATAAACGTGGATCCCTCAAATTTGTGTTTTCCTTTACTTGTTATTTCTGGTTTTATTCCTTTCCTCTATCTACAATGTTTATTCTTTATTTTAAACTCTCTTTAATGTTTTCTGTCGTGTCTCTCGAAATATTGTTCTAGGGCTCTAAGCACAGCTTTTACTCGTGCAACATAACTTCTGTTCCGTTCCATCGGCTCGCGTCCTATCTTGTTGATTCAGTTTCTCTCATTAATCTAGGACACATTGATATTTCCCGATCTCTTCGCGTTCTCTCTTATTGCTAAACCCTTGCTAATTTGACCAGTCATATATTTCTTTCTGCGGGAAAACCGACTCATTAAGTCATCTGGAAAATCGCAATCATTCACAGCAGCATAAACGAGTATTTTGCCATCTTAAGAAAATCAAGACAAGAGAATTGAGATAACAAGAAAACCACCTCAGAAATTCACATTCAGTTATAACTGAAGCGACAATAACTACGATGGAAGTCCCCTGGAAGAATGCTGATCGACAAGAGACCCTAGCACACGGGACACTATCCCTAGAGACAATAGACAGCGATTTGATCTGACATGGGACAAACAGCGAGCGCTGTCGATGACCGTATGCCCTGGAGAAACCTTGCTGATGACCTAATTTCCACAACACGTGAAAGGGCACGAGTTAAGACATTACTCTTCACATTTTTGTCACAGTTATTGCGCCTATTTTTGTTCCAGATATTCTTTGAGCGATGATGAAATGTCTGAGTAAAACCAGAGCAGATAAAATGTTGAGACAATGGTATATTTGTATTAATAGGAAAGCTTGTGGGTAAAAACTCCAAAAGGGCTTAATATCCAACATCATTTTGCATAAATTCTGGTGGTTGTTCTCTCTTTTTCATTCTTCGTTATTCGTTGTTTTTTTCCGATCTGTCTTCTTATATTCTTGTTTTTGTTCGTTTCGTATCTTATTGTCGCGATCTTGTACGTCATTTCCTTTGATACGGAATTTCTTTGATAAAGTGCCTCAGTGTTTTATTCCAAGCATTTTCCGATCTAGATAAGAAACCTTTTGCGTGTTCGATAGTTTTGTTCATTCTTTTTTTTCGTTTCGTTAATTGTTTAATTTCTTGTTTCGATATTTCTTTCAGGTATTACGATTTTCTTGTATTATTATTGTTCATTTTTCGCTCATCACTGTGGTTGTTTATTTTTTCCATCTGCTTGTATCGCTCATTTTCTGTATGTTTCTCATCGTATGTTTTTGTAGTATCTATATGTAATTCTTGTCCGTGTCACCTGTTTGTAACTGTGGCTGATGAAGGGTAAAACCCGAAACGTCCCTTGTTTCACGTGAACCGTTAATTTGTAGAACTGATTCAATACCGTTTTATTGGTTTATATACTTATATTCCTTACCAGTTTTACAGCAGCCCCTTAATTTATTTACTTACACTGTGCTAGTAGCATTGCTGCTACCCTGTTTCCGTTTCGTGACTACTATATTTTGTGCGCGCCTCTAGTTTCATATTTTTACATTTGTTCATTATGCCTTATCAGAAACAGTTGATTTCTTCTCTTCATTCTTTTATCACCCATTCATTTTCTCTCATGCCTTCTGACATATCTCGTACTGCTTGTGACTTAGTACAAATAAGGGAGGGAAACCTGAGGCCTGTAAACAGTAAATTAATATGAAATTAATATGAAACAAATATAAAGGTATGTTATCAGGCACTCGCAGGAAATAAAGAAGTAGAACACCAGACAACAGAAAAACAACAGACATGAGTGGCTTACCCAGGATTTGAACACTGGACCTTCCGTGCGACAACCCCGCCTACCTACTATCCTGTTCTCACTGTTCTAGTCTACTATCATTTACTGGACACAGTATTAAGGTCCTAAGGGTCTTGTTGGATTCGGCCTATACTGCTTGATAGAAATACAACAGAAGTGATTGCGTCATTAATAGGCTGAACTGCCCATGGAGGACTTCTGGTGTCGTGTATTGTGGTTCGCACTATTGACCTGCCATTGAAACATCATTTTTTGATGATGCGTAGATGGCAGAGCGGATAGTGCGATTCGCTTGCATGGCTAGGCGGGGTTGTCGCACGGAAGGTCCAGTGTTCAAATCCTGGGTAAGCCACTCATGTCTGTTGTTTTTTCTGTTGTCTGGTGTTCTACTTCTTTATTTCCTGCGAGTGCCTGATAACATACCTTTATATTTGTTTCATATTAATTTCATATTAATTTACTGTTTACAGGCCTCAGGTTTCCCTCCCTTATTTGTAATAAATGTTTGTACAATACCAAACCTACCCACTATCCTGTTCTCACTGTTCTAGTCTACTATCATTTGCTGGACACAGTATTAAGGTCCTAAGGGTCTTGTTGGATTCGGCCTATACTGCTTGATAGAAATACAACAGAAGTGATTGCGTCATTAATAGGCTGAACTGCCCATGGAGGACTTCTGGTGTCGTGTATTGTGGTTCGCACTATTGACCTGCCATTGAAACATCATTTTTTGATGATGCGTAGATAGCAGAGCGGATAGTGTGATTCGCTTGCATGGCTAGGCGGGGTTGTCGCACGGAAGGTCCAGTGTTCAAATCCTGGGTAAGCCACTCATGTCTGTTGTTTTTCTGTTGTCTGGTGTTCTACTTCTTTATTTCCTGCGAGTGCCTGATAACATACCTTTATATTTGCTTCTGACTTAGCCTTTACTATATACAAGAAGACACGCTGTACATGTCACATTAATTTTCTTAAGAACTGTCTCCGTGCTAGGGTTATTCCTAAAGGGTTTGTCTCTAGTTTCCGTCTGTCGGCTGGACTTCCTCATCCTGCTGACCAGCACCGCTTACAACAAGTCGAGAAGAAATGTTCCTTCCAACCTTAGAGGTGCGTCATTGCTATACATAAACGCCAGCTGACTGAATTCGAACTTTCCAAATCCAACTTTACACAACAGCTACATCTACTGACTTCTTTGTGCCCGGCAGCGTTCCCTCTTATTCGCACTATAATCCATGACACAAATAGGGAGCTGTATACTCGTTTGTGCACGCATAAAAAAGAGAAATTGCGCCGCCTCCGTCAGCAACCTCCTTCAGGGTCCTCTGTTCAGTCTTCTACCCAAGCTAAAGTTATTTGCATTCCTCCAGATTTGCATCTGTCTCCTGATGAATTGTCTGTCCTGAGCAAAGGTCTTAAGTTTGTTCCTCTTCGTTCTAATGTTGACAAATATTCTCTGCTTCAAGATGTTCACAGCTTCCATCGCCGCATGCGTCTCAAATATTACCATCGTAATGGCAATAATTCTACCAGGGTTTCTGATACTAATGATATCTTTCGTTGTTTTAACTAGACTGGACTCCAGCTTCCGGAGCTTCTCATGCTCTAGATTTATATATTGCCAATACTTTACATGACATTGACCAGCTTACTCTACACCGCCTCCGTCGATCTAACCTCACATCTTCTGAGTGGCGGGCTTTGTCACGCCTTAGAAAACGTGAGGATATTGTTATCAAGCCGGCAGACAAAGGTGGTGCTGTGGTTGTTTGGCGTAAGGACGTATGCACTCATGAAGGAGTTACACAGCTAAGTAACACCACCTTTTACTCACCTTGTTCTGGTGATGCAACAGTCCGTAATAATCTTACAGTCTATGAGACTATCCGTGGCCTTGTCCATGATGATCTTCTTCCTTCTGGTGCTTTATCTCTCCATATTTTTGATAGTAGTCTTGGTAAGCCTTCCTTTTACATGCTTCCTAAGGTGCATAAAATTGCTAACCCTGGTAGGCCTATTGTTTCAGCCTGTTCTTGTCCTACTGAACGTATTTCTGAATTCCTTGATAGTATTTTCCAGCCTTTAGTCGCCAATCTGCCTTCTTATTTGAAGGACACTACTCATGCTATCACTACCTTTGATTCGATCAGATTCACGCCTGGTACTTACCGTCGTTTTCTCCTAGATGTTTGTTCCCTTTATACTTCTATTCCACATGCTGATGGTCTCAAGGCACTACAATTTTTTCTCGACCAGCGTACTGATCTTACTATAATTACAGGTCCGCTTCTTCGCCTTGCTGAGTTGCTTCTTAATCTCAACTCTTTTGAGTTTAATGGCCAATTTTTCAACCAAATCAGTGGCGTCGCTATGGGTACTAAAATGGGCCCTAGTTATGCTTGCCTATTTATGGGCCGTTTTGAATGTTTGGTCTTTCAAAGTTACGATGGACCGATACCTGAATTTTACCGCCGCTATATTGATGATGGTATTGGCATTACAGACATGTCTGAGGTAGACCTCCGTCGATTTATTGACTATGTTGGTAATTTCAATCCTGCCATCAAATTCACTTCTGAAATTTCTACGACTTCAGTGAACTTCCTTGACATCACTGTGTCTATTAGCCATACTGGTCTTATAACGTCTGTCTATTATAAGGCTACTGACGCTCATGGTTTCCTTCTTTATACTTCACCGCATCCTCTTAGTTGTAAAAATTCCATTCCCTTTTCTCAACTTCTTCGCTTGCGTCGGTTATGTCATGATGACGATGATTTCCATCAGCAAGCTCAAGAGATGCTCGAGTTCTTTCGCCGACGTCTTTATCCAGAACATGTTTTATCTGATGCTCTTAATCGTATCACACGCGTCACTCGTCAGATGGCACTCACTACTAAACATTCTGTCCAATCTGACAGACTCAAACTGGTTCTAACTTTCCATCCTCACTGTCTGGCGGTAAAGAGAATTCTGTTTCGACATCTGCCTATTCTCCACTCTGATCCTGACACAAGAGAGTTGTTTCGTGATACACCTTTGGTAGCATATCGTAGGGATAGGAATTTTAGGGATATTCTTGTACACAGTCGCTTGAGACATACTGGCCCTTCATACTTTGGTACTAAACCGTGCCAACGCCGTATATATAAGAGCTGTCCATTTGTACTCCAAACTCAGTCATGTGTCGGGGATAACCGGACTCGCTTTTCGTTGGAGAATCGTCTTATTTTTCAAATGGGCTGTTTAACTCCAAAAGGGCTTAATATCCAACATCATTTTGCATAAATTCTGGTGGTTTTTCTCTCTTTTTCATTCTTCGTTATTCGTTGTTTTTTTCCGATCTGTCTTCTTATATTCTTGTTTTGGTTCGTTTCGTATCTTATTGTCGCGATCTTGTACGTCATTTCCTTTGATACGGAATTTCTTTGATAAAGTGCCTCAGTGTTTTATTCCAAGCATTTTCCGATCTAGCTAAGAAACCTTTTGCGTGTTCGATAGTTTTGTTCATTCTTTATTTTTTCGTTTCGTTGATTATTTAATTTCTTGTTTCGATATTTCTTTCAGGTATTACGATTTTCTTGTATTATTATTGTTCATTTTTCGCTCATCACTGAGGTTGTTTATTTTTTCCATCTGCTTGTATCGCTCATTTTCTGTATGTTTCTCATCGTATGTTTTTGTAGTATCTATATCTAATTCTTGTCCTTGTCACCTGTTTGTAACTGTGGCTGATGAAGGGTAAAACTCGAAACGTCCCTTGTTTCACGTGAACCGTTAATTTGTAGAACTGATTCAATACCGTTTTATTGGTTTATATACTTAAAAACCTTTTTCGTTTTGCTACAAATTTTAAAAAATCTGACAATTTTGTTATTGTTATTGTTAATCAGAATCGACCTCACTGAACTCCGGGCAAACCCATATATGCTCTGTCTCCCTCAGCAAATGTAGAAGAGTATGAATGCTAATTGTTTCTGTAACACGCTGGTTGTACATACGACGGATGCATCCTCTCTCACTTCCATGTCTGCTAGTCCCACGTTTGATGCCAAACTCCAACAGTCAATTTCATGAACAATTACGTGTGTTTATGATTTCAAAATAGAGCCAATCAGGACAAAACATTTAGTACTTATGTGCTGCTTAAAAATAAGGCACTATCATCTAGTGTATTTTCATTCATGACTTGTCAGTTCTACCAGTAGAGCAGACTTTCAACAAACTCCCGCCAAATCCTCCTCTACCTTATCATCAGCTTAAGATCTTTAGGTGACTTCCTTATCTCTTTCATCTTCATCTCTAGTTCTCCTCTCCACGTGTTGTGTGGTTTTCCTCTAAATCTCTTACCCTGGCGATTACACAACAAGGACTGCCTTGAAGTGCTATCTAGAGGTTTTCTCAGTGTGTATCCTACCCATCGCCAGCGTCTTCTTCTCATCTCTTGTTCCATTCGCATTTGTCTGGTTCTTGGCATCATTTTAATTGCAATTAAAAGCTCTCACATTTGCAACGAACGTGTCTTCATAACACAGACATAGCTTTTCTTCAATTCATTTCAATAACTTTACAGTATCAACATCAACTTCACCAACTCGAATCAAAGATTGTAGCAACAAACTTGACAGTAGACAATTTAACATGAGGATATCTTCTTTATGATACACAACAAATTAAGGTTTGTAGTGGTCGCTAGTCTCTAAGCTTATCTTAGGAAACGTAAGTGGGAATTGTGAGATGTCACCACCTACGATTTCAAGAAATTTAGCAGCAGTGGCAACATGACAAACAGAAGAGAACCAGCTTACCACAGCTTTAAATATAACAATCCTTTTACTAAACATTAATCAGCATGTCTCAGTTGCATACAACAACAGCAACTATCTGGAGATTGGTAATCTTAACCGACAGCAATTATTCAAAACGACTAGATTCTCATTTAGTCATGTTACTCAACTTAACATTAAAACAATGCTATCTTTCAGTTTGTGCAACTAGAACGTTCAATGGTTGTCAGGTAAAATTGATTGATGTAAGTTTAAAATGTGGCACAGATAGTTAAATTTGATTAAAATCGTAGCTGTATTTTGATTATGTCAGAACCGTTGCTAACAGCTGCTTTTGCATGCCAAGAGGGGAGCCGCGCTGGTGTAATGGTTACCACACTGCGCTGGCGATAAGGGGATCCAGGTTCGAGCCCTGGCGAGAAATTTGAAGTAGTGTCGTCGACCAGGGACTGGAATAACCTGAACGGCTCCTGAGCTGACCCAGCTCTAATGCCAATAAGAGAGTGGTTCTCAAGAGATAAAATATGAAGATGTAATATAATGACAGCTTCACTGTGCGGACGCGGATTAAGTGAAGACATAATGTAAGTGACGGAATGTAAAACAGAATAGGCAGATGTGATATACGTCGAGCACATAGTATATCATTTCACTGCGAATGCCGATAATATGAAATGAGCTGAGGCTGCAGATTGCAGATTTGTTATTTGATATGAAATGATGAGAACCTTGATAGAATTTCATTTGTTTATACATGGAGACGAACAGTAATGTATGTAACAGATCTTTATAAAGAACTTAGGAGTGTTTCTCAAGCAGTTATACATTGATAGCACAGTAAATTTTGTAACATATGTTTATGAATAATTTAGAACAGTGATTCTTAAGCAGTTATACCTTGATAGGAATAGGAACGTTACCCCAGAAGAAAATGCCAATGCTGAACATTATTAACGAGAAAATATTGTGCAACCTGTTTTGTCAATTTGACATTCATTGCATCTTTAATGGAAGAGGTTTTTATCTTTATTTCATAATAAACAAGTATAACCATATTAGTTGTTATCATTGAATTAGTAAGTGCGGCTGAAAAGTAAATAGTATGTTTGTAGCGCTGTACGACACACTACTACCATTAATACATCACGTGCCCGAGTAACATCGTACATCTGGTAGCATTTACTCTCCGAAAGAACGACACTCCTGGGTTGAACTTGAATATGAACATAACATTCAACCATAACATTAAAACATAACATTAAAACATAACATTAAAACATAACATTAAAACATAACATTAAAACATAACATTAAACATAACATTCAAACATAACATTCAAATATAACATTAAAACATTACATTCAAACAAAACAGACCCGCGCTGTAACTCTATCAACAGACTTCCCCAAAGTGTGTCCTATTCATCACCAGCGTCTCAGCATGGCTGAGATAGAAGAATTACCAGGAGGAAAAAAAAGATATATTTTTAGTTGAATGTAATCCAGTATGATTGTATAATAAACCAAGATTGAAGTACAATCTTACACTGTTTTGCAATCATCATCATTATCATCAACATTTCTCAGCTCCTCGCGTATCACTGGTTTCCAAGGGCAACATCCCAAGAAATAATGCCCTACGTCACAAGTTCAAGGTCTTTCCTCGCTTTATTTCCCCCTTTTTACGACTGCCTCCATGTTTCTTCTCCTAGTTTTTATTTTTTTTTTTGTATATCTTCCTCTATATTATTACCTTGGAAATGGCGGAACATGAACTGCGTGTAAAGCTATCAACTATTTATCTTAATGCATGCCACATCTAATGCCAGTCTGTTTCCCCATCTGTTGTCCCATTGATATATGTCTAGTTCTTTCCATCACTTCCACTTGAGTAGTCGTGTCATAACATTTCGATCCTATTCTATATTGGAACGCGTCTGATTAAAAACAAAATGTACATCAAGGAAAGTTATGGCTCAAATCGGCGAACTACCAGAAAAAAATGAATATCTATTTTGCGTTCCATGTCATCCAGTGTGTCTGTATAACAAACCAGGATTCGAACACAAGTATCCACTGTTTACAATAGAAAACGTAATTTCCGAGTGACAGTAAATCTCCACGCCATTTATTTTGACGTTAATTTTTGTCTGGCGCGTGATCTCCCTCGTGGATAGCGCCAATACAGGCATTGGAAAATGAAATTCTTTCTCAAAATATCTGTTCTATGAGAACTTAGACCTATTTTCGAAGCATTTTCCAGCGAAATGCAGTGCTTTCTCTTCCAGGCTGTCATCGTAAACATTATCTGCGGATGACATCGGAAACGTGATGTCGGTAATGCATATTAGATATGAATATTAATGTTTAGGCTTATCCAGCAGCTTTAAAAAGTTCCCTATTTGTGATACTGTCATACTTTCGAATTCCCAGCCTCCTCGTGTTGTTATCTTGATGTATAGGGCTTAGGGGAAAGGAAGAACTTGTATATATATATATATATATATATATATATATATATATATATATGTATATATATATAAATATATATATATATATATATATATATATATATATATATATATATATATATATATATATTGAAAGTTAGAACAATTCTATAGTTATTATTATTTTGTATTTTTGATGACTTTTGTTTAAGATTAAGATTGGATTTTTTTGTGTGGTCATATTTTAAATCGTTGACGCTCAAATTGTGTATGTTACATTTATTGTAGAGAGCTGGAACTTTGCATGCCGCGCGCTTTCGTGGTAGATATTAATTTATGTACATATAATTTTAACTCCACAACAAAACTACAATTCAGCAAATCCACGTTTAGGAACAACTTTTGTTGTTGTTAGCAAATGCTTTAAGAAGCAGAAGAGAAATGTTTCAAATATTATATTGAATAAACTAAGATGATCAGTCATCATTAAGATGTTAATCTTCATGTCGTTTACACATTTATATTTGTGTGTGATCGAGATATGAGGAATTACTAATCCAGTGGGAGCCGCGCTAGCGTAGTGGTTACAACACCGCTCTGGCGACCGGGTGATACAGGACCAAACCCGGGCGACGGCATTTGAGGACTTTTCGTCGACCGGGATTTGGACTGGATTAACTCGAGACCTGGCGAGAACATTTGAAGGAGTGTCGTCGACCAGGGATTGGCGGCTCCTGAGCCGACCCAGCTGCAATGGGTACCTCCGAAATCAGCGAGTATTTGCCTGAATGGCGAGGGACACCTGTCTCTGTACAAGAAATAAAGGGATACTCACGTGAAATCAATGTCAGGTTAGACATAAATAATAACCTGAGATTTCGCCTCGAGTATTAGCGGGCGTACGAAAAAAAAAAAAAAAAAAAAAAAAACTAATCCAGTGTTTCTCAACCTTTTTGTGTTCACGGCACACTTTTCAATTTTCAAAAATTTTGCGGCACACCTATCTGCATAAACAAATTGCAGTGATATACTTACTTACTTAGTCGTTCCCCTTCTACCGTGAGGTGTAGAAGTTTGGAAGAGAGAGCGCCAGACTATCCTATCGGCTGTCTTCCTCCTGGCCTGGTTCCGTTCTAGTCTTCGGTCCTTCAAAGATTGTCTAATGTTGTCCTCCCAGCGGACTCTGGGTCGTCCTGAGGGTCTGGATCCCTGGCTCTTTGTTTCCCATGCTTGTCGTGGTAGCATATCTTCTCCCATTTTGCAGACCTTGCCAAACCATCTTAGTTGGGACTGTTCTGCTTGGGTCTGCAGGGCTTGGGATTTTAGGCCTTGACGTATCGTCTGGTTGCGGACCATGTCTATTCTTGTTACTTCAACCACCTTCCTCAGATACCTCATTTCTGAGGTTTGGATCTGGCTTTTATGGGTTTGTAGTCATTGCCCAGGACTCGCATCCATATGTCAAGACTGGGACATAGGTGGAGCGGTATTCAGCCATCTTCGTTTTCTTACTAACCTCTCTCTTGCTGAGGAATCCTCGATTTATGGCCTGAAAAAGTCTCCCAGCTGCTGCTTTTCGAGTGGCCAACTCTTCTTTGATGCCTCCCTTTCGGTCTATAATAGCTCCGAGATATGTAAATTGGTCGACCTGCTCCAGGACCTGTTCTCCCAGCTTAATCTGATGTCTTCTTTCTTCTCGTGATATCATCATGGATTTTGTTTTAGAGCTGCTTATGACCATCCCTCTCTTCTCCAGCTCTTCCTTCCAGACTTGCAGGTTGGATTGGAGATGTGCCTCTGATTTAGCAATCAGGGCAACATCATCAGCAAATGACAGCTCTGAAATACATACCTGTCTCATCTTCCAGTACCCCACTGAATACTTTCTTGTTCTCTCCTTACATGACTTGATAACATCGTCCATGATAAGTATGAAAGGATAAGGTGACAGGATATCATCTTGCCTTACACCAGTGGTGGTCCTGAACTCTTCTGACTTATGGTTTGCTGTCCTCACATAATTTCTGCAAGACTTGTAGAAGTTCTGTATAGCATGAATCAGAGGTGCTGTAATGTTCTTCCTTGCCAAACAGTCCCAAAGTTTGCTCCAGGGGACCCTGTCAAATGCTTTTTCCAGATCTATGAAACAAAGATGGATCTCACTCTTATACTCAAGGGCCTTTTCACTCAGCTGTCTGAGTGTGAAGATTAGGTCTTGAGTACTTCGGTTAGCTCGGAATCCGCACTGGACCTCATCCAATTGTGGCTCAGCTAGGCGTCGGAGTCTCTGCTCTAGGATTCTAGAGTAGTTTTCACCAGGGACACTGAGAAGGGATATGCCTCTATTTTTTCCACATTGTCGATTGTCACCCTTTTTGAAAATTGGTGTTATGATGGCAATCTCCCAGTCCTTTGGTACGGTCTTGTTGCACCACGCTGCCTGTAGGACCCTTAAGAGTAATAGGTCGCCTGATGCTCCCGTGTACTACCATTTCTGGTGTTATACCATCATGCCCTGCTGCTTTGCCCATCTTGATTTTCTCCAGTGCTGTCTTCAGTTCTTCCATCTTTATGTCATCTTCATCACCATTTGTTTCCTCTTCTGTGCTAGTGGTTATCATTTCTGGTGCTTGACCTTCTCACCATCAAGAAGTTCTGAGAAATATTCTTTCCATCTTTCCATTACTTCCTTCGGGGCAGTAAGCAATTTGCCTTGATTGTCCTTTATAAATTTGAGAGGACATTGTTTTTCCTTCCTCATGTTCTTTAGGGTCTTATAGAACAATTTATGGGTTTCTTGCGCATCTTTTTCTAGCTTTCCTCCAAATTCTTCCCAGGACTTCTGTTGTGCTGCTTCTGTTCTGAGTATCACATATTTTGTATATTTCTCTATTTGTCCTGCTGTGTTTTTAGCTCCTAAGCATTGTTTCTATGCCATTGTCTTCTCTCTTATTTTCTCTTTGATTTCCTCTGTCCACCAAGGTGTCCTCTTTCTCTTGTTCCCAAGTCGGACTTCACCACATGCTTCTGCAGCAGCTGTCTTTATGATGTCCTTGAATTTAAGCCACAGGGTTTCCAAGTTGTCAGGTTGATGTTCTGTGTTTCTCACCGCTGTAGCAATAAGCCCCTGATATCTTGTCTTAATTTCTGGCTCTCTCAGCTTGTAGGTCTTAATGTTCATTTCTTCCGTTCGTTTACTTAGTTTCTTGCGTGATGCTGGGCAGTTCCTAGGCTGAGCAACTCTTTCAGTTGTTCTTTTGATTGTAAGCAGGTAGTGATCACTTCCAATCTCTGGACCCTTCCAGACTCTAGCATCCCGGACATATTTGAATTAGCTCCTCCTAACAATGGCATAGTCGATCACTGACTTCTCATTCTTTGTTGGTTCACACCTAGTGTATGCATGTATGCGCTTATGGGGGAACTTTGTGTTGGTAATGATCAGATTCTTCTCACTGCAGAATCTAAGGAGTCGCTTTCCATTATCATTGAGAGTATCTTCTCCATATCTTCCGATAACTCCACCCCATCTAGCATGGTCATTTCCAACTCTGGCATTGAAATCTCCGAGCATGATAATTTCATCTAGGCAGTCATCCACTATCCTTTGAAGCAGCTCGAAGAATTCCTCCTTGACCTCTGCTCTCTCATCCTCATTAGGTCATACACTATGACCAGGTTGACTATGGTTTCTCCTTCTTTTAGTTTTACAACCATAATGCGCTCCGAGACAAAGTTCCATCCCTTGATACTATCTTTCTGGTTTTTGTCCACAATGCAACCCACGCCCCCTTTAGCTCTTTCAGATGTGGGTACACCACTGTAGAGCAGCGTGTTGCCATCGAGATCCATGACTCCTTGTCCCTTTTTCTTTGTTTCCGTAATAGCCAGGATTTCTAGTTTTGCTTTCCTCATCTCTTCCACCAGCTCCTCTTCTTTCCCATTTATACTTCTTGTGTTCCAAGTTCCATAAGTCGTAGTCCGTAGTCCGTTCCAGTTCGTCGCCTTTAGAATCAGTCCGGTTTTCTCTCTTATATTTCGCGTAATCATGTTTTAAAGCAAACAGGTGATTGGCCTGTTGTGTCTTTGCATGGTGGAGGGGCTGCCTCCTTACGGCCTCCATGCAGGCCGCCATCCTCCTTTTTCAGCCGGGCTTGGGACCGGCCTAGGCGGAGTTGCAGTGATACATACGAAACTAAATACACAAATGTGTAGGTACTTTAGAATAAAGGAAACTCTCAATTAGATTTTATTTTAGTTGTTTAAAATAATTAGAAGATATATTTGACAAAGAACAAAAAACATGTTTTTCATACAACCCTGATGGTCCTGATGGTCGTAATTCGATAGTTGGGCTTGATGCTATTCAGGAGTTTCTTGGATATTAGGGCGTATTTGAGATAAGCAAACTCTTATTTCATCTTCAACACAGAAAAGTCTTTCCCTTTTTTTACATGTAATGCTTGTAAGTGCTGAAAATTCCAACTCAATAAACATGATGTAGAAAACTGCATCAAAATAATTTAAGATCAGTTTGCAATAACAGAATACTCGTCTTTAACAGAAATCCAGAATGCATCCAGGGGTATCTCAGAATGTTTCATTGCAAGACTGTTGAAATAGAAGCTAACGGTTCTTCTATTATATTAAAATCGAAGTCAGATTAAACAGGTAAAAATGTATATCTTACCCAGTCGAATCTCTCTGTAGTCAAAGATGGAAAGTAATGTTGAATATTTTGCTTCAATGCTTCCAGATGCTCCATTATGATGGTTGTGACAGGTTATGTAAATAGATTACATGATTTCCCACCTTTGCTTCCTTATTAATATTCACGGTTTTGTTACTGCAGAACCCATGCTCTTCGATATCTGTCTAACGCATATTTTAACCACGCCTATTTTCTTTTTTTTCTCTATGTCTTATATGCACTAGCGAGTATTTACAAACAGACCTATTAGCTAGTCCACGACGGGACAGGTAAACAGCCAGCGAGTAGAGCCGTTTACTGAATTATCACGCGAAGCGATTGGGCTAGGGTTGAAATAGTGACAGATCAGAAGGAGAACGGGTCGTCTAATGGTAGAATCTAGGGCGATAAGTCAAAAAACGAACCTTTGATGGTTATATTTTCTCAAGGGGGACTTAAGCGAATGAAGAAAAGAAAGGGGCGATAACCACAGTTACCGACCTCATCCGTTTGTTCGTGGGAGACTGAAAGAGCCGATTGTGGCAGCAGCAACCACAAGAGGGCAAACCCAAAAGGAACGGGAGCCTGCGCCTAATATGTTACCTAAGGAACTAAAAGAGGCGCAACAAAAGGACCCTACTCTGGAGCTCTGCTTTAGGAAACCGCCCATGGCAAAGGACCCCAGACACAACGGAGACTATTTTTCTAAGGATGGCGTATTGTATCGTAGAACGGGCAACCCTGAACAAGGGCATAATCAGCTCATAGTACCGACGCAGTACAGAAACCAAATCTTAGAAATGGGGCACTCTTTTCCCTTTAGCAGACACATGGGACAAAACGCCACTATTCAGCGAATATCGACTCACTATTGGTGGCCAGGAATGAACACTGATATTATCAGATACGTGAAATCCTGCGCCCAGTGCCAACGTGTGGCACCCAAGCATTGGACATCCCCAATTTTCATGGGTGAAATGCCAATAGTGGGGACACCATTTGAACGGGTTGCTGTCGACATTTTAGGACCCATAGAAAGGACTAAAAGAAGGAACAGGTTTATCCTGACCTTAGTCGACACATGCACTATGTGAGCCGAAGCTATACCGCTAACATGCATGGATTCCAAGCATGTCGCAGAAGCCCAGTGCAAATTTTTACACGGTTGGGATTCCCTCAACAAGTTTTGACGGATAACGGACCCCAATTCCGTAGCCTGTTAATGGAGGAAATCTTTAAAATCTTGAGGGCCAAACACATCCACACAAGCCCCTACGACCCGGCCGAAAATGGGCTCGTGGAGCGCTTCAACGGCAGCCTCACCATGATGGTACGTAAGCTGGGACAAGAGACACAGGAAGATTGGGACCTTTTCATTCCTGCAGCCTTATTCGCCTACAGGAAAGTCCCACATGCCTCTACAGGTTTTCCACCAGCTACTCTTTTATTCATCAGACCTATTAAGGGGCCGCTAGAAGCCTTACTTTGGTCCCTGACAGACCAGAAGGCTGACGAGATAGTCGTCTCAGCCCTTAAATATGTATCGGAACTTAAGGAAAGGTTACAACTAGGATAGGATCTAGCAACAACCAACCTTAAGAAAGCACGAGCAAAACAGGCTAAACGATATAATAAAGCAGCGAAAGAGAGAGAACTTTAACCAGGGAAGAAAGTTTTGTTGTTACTGCCAACCGGAAGCAACAAACTACGCATCGAGTGGCAAGGGCCGTTTACCGTCCTTAAAAATATCTCACGAACTAACTACAAGATCTTTATTAAAGGAAAGGAGAAGATCTACCATGTAAATCTGCTAAAGAAATACTTGGAAAGACCGGTGCCGTCCTCCGAACATCTTCTAGCGGTCGCCATAGCAACTGAAGATAAGGAAGATGACGATAGTTGCATGGAGTTTCCATTGCAACAAACGAAATCTTTCCAAGATGTAAAATTCGGTGACAATCTCTCTGAAGCACAACAGACAGAAACGAGGGCGCTACTGAAACAGTACACAGCAGTTTTAACGGATGTACCTGGTCGAACACATCTCATAGAGTTCGATGTGAAATTGACAAACGAGACACCTGTTCGTACCAGAGTTTACCCTATCCCGTATGCTAAAGCTGATACGCTACGCGGAGAAATAGACAAGCTACATCAAGCAGGACTGATCATTGAGTCTACCTCTCCTTACAGTTCGAGTGTAGTACCGTTACAGAAGCCCAATAAGGAAGTTCGGCTGTGCATAGATTACCGCTTAATTAACACTAACGGAATTCCAGCCTGAACCTCTACAAAGCGCTTCTGAGCTGTTCACGAAGCTTAGCAAGGCAAGAATTTTCTCCAAGATTGACCTGAGTAAAGATTATTACCAAATACCAGTCAAGGAGGAAGTTAAGCCCTTGTTAGCTTTCAGCACCAGTGAAAGACAATATACCTTCAACGTGATGCCGTTCCCCAACGGGCTGATCACCCGTTTGCCAGTCACTTTGATTACGGAAACAACGGCAAACGGATTGATTTGTCGTTGCCCTAAAGACGCCATTAGGTGTGATGGGAACAACGGCAAAGAAAATCTATTCGCTGTTGCCCTTAAGACGCCACTAGGCGTAATGGCCACTGACTGCTTTGCCGGTCGTTGGCTAAGGACGGAAGAAGAAGAAGAAGTGATGCCGTTCGGATTGCACAACGCACCGGGAGTCTTCACCAGAATGACGAGAAAGCTTTTAGAACCCTCGCAAAGTCCCCATATCCATAATTTCATGGATGACATTAATTGCAACGGAAAACTACGACGAACATATTGCCATGGTTGCTATGCTCCTCAGGAGACTACAGGAAACTGGTCTCACAGCCAGACCTAGCAAATGTCTCATCGGATTTGAAAAGCTTGACTTCCTGGAGCATACCATTTCTCAAGGCTGCATGTGGCCAGTTGCCAAGAATATTGAGAAAATATTTGCAGCAAAAAGACCCCGAACGAAGAAAGACACACGTTTATTTCTATCACTGTGTGCATATTATCAAAAATTCATCAACATTTTCAACGGGCTAACGGCACCCCTTACTGACCTTACCAAAAGGGGGCGACCGAAAAAGTTATTTGGGATTCTAAGTGCGAACACGCTTACGTCACTATCAAGGGACAGATATCCGAATACCCCATTCTGAGGCTACCTGACCTTAAGAAACCTTTTATATTGCGGGTCGACGCAGCGGGTCAAGGCATCGGGTCAACACTTCTCCAAGCAGATGACAATGATCCGAACCTATTATTTCCCGTTGCGTATGGCAGCCGTAAACTGAATACAGCAGAACGAAACTATTCCACAGTTGATGCAATTATAAAGGTTAAGACATTTAATATATTGCGATAGATGTTTCAATTAATGAACGCTTTATACACGATCGATTATGACGTGTATAGCGTTGTTTAGGACACGGTCGGTAACTAAGAAACGCTACCCTTTTCACATTGACCGTCAAGCTGTTAAGACGCGTATGACTCTCCTTCCAATGTTGGGCATGGTATTGCCATACAGATATATTTTATGCAAGTACGGACATGGGTCAGTCCATTGCTATTACGAAGATTTGAAATGATTAAAGGTCAGTACGAAGTGAAAGTTAAGGAAGGATGAATTACAGTCCATAGTATTTGATTTTGCCAGACTCATAGACTCACTGTCGGCCGTTGGAAACCCCAACCGCGCGTGCATACAGCTATGACAATCTGCATACAGTAATTTGATTATTGGACAAGGACTGATAGGATATCTACATATCTATGCCATATATTTTCAAGTTATAATATGTACCTTTGTGATCAACATGCATGAATCGTCTTGACGTGTAATCTGTATTAAATAATTGTGGACTCAATGGAACCGACTTGTCACATCAATCGTATTCCAAGGTTCAATTATTGTTCAGAATCTTCCACCCCTGCATTCGCGTAATCTTACATAGAAGGCACGATACACGATCACTCAAGAATATCAAGAAGATAAAACAATGGCCAGAATTTATAATTACTTTATTGACATTATATGGAACATTGTTCAGAGCTAACCAAACCACTACTTGCAACACTTCCACTTGCAACAGTGGTGGCCGGTGTCTGGGGATCGACAAAAAAATTTTCTGAATGACTTTCGAATGAAATGTTTACGATCAAGTTACGATCACATGATGTGCTGAATTATGACCTATGACGCAGTACTCAGTCTAATGCCTAACAACGCGACGTCACTGAAATTCGTGTAGGTGAAACTATCGGAGAAAAACTGAAGTCGTTCTTTTAAGCCTAACCAAGGGAAAAATAAGTCATTTGAAGCAGACACAAGAAATGGACTACAGGAGCAGGCAGTCAAGGGCATTAGCCTAGCTGTTGACGACCTATAGCACTGCCGAAGCAACGGGAAAGATAAGTCTAGCTGTTTAAATTGTCGTCATTGCAAAACCGTAATAACTGAGTCCATTTCGCTTTGATTAGGCATGTCTATGTATTTTCATGTATATATGTTAAATTTGTTTTCCATCGTATGTATTTGTTGTTAATTCGTGGGCCGGTTGGAGAGGGAACTGAAATCTCTGGGAATGTCGCGAACAGCTGACCACCTAGATTTCAGTCGTTCTTAGGGAACTTAAACGATCGCACTTTTGGAAGCCCATTGAGGTTGCCATTGGACAGTCTGTCCAAATTTGCTACCGTTTGACAATTTGCGTTAGCTGTACTGTCCCGTAGATAATTGGTGTATTTTATTCGTATTCAGTTAATAATTTTATTCAGTTCTGTACCATGTTCGTCACTATTTCGTCCATTCTCCTCTGACTATCATTTATTTTATGATTATTAAATTTTCGTCCGTTATGAGTCCTGTGACGTCATCATTTTTCGCAGTCATTTTTATTTTTTGTGTACTTTGAATATTAAGTTGACCTCGGGTCAGACCATGACCTTTCATTTGGTCTGTGACATTTCCGCTTATTTTATTTAGTTCATAAATTCATTTTTAATTGTGAAAATGTCTTGTTTGCGTCTTGACATTGTTTGTACCCTTTAGTTGCATCATTGCTTGTCTGTCCTCATGATATATATTTATATTACATTAATAATATGCTATTATATGCAATAATACACTTGTAATCTAATTTAATTAATTTTTTTCTGAAATTTAAGGGTAATATGGGACATTGCATAATTATGCAGTGATAGTCCAAGAAAGTAGCACTACAATTTATCATAGATGCCTAGGGCATAATAATATAATATATATATTGACAAAATAAATAATCTTATAGCTACCTTTGAGGTAATAGACCCATTGTATATTATTTAATATACTTTTCTGGTACTAAGAGAGTGACTTAGTACATTGAACAATATCATTACTAGGAATTATACCCAACATTATTGGACATTGAAATTAATTGTGTGATATAATTACATTATATTTAACAGATATCATAACTATTTATGATATAGTATTATTTAGATACAATATTGTTACAAAATATTGTCTATTAGGTGAACTTAAACATTAAGTTCAATACTATTGTGATTACTTATATTGAATATTTCTAAGTTGAGTAAGTATAATAATTACTCTGAAGCTACTATTGACTATTTTAATCAGTAATTATCAATAATTACTACAGATAAAAGTCAAAATGCTTACTATAGACCATTTCGTTAAAATTGGCCGTGATTATGGCTACAAATCTCAAGAACTTCGTCAGTTTGCTGAATCAGAACTCGAAAAATATGAAAGAAAGGAAGAAGAGAAAAAGGCTGCATTAAAGAAAGAGGAAGAGGAACAAAAGGCAGCATTAAAGAAAGAGGAAGAGGAACAAAAGGCAGCATTAAAGAAAGAGGAAGCAGAACTTGAGATGAAGCAAATTGCCAAGGAAAATAGGTTGAGAGAGATTGCTCAACGTGAAAGAGAAGAGCAAAGAGCAATCTCCAGGCAGGAAGAAGAGAATAAATTGAAACGAGAGGAAATTATTTTACAACAAGAAATGGAATTGGCGCGTATTAAATTGGAGACAGCAAGATTACAAGCACAAAATGCTGATGCAAACCAGAATAATAACGCACAAAATGGATCATCATCCAGCCAGCCTAAACACTTCTACAACTTTAAACTACCCATTTTCAACTTGAACGTCGACGACCTTTCATCGTTCCTGGCACGTTTTGAACAGACTTGCAAATCTAACCATTTGCCTGAAGAGTCATGGGTACTCAAGTTAAATGAATTCTTGGTTGGAGAACCACTGACAGCTTCTCAAAATGCTGACCCATCAATAGCTAATAACTACGGTGCTATTAAGTCCTTGCTTCTACGAAGATTTCACCTGGACGAGGAACACTGTAGGTTGAAATTTAAGGGAATTTTACCTGAATCTCCAAGGGATTTTGCAGGATTCATTGCGAATATACGCAATACATTTAACAGATGGGTTGAACTGGCAGAAGTCAACAAATCATACGACAAATTAGTTGATTTACTACTACGAGATAAGGTATTATCTTCGGTTAGCCAGCCATTTTTTGCATATTTGCAGGAGCGTAAACCAGGTACTATGGATGAGTTAGAAAAAATTTCTTTAAACTACTGTTCGGCACACCCGAATGCAACCATTTCTAACTCCTCATTAAGAGAACCTCTACCTGTGGCGTCTAATATGGCCTACAATCACAATAACAAACAAAGACATCACAGTGTAGACAGAAGCAGGTTCCAAAGAAATCACAATGTTAACTTTCAGAAGGGACATAATAATGATTTCAACAATAAAAATGAGTTCAACAGAGGTAGATCACGAGATAGAAATTATTCACCTCAAACAAACTACCACAATGGTCAACATAACACTCATTATAATCGATCACATACTCCCAATGATAATAGTAACTGGAAGGGTAATAATCATGGCTCGAGACATCGAGATAATAGTTACTATAGAGGACGACGAGATAATTCTAACAATTATACTCGGAATCGATCTCATTCTCGGGGATCATCTCATTACAACCATAATACAGGGGCGGCAGTTACAAATAATACTACCCCTATAGCTCAGGTTCCACTTGACAATAATACAACACAGTCTTCTGCTGCATGTTTTGCTATTAATTATAATGTGGCAAATAGTTGCCAGCAATGCAATCTTATTTTTCAGAAGGCGAAAGAAACAGTGCTTAACTGCGGACATATTATACCACAGGTAGGTCTTGCAGTCAACGATGGAACAGGCCTACTAATTTTTAACAGGGGATTAGTTAATGGATCCGTCGTCTCAGTATTGAGGGATTCGGGATCCACAACGATTGGTGTACGACAGTCGCTGGTACATCCCAGCTGTGCAACGGGGGAATATGTTCGTTGCATGACGTTTGGTGGAACAATAGAGTTTTACCCCACAGCTATTATTCATGTCAACACTCCTTTTTTCACAGGAAACGTAAAAGTATGTATGCTAAAAAAGCCTATAGCTGATTTGATGGTTGGTCGTATACACGGCAGTAAAGATTGTACTCCAGATGAGATTATAGAATGGGAGAAACATAACCTATGCACTGGAAACGCCGTGACGACTAGAGCACAGACTCAACTCATGGAGAAAGTTGATGATAATAAAATGGATGCAGACAACCAAGAGGAATTTGTAGTCAATTCACCTATTGACAGGGAAACATTTGCAACCAAACAAAAAGAGGATAAATCTTTTAAAAAATTTTTTACGTTGGTTGATAAAGTTGACAATCTATCCTCAGGTAATAATAACAAACATTGTTTTGTTATTAAAAATGGCATATTGATTAGATGTTTTCATGACAAATCACAAATGAAACAACAAGTTATGGTCCCATATACTTTTAGACGGTACATTCTTCAACATGCACATGACTCACATTGTGCTGGACATATGGGATATACTCGAACACGATCTCGAGTACTGTCTTCATTCTTTTGGCCAGGGGTGTCAAGAGATATTTCGCAGTATGTACGTTCCTGTACTACATGCCAAGAAGTGAAAGCACGTGGAGCTTTTCACACGGCGCCTATTCAGGCTTGCGATATCTCAGTGAGACCTTTTGACAAGATGGCAATAGACATTATTGGTCCATTGCTACCATCGGCCAGAGGACATAGATTCGTCCTTACGTGCATTGATTTGTGCACACGATGGCCGGAAGCTATCCCATTAAAGACCACCACTACCACAGATGTAGCTGATGCACTACATCTCATCTTTTCTAGAATAGGGTTTCCTAGAAAACTTTTATCAGACCATGGGTCACAGTTTATATCTGACACCATGAAGGAAGTCATGAAAACTTGGGACATTGATAGGAATTTAAGTAGTATTTATCATCCGATGAGTAATGGTGCGGTTGAAAGACTTAACCGTACACTTAAACAACTACTACATAAGGTTACTGCTAAGCACCCTCATGACTGGGACAGAGCACTCCCAGCTGTTCTATTTGCTTATCGGGAGGTACCGCATGAACAAACTGGCTTCTCTCCCTTTGAATTAGTTTTTGGTGCTCCCCCAAGAGGTCCTATGGGACTAATAAAAGACTTATTAATTGACGACGAGATGACTCAGGACACTCAGTCATCTTACGAGTACGTGATTAATCTTCGGAAGAACATTATTGAGTCTTGCCAGTTGGCAACAGCTTCTTCTGAGGCTGCAAAAGCTAAGGCTCGATCTCTACAAAATATGTCTCGACGATTACGCCAATTATTCCCAGGCGACGAGGCTTATGTGTTACTTCCTCACAATAACAATAAATTATTGATATCTTGGAATGGTCCTTACAAAGTCATTGATAAAATTTCCGACGTTGATTACGTCTTAGATATCAAGGGACACAAAAAGATATTTCATATTAACATGCTCAAGCAATTTCATACACGTCCTGAACACTTACAGTCAATTTTTCATGAACTAGATGACAACACAGTATCCACTTGTCATTATACTAACTTATCTGTCATCCAGGAAGAAGAATCTTCTTTTCCTGAGGTACAGTTACCGTTACCTGTACCAGTAGTTCAACCTACTGAATCTTGGCGGGATGTAACCATCTCTTCAACGGTTACACCGCAACAGCGTCTACAGATTGCTAATCTATTACAATCTTATCCAGATGTGTTGACCGACGTTCCGGGTCGCACATCGGCTATCAGTCATGACATTACTCTCAATGACGATACACCTATTCGTGTACATCCCTATTCTGTTCCTTTACATTTCCTTGCTAAAACTACTAAAGAACTTGAACAGATGTTGTCTCTCGGAATCATTGAGACTAGTAATTCGCCATTCTCTTCTCCATTAGTGATTGTCCGGAAGAAGGACAATAACATTAGACTATGTGTTGATTATAGAAAATTAAATGCTAAGACTATAGTTGACAGCGAACCACATCCACTTATCGACGACTTACTACCACGTCTATCCAACGCAACTATATTTAGTAAGATAGACTTAACTAAAGGTTATTGGCAGATACCACTGACCGAAAAGGCTAAGTACTACACCGCATTTTCCACGCCACAAGGTCTATACCAGTGGAACGTGATGCCTTTTGGGCTTGTTAATGCGCCAGCTACCTTCATTCGCCTGATGCGACAAATTTTATCAGGTAGACCAGACGTTATTACATATATTGACGACATATGCTTGTTTAGTTCGTCGTTTGAGGAACATGTTTTGGGACTTAGATATGTTTTTGACACTCTAAGGAATTATCATCTAACTGCTAAACCTACAAAGGTGCAAATCGCGTGTAATGAGATAACCTTTTTGGGACATATCATTGGATCGGGATATATCCGAACGTTACCTAGTACAGTCTCAAAAATTCTAAACATAGCAGTTCCTCAGACGAAGAAACAGGTCAGGAGTTTGTTAGGACTTGTTCAATATTACAGTAGATTCATACCAAACTTGTCATCCATCACGGCTGTATTGTCTTCATTGTTAAAAAAAGATATGCCGGTGAAGGTGACATGGACTGGTACATGCAATGAAACTTCAACAAAATTATAAATTTGTTCTCACATGAACCAATTTTAAGACTTCCCGATGCTTCCAAAAGATTTTTCTTACGAACAGATGCTAGTAACTACGGCATTGGTGCATGCCTGCTCCAGAACCATGACGGCATTCTACACCCCACCTTATATATATCAAGAAAGCTGAAGCCGGCTGAAACAAAGTATTCCACAGTCGACAAGGAACTTTTGTCTGTGATCTGGGCAATAACGAAGCTGGAGAAATTCTTACTCGGTGCCCCCTTTACCATACAGACGGACCAACGTGCGGTCGCATCCTTGCGTCGATCCAACCACAAAAGCCAAAAACTTGCCAGATATTCAATCATCCTACAGCCATTCGAGTTCTCCATTGAACACATACCTGGCACTGAAAATTGTGTGGCAGATGCGTTGTCACGTAATCCTATTGACGACGAATAATCAACATTGACACTCTTAAACTACATCAATCAGAACTACATTGGATTGAACGAAGTATCAACTATAAAGGAACTAACCTTGCCTTCAATTCAAACTTTATAAACACTATATGCATCACAGAATTGAACGACAAGACAATCAAGGTATATATACTTACATTCGAACTTCGTATAATATCCATACACGATATACGAATATCATTGAACAATCATGGAATAATATCTGACGACAAGTCGAACTTATTATCCTATGGACTCTTAATTCTTCGATGCAGTTATAAATGACATTTCTTTCCGACGTGGACATTTGAACACTTTTGCCTAAAAGAATTCATCAGGATCAAGACTACGGATGGATCATCATATCCTATACTAATTAATTAGTTAACTTAACTTCTTAATTGAATTATTATCAATAAAATGAAAGGTGAGAAAAAAAAAATTAAATGAAAAAAAAAAAAAGAGAACGAAATACTAAAAAAGAAGAAATTATGAAAAGAGAAAATAAATCTCACACAAGTATTAGATTAATAATTTTTTTTTAATGTACCTATACAGTATTTAGTTAGTTAAGTTAGTTAGTTATTATTCACTAACACTTAACACACACAATTAAGTTAAAACTTATATTCGAATTTCTTTCTATTTCTTCTCACTTAGTTTGTCTTTTCTTCTCTCATAACATCGCATTACATTAGAACCTTAATAATTTAACTCTTAGTTTAATTAATTAATTTAATTTTAATTAGTCAAATTAATTCCTATATGACATACTAATACGACAGACCTTACTTTAATTTAATTTTTATCATTCACTATTAACATTGGACATTTATTTAGTTGATATAATGACATGTATAATATTGATATATAATGTGATTTATGATTAGATGACTATGACAAATAGTTAGTTGACACGACCGCAACACGGTTCTACTCAGAACATCGTCGGCCATATGTCACAATTGTGTTAAATTTTTTTGAAAAATTGTTAAGTCGGATAGATATTGAAAAAAAATCTATCGATTTTTTTTTTCCCCGGTGTACAGGGAATTGTTACGGTATATGATATTAACGCCGTCTGCTAAAGGTTACCAGACGTGCAATTATAAAGGTTAAGACATTTAATATATTGCGATAGATGTTTCAATTAATGAACGCTTTATACACGATCGATTATGACGTGTATAGCGTTGTTTAGGACACAGTCGGTAACTAAGAAACGCTACCCTTTTCACATTGACCGTCAAGCTGTTAAGACGCGTATGACTCTCCTTCCAATGTTGGGCATGGTATTGCCATACAGATATATTTTATGCAAGTACGGACATGGGTCAGTCCATTGCTATTACGAAGATTTGAAATGATTAAAGGTCAGTACGAAGTGAAAAATTAAGGAAGGATGAATTACAGTCCATAGTATTTGATTTTGCCAGACTCATAGACTCACTGTCGGCCGTTGGAAACCCCAACCGCGCGTGCATACAGCTATGACAATCTGCATACAGTAATTTGATTATTGGACAAGGACTGATAGGATATCTACATGTCTATGCCATATATTTTCAAGTTATAATATGTACCCTTGTGATCAACATGCATGAATCGTCTTGACGTGTAATCTGTATTAAATAATTGTGGACTCAATGGAACCGACTTGTCACATCAATCGTATTCCAAGGTTCAATTATTGTTCAGAATCTTCCACCCCTGCATTCGCGTAATCTTACATAGAAGGCACGATACACGATCACTCAAGAATATCAAGAAGATAAAACAATGGCCAGAATTTATAATTACTTTATTGACATTATATGGAACATTGTTCAGAGCTAACCAAACCACTACTTGCAACACTTCCACCTGCAACACCGGGACGAAACTGTGACAGGTTATGTAAATAGATTACATGATGTCCCACCTTTGCTTCCTTATTAGTATTCACGGTTTTGTTAACGCAGAACCCATGCTCTTCGATATCTGTCTAACTCATATTTTAGCCACGCCTATTTTCTTTTTTTCTCTATGTCTTAAGGCACTAGCGAGTATTTTCAAACAGACCTATTAGCTAGTCCACGACGGGACAGGTAAACAGCCAGGGAGTATAGCCGTTAACTGAATTATCACGCGAGCGATTGGGCAATCGTTGAAATAGTGACAGATCAGACTGAACGCGTGTAGAAGTAGAACGGGTCGTCTAATGGTAGAATCAAGGGCGATAAGTCAAAATACGTACCTTTGATGGTTACATTTTCTCAAGGGGGACTTAAGCGAATGAAGAAAAGAAAGGGGTGATAACCACAGTTACCGACCTCATCCGTTTGTTCGTGGTCCCAGGGAAAGTAATTAGCTACAGAACCAGACGAGATGAAAAGACGGTTTGCTTGTTGGCAACGTCTATGTTGTCGGCATAGGCGTGAAATAAAGCTTTCATTCAGGAATGAACCGCAGATTTTCCCAAAATACGGGCTAAGGCGCGATATCTCGCACTCGCTAGCGAATTTATACCAATTACATATATATACCCCATCCTTTAAAATCAATTTATCTAGTAGCCTCAGAATTTTCGGAATATCTAGCGCGAGTCCATTGTACAGGTGGAATTACTTAGTATTTCGTGGAGATAATTTCATTTTGTGTTGCGGTAAATATACATACTAGCATTTTGAGTGATTTAATTGTTAAAGTTCGTCATTTTATTTCACTAGGATTTTCTGTGTTAATTGCCTAGCGTATTAAATAACATATAGCTAATTTTTCCAGCTGTAACGTAAATTTAATTACTCGCTATTACCCAGAAAGAGATGTTTAATTGACTAGTGAATGCATTAGGCGATTGACTACTAACGGAATATATATATTTATTTCTAATTCATTAAGTGTAATTTTGGTAAATGACTAGCGCTTATTTCACGTGTTAAAATGATAAGATAAGCTAGACATTTGTGGTTTCAAATCTAATTTAATAACCGTGTGGATAAGAAATCATACATTTCGCGGGTTAGGGTAGAATACTGATATTGTGGTTTAATGTTTGTATTTTCTTTCTAAATCTAGTTCGGATCTCAAACCAAACCTACCTGCGGCCTTAATCTGAGAAAACAAGGGGTCTAAGTCAAATAGTACCAAAAACATTCTTATGTATATCGGGTCTTCGAGGTTGACCTGTTCGGCCCTCTAGTTTTATCCACAGAGAGAGAGAGAGAGAGAGAACAGTTTGCCAAATAAGAATAACGATAACTGGACATATAGATACCCAGATTTCTTTTCATTTCCATTTACATTCAGCCCGCTGTGGGGAAAATATCAAACTTAACATTACCCGACTACTGGACACTGTGTTGTGGCGAGGACTTATCCAGAAAGATTTACTCACCTGACATTCTCTTTAACTATCGTTATTTTGCAAGCTGCTGTACACTGTGAACACTATATCTCGGTAATTAATTTTCTACCTGGACTAATTGATGTGACATAAACCTATCCAATTATCAGCACAAAAGTAAGCGTTCCCCATTAGGAGAATTAATCAGTCTTGGAGGAACTGGGGCTTATTTCGGCGAAACCAAACACTGGATTTGTATTTATACCACGGAGATATGTTCAAGATGTTGTTAAAACAACTACTAGGTAAGCGAGACTGAATGTGGCCACTGGTTTGGCAGAGCAGAAAGAAAGAGGATTGAATAATTCTTCTGTTGTATAATTATTGTACTCATTTGTTTTTTTTTCTTCCTTTTTGTTTGCTAATACTGTTATTTTCAGGATAGATTAATTAGGAACTCTGTTCTTTACAGTAAAGTCAAATTCTATACCATAGCGCAAATATTTTGACGTTTTGCTGGTTATTAACTTCTTTTCTTGCGGGATCGTGTCTCAACAGAAAGGATTGCACTTATGGGTTTATATTTTGTTAATTTCTGTAACCTATGGTTTTCTGTTGCTATTGATATATTGCATGTTGTGAAGTTTTCTTTATGATAATAAACTTTAACAAAACTTTATTGCCTGTGTCGGTCAGCTCAGCCCAATATCCATACACCATTTACTATAGTTTTCACGTTTGTGCGTCTGGTTGTCGTCACTTATCTCTGTGTGTGTATGTGAGTGGTTACTAGTATATATGTTAATATATACAGGAAGGAGAATTGTCTGATAAACAAATTTCAGTCGTAAAGATAGGCTGGACTAGAGTATCTTCTCAATCGAGGACAGATTCTACCTTTCACCATTCACTCGTGAATCTATTTCTTTACCTTATCTCTCACTGAGTTACCACCTTTTTCAGTTCTATTCAGACGGGACCACAATCTATCTTAAATGCCTATAAAAATCTATGACAATGGTAGCAATATCTTTTACATTATTCTTTGGATACCAGTGGAAACATATTAAGATTACTGTAACGTGTAATGGAAAAAGAGTCTACAGTATAATCTGACAGCTTATTGCAACCTAATAGCTGCCCTCTGATTTGCTAGCTAAACAGGCATATATACCAACTGTCTATTGCTGCATCGTACCATTTTGTCCCGCCTTCTTTTCTTCTAACACGAGCTAACGAAATGTTTACAAACTGCGTGACCTGTCAGTCATAGCAGGGAATCAAATCAGGCTATGTTTACCTCGTCCCCTCACTCGAGCATCTGTCAATCATAATAGTTCTCAGACAGGCAAGCACGTGGGAGAGACAAAAACACAGACCCTTTTGAACTTTCGTACTCAGGGGGAAGTTAGAAATCCCTGTGCTCTTTGATCTTGAGAAGCGGGCATTCTACAAGGGAACCCGTTAGCCGAACAGAAAGTCTTTTGATGCCGGTCGAAAACTCCCGACGAGAAACCTCATCGACCGACCGTAAGTCTTTAAACTTGATACGCCTAGCTTCTGAATTCTGGGTAACACCGGAACGCGAAATTAACGCATTTAGAGATCAGAGAATCATATTTTTTATATAAATGTTTCTTGTATTCTTCGCAGACCTGATCACAAGGGCGGTCAGCGGTCTTTTTCTTTTTTGGATTTGTTATTTCCTCCTTTTCTTGGCTTGTGAGTCACTAATTTCATTTGTGAACGGGCCCTCGCCAGAGAGTATTGGAGGACAATACATTTTTAACACTGGACTTACCAAACCCAGATTTATATTTTTACCAGCCACAAGTGGTGAACCTTATTTTATCCCGACTCCTGACAGTCGTAATTCAAGGAATCGGCGCTTTTAACACAGAGTTGGCCGATAGAAGAACCATCATCATCATATGAACATTATTTTTAGCAACCAGATGTTTCCCAATACTGGAAGTTATTTTCTGTTAAAGAGTGAGCCTCAAGAACTCTCACAGTTTTAACTATTTGTAAAAACACTCCTAGGAGAAGCACCATATTAGGCGTTCACCTCATTTAACTAATTTCTGGGGATGGACTGGGGCCAATTTGGATCTGCGACAACTGGAGTGACAAAGTATTAAGTGAAAATAGATAATATACTCATGGAGTAATTCTTTTACCAAGGGATATTACAGACCTACCATACCAGGCAATTAGGTAAGAGTGTGAGAGTGGCCACTGTTTGAAAGGGTGTGCGAGTATTTTCTTGTTTGCGGGAAAACTATCCATATATCTGATTTGTCTAAAAGTTTGTTTATTTTACTGGGTCTCATAGAGTACAGTTGACATTCAAAAATCCGGCCATCGATAATCCGGTTCCTTCAGATTTCCGGCATGGATTTCGGAGCGCATTTTTAAATTTACCGCGTTGGCGCGCCACTGTTTTCTGGAGCAGTTTATGTTTTGATGCAGCTGTTGGGTCTTGCTTGCACGTGTTAACAGCCATTCCTGCTCATTCCTTCTCATTTTATCATTTATTTGCTGCTGTTTAGCCCCATTATGGATTCAGCAAATAAAAGAAGTGGTGTAAAACGTAAACATCGTGCATTGTCGATCGCAGATAAAGTGTACAGGTAGTCATTTTCTGTTAAATATATACAGAATATATAACCATAAAAAATCCGGCATTTTCAAAAATCCGGCACTCCTCAGGTCCGGAGGTTGCCGGATTTTTGAATGTCTACTGTACCACTACTGTTCATTCTGTAATATAGTGCTAACCATCATCCTTTGGGTTAATAATTTTTTTAGGTTTTTTTCCCTCTATTGGTGGAGGGTACACTTTTTCTGCTTATTTCATACGCATGTAAATGAATCTTTGATCTTTTCCTTTAGATATTTTGATGTTGTCGAGTTTTAATGATAATAAACTACAAAAAAACTTACCTTTGTGTGTTGGTCAGACCCATACCCGTTATCCGTAGTTTTTTCACGTTTGTGTATCTTGTTGTCACATAGCTGTGTGTGTGTGTGTGTGTGTGTGTGTGTGTGTGTGTGAGTGTGTGGGTGGGTGGGTGAGTGTGTGTGTGTGTGTGTGTGTGTGTGTGTGTGGAAACATCTATTCTTGATAGGGAGGTAAATGCTGTCTTGCAACAAAGTACAGTCGTACGGATAGGCTGGAGGAGACAACCTTATCACTCCAGAGACATATCTTTCACTCAATCTACCACCTGTGAAAAATCTATTTTCTATACCTTCTCGCGTATCTGTCGACACCCACTCTACTCAGACGGGGCAAAATAAAACAATTAACCTTCCGTACGACAATTACCCTCCGCAGCTCTATTTAACCAAATTAACATACTTTTTTAAATGACAGTAGCTTATCAGTAGATTTAAGGATGTTTTCATCTCGCACTTGCATGCTGGTATTCACGCTGTTTATGTGTCTAAATATTTCTGCCAGGTATAATTAGGTCCAAGTGGAAGTACTATGCTTCGTCCATGGCCCTTGAACGTTGTTTATGCGCCTCTTGCGTTTTTGTAATATCATGAAATTTTGAAGTATATCAGTTTATGTTTGTTGCGTGCATATTTTGACGCACATTTTACAAAAATCGATATGGCTATTTAATATGGGAAAAATATAGACATTCATTTATTTGTGTATGAAAATGCTGTTTATGGTAAAAGCGAGATAATCCATGTTTGATTCACACTTTTGATTATAGGAGTAATCGTTCTGGATATTGATCCAGCGCAAGGATATTGCGCTTGCGTTTGTACTTATTTTTTAGGGCCAGAAAATATATTAATTTGCTTATTGTGTTTATGGCCTGAATTCATATGTATTACATATTATTAGTACAAGTAGAATCAGTCCTATATTGTATATTTTGGATGGGTAGGAGGGACTAGATTCTTGCTAGCGGAAGTATGAGTTGTCTTGACAAGTCGTGATGAGTTCCGATGTACCGCTTACAAATGGCGGGGTACGTTTTTCAAGAGCTGGTCCTTTCGTCAGAAAAAAATGTCTTACGACGTGGTTTTTCTTCTGAAGGAGATGGTGTCTCTACGATAGTTTGTGTTAGAGACTCTCCTTATGTCAGTATATAGATGATTCGGACTCCAGGTAAACCCAGCTCCTATTTTTGATGATCTCTCGTCGGTTAGGCCTAGCTTGACTTTTGGTGCTTCGTTATGCTAGTGTCGTGTTTGGTATCGACGAAGATGACAGATTTTCCTGCAGCGGTTATGGCTACGTGAAATTAACCTGATCACCGTAGAGCTGTATGGAAACATTTACGAAATCATTTATATAACCATTATAAATTAACTCTGGCTTATATTCTCCTTCCTATGAATGAGTGAACGACAACTCAGGGAGACAGCCATGTTGGATTTCGGTCATCATATGTTTCGATCACTGCCAAGAGAACAGATTATTTATCTTATTATCGGACAGTGACAGGGAGATCTCAATCTTGCTAGAAACCCCCTTTCGTGGTTTCATAATATATACTACAAACTATGGACGTCAAGTAACTTTAGTTATTTATCGATCTGCTTTCACTGACGCGTTTAGTCAGATAGGGGGATGTGGCCATAATGTATCATGACATTGAACTGTTGATGTACTGCCCATTATTTATGAATGTGTCATGACTTCAGATCTGCTATGTATACCTACAAATTGATATGTCAACGAACCATGATGTACTCGTATGTCCCAGTGTGTACGTCTGAATAAATTGAGTAAACTAAGATTCCAGCAGTCTGCATTGGTGCCTTGTAGACACAAGTGTGAGTGGTTATATTGGTCAGCACACGAACAGTACACCATTCGCGGTAATCACACTCTACACTTCTACTTCATACATACACCATCCTGCGTCGGCTGAAGTGACCAAGTTTAGGGCCTGCTTCCCCTGGAGCCTTTGCCTTCCCTAACTCAGGACTAGGGTGAGTTACCCATTTACAGCTGGGTAGACTGGAGCATGCCTGATCTCAACAACACACCACTCTTCCTTACAGAGCAGACAGACTGATACTTTACAGTGTGTGTGTGAAAGCAACTTTACAGAGTGGAAAGAACAAGACTTTACAGTGGCGAGCCAGATTCCTGGGTCCAGCTTACGCAGTTTTGTGTTGAGAATCTCAGTTTACAGCTGAAAGAACATTTGTTTGAACACATCAACACCAGTAGGACAGCTATACAGTCGATGTCAGCTTCAGCGCTTGTTGACAGTTTTTCGCTGTACAGACAGTATTACACAGGACAGTGGTATCAAGTGTAGAAAATATCTGGAGCAATATTGTTGACATTTCTCAACGTACAGAAGAATCACAGTGTTGCTGAACATAAAGGGCATAGTTCATCGTTGGTTCTTCAGATGCTCAACAGAGAAAAATTGACAGTGTAATAGTTTAAAAATTAAATCTATTACTGAATAAAGTGGCAAGTTATTAGTATTAAAATAAACTGTGCCTGCTTTACAACACTATACCTGCAACACATTCCATTCATGACATAAATGATATTGTATGCTATATGCTATTTATGCTTACATGTTATTTGTTTATATGTGTAGGGGTTTATATGTTGCGGGCCTGGATGGGAGGTGACTAGAACAGGAAATACCGAGTGATATTGGTCTTGTTCTGGCGTTCGATAGGGAGCAATTTCTTAATTGAAATTTGCATGCATCATAGTTTGCAAATATTTGGTTAGTTGTGACGACTGTTTCATATTTGTATTTGTAACATTTTTTGTGTTCCTTAGTTTTGTTTGATTTGTTTGTATAATTGTAGGTCTCATCTTTTCTTTCATTTCAGTTTTTTACACCCTTATGTTTATACACTGTGGCGTTATTTGTCTTGTTATCTTATGGCAGTTATCATCACGGTTTCTGTGATCATTTTTTTTCATTTCTCCTATTTGATTTAATTTGATCTCTGCAAATGTTTTCAGATTGTCTTTTCTTGTTTGTCATTTGTAATGTCTTTAGTTGACATATGACGTATAGTGGTATACACTGATAGTATAGTACAGATCAGTACTTTCTGATTGTTATTGTTATAAAACAATATGTACAAGACCTTTGTAAGGCTTGTCTCCCAAAGTGATTGGTAAAGGGAAATATTTTTTCCACAGGTACTAAAGTGATCTTTGATTACATTGAGGTATACAAGACCTTTATAAGGCTTGTCTCCCAAAGTGATTGGTAAAGGGAAATATTTTTTTTCCACAGGTACTCAAGTGATCTTTGATTACATTGAGGTATACAAGACCTTTGTAAGGCTTGTCCCCCACAGTATTTGAGATACAATTATTGTTGTCCACAGGTACTCAAGTTATCATTGGTTATTATAAACCATACAAGTTTGGACTAAGACTAAGTCTAAGGTATAGACTTGTCTCCCATTAACTTGAAAGAGGGTAATTTATTTACTTTTTCAGGTTTCTGATTTAAGAAGACAATATGTCTACATTAGATTATTTTATTGCTCAAGGAAAATCTCTTGATAAGACTGGAAAAGACTTAGAACAATGGGCTGTTGCTCAATATGACAAAGCATTAGCTGCAGAAGAGAAAAAAACTGCTGCTGCTGTTGAAGAAAAAAAAGCTGCGGCTGAGGAGAGAAAACTTCAAATAGAAGAAAAAAAAGCTGCTGCAGAAGAAAGGAAAGCAATAGCTGAAGAAAAAAGATTAGAAAAAGAAGCTGATACTGCTGCTGAACTTAAGAAATTGCAGATGCAAGTGGAGGAAAGGAGATTTGATGCAGAACAGAAGAAATTAGAAGCTGCTGCAGAACAGAAGAAATTAGAAGCTGCTGCAGAACAAAAAAAATTAGAAGCAGCTGCAGAACAGAAAAAATTAGAAGCTGCTGCAGAACAGAAAAAATTAGAAGCTGCTGCAGAACATAAAAAACTAGAATTTGCTGCTGCTGCAGAACAGAAGAAATTAGAAGCTGCTGCAGAAGAGAGAAGATTAGATAGAGAAGCTGAAGAGAGAAAAGCAATAAGAGAACATGAGTTTGAATTAGAGAAATTAAAATTGACATGTATGAGTAATGTTAATCAGGCATCTGGTGGTAATGGTAAACCCTTCGTGTACAAGGTCAAGGTACCAGCGTTTAACCCTACCAGTGATGACATAACATTTTGGCTTTCTAGATTTGAACGGGCTTGTCGATCTCATAATGTTGACAAATCACAGTATGTGAATCAGTTGTCTGAAAATCTAAAAGGGGAGTCTCTGAGTAAGTTATATTTTGTTGAAGAGGCCGACAAAGATAATTATGATGCTGTTAGGGCAGCTTTGATAAAGAGATATCAGCTGTCTGAAGAAGGTTATCGTCTTTTGTTTAAAACAATGAGACCTGAGGTAGGTGTAGAATTCTCAGAATTCATCTCAAAAGCACGAATTACACTTTCACGATGGATTGAATTATCCAAAACAGAGAAAACATTTGATGGTCTTACGGATTTATTACTAAGAGACAAGGTCATGTCTTCTGTAAATAAATCATTCCTAGAGTTCTTACATGAGCGTAAACCTAGTACAATAAAGCAAATGGAAGAATATTGTGACCAGTATGCCACGGCACACCCTGACATGATTCTTAGTAACTCTAACATTAAAGAGAGTATGCCAGTTGCTTCGGCAACAGAATATAATCAGAATTACTCACACAAATTCCAAGGAGCTAAAAATAAATTTGATAAAAAGGTTAATTGGAATAAGTATCAAAACCAAGATAACCACTCAAATCAGAGTTCTTCTTCGAAGAACTGGAATCGGGCTGATAGTCCTCGACACGCGAGGGGTGCCCATAATGTTAGAAATTCTCGGAAAGGGAGTAGCTATAGGAACTACCCAAGTGCTTCATGGAGACAAAAGAAACAATATTACAGGGATACTCAATTTAATGAGCATGATGATTATGATCATGAATATTATGATTCAAACCCAAATAGGGGTTATAACAGAGGCAATAATAATTATAGAGACAATTATAACCGAGGTAGATCACAACACAAAAGACATGGTAAATCTTATTACCAGGCTAACTCTGCACAACAGGAGTTCCACGACACCGATAATCAGAATAATGATAAAAAAGACTCCAATAGTGTAGCGAATTCCGCTTTTGATTTTGCTAGAGCATCTGAGTGTTCGCAATGCAAAACATTATTCGATCCAACCACAGTGTCTACTTTAAGCTGCGGTCACCCACTTCCCGCTCTCCATGCGTCAATTGCGCATAATGGAAGGGGTGCTCTTGTCTTTAATAGGGGCCTAATAGATGGTACTCCGGTATCAATTCTTTTCGACTCGGGGTGCACTACAATTGGAGTGAGGCAATCACTCGTAAATCCTTCTCGAGCTACAGGCAATATAGTCAAATGTGTAACATTTGGTGGCACATTGGAGAAGTACTCCACTGCCATTATCAATATTGCTACGCCTTTCTTTACAGGAGAGGTGCAAGCATGTCTCTTGCCGAATCCGATCGCTGATCTTATCATCGGTCGCATTCATGGAGTGAAAGAATGCACTCCACGGCAAATTTCTAATTGGGAAAATGTTAATATGCAATCTGCTAATGCAGTAATCACTAGGGCTCAAGCTCTCAATATGCCACAATCTTCACATTCTGAAGATAATGATGCGCAGATCCAAGATGATCCCTTGGAGATTTCCCACGATTCCTTTATCAAACAGCAGGAAGATGATCCTACTCTAAAGAAATTCTTTACTCTGGCAACAAAAGGTGATCCGAATAAGGATACTAATCGTAAATCTTGGATTACGTTGAAGAATGGCGTACTTGTACGTATGGTACAAGACTCCGCTAAGTCCATTCATTCTCAAATCCTTGTGCCTAAAAATATGAGAGTTAAAATTTTACAGCACGCTCATGATTCGCAGTGTGCTGGACATATGGGTTTTTCCCGTACTAAAGCTAGAGTTCTTCAATCTTTCTTTTGGCCTGCGGTGAATAAGGACATACGAATCTATTGTCGATCTTGTAAAGTATGTCAAGAGATTAAATCCAGAGGTCCACGCCATGATGCACCTATTCAGGCTGCAGACATTCCCATTCGGCCATTTCAAAAAATGGCGATAGACATCATTGGTCCATTTAAGATAAAGTCTGCTAGAGGACACCAATTTATTTTGACGTGTGTTGATATGTGCACACGTTGGCCGGAGGCTGTTCCTCTAAAGAGCATAACTACTGCTGATGTCGCAGATGCTCTTTGGTTAATCTTTTCTCGTCTGGGATTTCCAGCAGAAATATTATCCGACCATGGTACCCAACTCATATCGGATACCATGTCTCAAGTAATGTCGACTCTGAAGATAGAGAGATCGCTGAGTAGTATTTATCATCCTATGTCCAATGGGATGGTGGAACGTTTGAATAGAACTCTGAAAAACCTACTAGGTAAGATAACAGAAGATCATCCTCAGGATTGGGATAGGGTTTTACCCGCGGCTCTCTTTGCATATAGAGAGGTCGCCAACGAACATACAGGATTTTCTCCCTTTGAACTTGTCTTTGGCGCGAAACCGCGAGGTCCTATGTCCTTACTGCATGATCTTATAACTGCTGATAATATTGTCGATGACACAAAATCCTCTTATGAATATGTCATCGCACTTAGACACAAGATTATTGAAGCATGCAAATTGGCAACTGCTTCTTCTGAATTTGCGAAACAGAAGGCAAGGGAATTTGCCAATAAAAAGAGATGTTTGCGTCAACTTTGTCCAGGTGACAAAGCATTTGTCTTGCTACCTTGTAGGGAAAATAGACTTCTCATTTCTTGGAAAGGTCCGTACGATATAATATCAAAGGTTTCCGATGTTGACTATATCGTCGATATTGACGGGAAGCGTAAAACCTTCCACATCAACATGCTCACGGAATTCCATGAACGTCCTGATTATTTACAACCTGTTTTCCAGGCAACGGACGATTTTCCAGTCCAACATGGACAGTACTCATCTCTGTCAGTAATACAGGATGAGGAAACGAGTTTCTCGGATGTAAATTTACCTTTTCCAATGATTCCTCTTCACTCTAATGAATCATGGAAAGATGTTGCAATTTCTCCAGAATTATCTCCAGGAGAGCAGAAACAAGTTTCTACTATGTTAGAACAATTTCAGGATGTCCTTACTGACATTCCTGGTCAAACGGATGTCATTCAACATGACATTATTCTTACTGACCATAGTCCTATAAGAGTCAGACCGTATCCTATCCCGATACATTTTCAAGCACAGGTAGAGAAAGAGTTAGATGAGATGATAGAGTTAAAAATTATTGAACCATCCACATCAGCATATTCTTCGCCGATGGTTATAGTACGGAAAAAAAGACAATAACATACGTCTTTGCGTGGATTATCGCAAATTGAATCAAGTGACTAAATTCGATGCTGAACCTATGCCTTTACTAGAAGAGCTACTTACGAGACTATCGAATTCTCACTTCTTTACTAAACTCGATTTGTCTAAGGGATATTGGCAAGTTCCACTATCCGAACACGCCAAACCGTTTACTGCTTTTTCGACGCCTAGGGGTCTATTCCAATGGAATTTCATGCCTTTCGGTCTTATGAACGCCCCTGCTACATTTTTACGCATGATGCGTCGAATCCTATCTCATCGCTCAGATGTCATTGCGTATCTTGATGACATCTGTCTTTTCAGTGATACTTGGAACGATCACTATAATGGTATAAATGAAAACTATTGTCTATCTTACGCGAGCATAACCTGACAGCGAAACCATCGAAAGCATGTATTGGTTTTAGCGAAATATCTTTCTTAGGACACCGTGTTGGTCATGGGTTCCTAAAAACAGAAGACCATAATACAAGTAAGATACTTAACATTTCTATTCCTAAGACTAAAAAGCAAGTACGAAGTCTTTTAGGTCTAATACAATTTTATGGACGATTCATCCCGAATCTGTCCTCCATTATGTCACCTCTTTCTTCCTTGCTAAAGAAAGGGTCTCCTAATGTAGTCCATTGGACTCAAGAATGTCAATCCTCTTTGGATAAGGTTAAAACTATGTTTTCTACTTCACCTATCCTAGTATTGCCTTCTAAGGATAAGACATTTATTCTTCGTAGTGACGCTTCATCCACCGGGATTGGAGCTGCACTAATGCAAGAGTACTCTGGAACTCTGCATCCTGTGATGTATATTTCTCGGAAATTAAATGCCGCAGAGAAGAATTACTCGGTCCTAGACCGTGAATTATTGGCTATGGTTTGGTCAATCCTTAAACTGCAAAGATTTCTTCTGGGCGCGCATTTCATTGTGGAAACTGACCAGAAAGCTCTTACGGCTATTCAGAGTAAAAATCTGAAGAGCGCGAGATCAACGCGATACGCGATTGCTCTACAGCCATTTCATTTTTCGGTGCGAGCTATCCGTGGGTCAGAAAATGTGATGGCAGATATTTTGTCTAGATGCCCACATGATTCATAACTGTTATACAACTTTGATACAGTTGTTTCTATGTTGAAATGTGTACACATATGTAATATATCATATATTGATTGTAACACTACTTAGCGGTTCATTGATATGTATTCACCGCTGATCTTTCAATGTTTTTCGTCTTTGATGATCATGATGTTAAGATATCTTAGATGGAATTTATGTATAAACTAATGTGGAAATTGTGTCATTGCTAATATTGTAGTATGCGTTGGTGACACCTCTCTGGAAATATTTATACTTAGAGAAGTACTTTCTCTAAGGTCATAAAACTTATGCTTATCATCTGCGCATTGTTATTGCTGCGTTGTGAGCCTATTGTATGTTGCTCCTAGATGTATTTCAAAAAAAAAAAATGTACCATTTTTTTTTTTCCCGAGGGGTGTGGTAATCTGTTGCGTGCATATTTTGACGCACATTTTACAAAAATCGATATGGCTATTTAATATGGGAAAAATATAGACATTCATTTATTTGTGTATGAAAATGCTGTTTATGGTAAAAGCGAGATAATCCATGTTTGATTCACACTTTTGATTATAGGAGTAATCGTTCTGGATATTGATCCAGCGCAAGGATATTGCGCTTGCGTTTGTACTTATTTTTTAGGGCCAGAAAATATATTAATTTGCTTATTGTGTTTATGGCCTGAATTCATATGTATTACATATTATTAGTACAAGTAGAATCAGTCCTATATTGTATATTTTGGATGGGTAGGAGGGACTAGATTCTTTCTAGCGGAAGTATGAGTTGTCTTGACAAGTCGTGATGAGTTCCGATGTACCGCTTACAAATGGCGGGGTACGTTTTTCAAGAGCTGGTCCTTTCGTCAGAAAAAAATGTCTTACGACGTGGTTTTTCTTCTGAAGGAGATGGTGTCTCTACGATAGTTTGTGTTAGAGACTCTCCTTATGTCAGTATATAGATGATTCGGACTCCAGGTAAACCCAGCTCCTATTTTTGATGATCTCTCGTCGGTTAGGCCTAGCTTGACTTTTGGTGCTTCGTTATGCTAGTGTCGTGTTTGGTATCGACGAAGATGACAGATTTTCCTGCAGCGGTTATGGCTACGTGAAATTAACCTGATCACCGTAGAGCTGTATGGAAACATTTACGAAATCATTTATATAACCATTATAAATTAACTCTGGCTTATATTCTCCTTCCTATGAATGAGTGAACGACAACTCAGGGAGACAGCCATGTTGGATTTCGGTCATCATATGTTTTGATCACTGCCAAGAGAACAGATTATTTATCTTATTATCGGACAGTGACAGGGAGATCTCAATCTTGCTAGAAACCCCCTTTCGTGGTTTCATAATATATACTACAAACTATGGACGTCAAGTAACTTTAGTTATTTATCGATCTGCTTTCACTGACGCGTTTAGTCAGATAGGGGGATGTGGCCATAATGTATCATGACATTGAACTGTTGATGTACTGCCCATTATTTCTGAATGTGTCATGACTTCAGATCTGCTATGTATACCTACAAATTGATATGTCAACGAACCATGATGTACTCGTATGTCCCAGTGTGTACGTCTGAATAAATTGAGTAAACTAAGATTCCAGCAGTCTGCATTGGTGCCTTGTAGACACAAGTGTGAGTGGTTATATTGGTCAGCACACGAACAGTACACCATTCGCGGTAATCACACTCTACACTTCTACTTCATACATACACCATCCTGCGTCGGCTGAAGTGACCAAGTTTAGGGCCTGCTTCCCCTGGAGCCTTTGCCTTCCCTAACTCAGGACTAGGGTGAGTTACCCATTTACAGCTGGGTAGACTGGAGCATGCCTGATCTCAACAACACACCACTCTTCCTTACAGAGCAGACAGACTGATACTTTACAGTGTGTGTGTGAAAGCAACTTTATAGAGTGGAAAGAACAAGATTTTACAATGTTCAAAGCAGTTAATAGCTCCAATTATTATTAAATGAATTCAAGCTGTAAGATCAGTTTTATATTACATGATCACTAAAAAAATACTTCATTTAGTAAAGTTACACAATTTTTGCGGCACACTTTGGTAGACGCAGCGGCACACCGCTTGAGAAACACTTTACTAATCCATGATGACTGTACACCCACTTTTATTCTATGCAATAAATTGCATGGACAATCGCCAACTTCCAGATAATCGCCAACTTCCAGATAATCGCCAACTTCCAGAAAATCGCCAACTTCCAGAAAATCGCCAACTTCCAGATAATCGCCAACTTCCAGATAATCAAACTGTTTTACCAGAGTCCACTGAATTATATTTCTAGTGTATATGTTCCGTAATCCAATGAAATGACAGTAAGACTTGAAATGATAAGAAGAGGCATCTCTGCCGCACTCCATTTCTTGTATAATGCAGGTCTGGAAGTTTTCCTTCATGAAACACTGCATTTAATGCCTGTGTATGTTTTCAACATCAGACTGCTGAATTTGTTTAAAATTTCAATGTACAATATCAATTTTCAAAACGATACATATGGGGAGGGCTCTTGACAAATCCACTGTGGGGTCTATATTCAGATTGTTATGTTATGCACAACCGTATCTTACACACGTGTTTTCTGTTCAGTCTTGTTATTTTCATGCTTATTATTAAGTTTATTTTTGATACTTAAATGCACAGTGTACCTAAGTCTATGTCAGTAAACGTATTGATCAAGATATCCATCTTTAATTTTGCAGTCTAGTTTGCTATTCCATTCCATATAATGATTCATGAACAGTTGTTTCTTCAATGACCACCTCTTGATCTTGTGTTTGTTATCTGTCGAGCTACTGCCGAGATCAAGGTCTTATTCTTTGATTTAGATATTCATATGTTTTACAGCCGTTACATTTAGTTTATTGTTATTTTATTTCCGAAAAGTTTTATTATTACTTTATGGCAAGTCCTATAAAAAAACCTGGAGCGAAATATTATCAAGAAGATAAAACGTCTCTATTTAGCTGTGATTCCGCGTTTCTGTTAAAAGAATATGACATTGGTGAAGACCGAAAATATGAGTATAATGAAGAAAAACAATGAAAAAGCACGTGAAGTAAACAAGAGAGGGACAGAGAAAAGAATGAGAAGAAAAAAAGAAATGAGAAATAGCTCATGAAGGAAGAGGAAAAAAAGAAGTAGAAGAATATTGAGTAGAATGAGGAATAGAAGAAATGATGAGGGAGGTGGCTTACAGAAGGGGATACATAAATCAAATATCATTGTAGAGTTTTTTTGTAGATTTTATGAGCAAGTATCCTTTGGGGGCAAAGGTTATAATTACAATAAATTTGTTTTTCTATTCCAGCTTTGGTAAGGGTTTGACAGGTACACAAGGAGATAGCACGCTTGTGGAAAAGGCAAGAAACATTAATTTTTAAAAACATTTCATAAACACAAAAATCAATATCAATTCTTTCCATCAAACATGAGGGCGCTTCACTGTTCACTGGCTGTCACGTTCCTAGAGCCATGATTTTATCCATTCCATTAATACGTGCAGGGAATACAGTGATCCATCATCTTGTCTAACAACGGCCAGCTTACAGCAAATCAAAGTTGCTGTTCTGTGGGGGCACCGCAGGCCCGTTTCTGCTCAGATGAATTACTCTAGCATGAGTAATACTTCACTGATACAAACAAGTTCCATTGTAATTCGTTGTTGTCGGTCATGGCCGAAATAAATATGACCTTTGATAGTGTGTACAGAACAATTTTTTTATAAGAAGTTCTTAAAATTGTTTGAAATATTGATTTGTTTTGTTCTATCATCCAGTTGTAGGGTTTGTTGTACCGAAGGGCCGTTTCTGCTCAGCTGAACTTCTCTAGCATGAGTAATACTTCAACGACACAACAAGCTCTATTGTATTTCGCAGGTCATGGCCGTGAAAAGATGACCTTTGATACATCGTCGTCTACACATCACAATTTTATGTAAAACGTTCGATACTTGCTTGAATTATTGATTTGTTGTGTTGTATCATCCAGTTATAGTTTTTAGTGTACACTGTGATCTGATCGAGGTCTTAGTAGTCGACAGTCTGGCTATTATGTTTTTGTGATTCTGTGAAACCTTTCTGACTGTTTGTGTGAAATATTTCACTAGCATACTGGGAAACCTGACACACAGTCATTGCTGTCACCATATTTATCTTCAACACTTTCATCTCTTCTTATTTATCGCTTATTCTTTTTTCTTTTCATTCTTCTTCTGATTCTTCTTACACTTCCCACTATTTTATTTTCACTCTCTTTTTCTTCTTCGTTTACTTTCCTTTTCTTCTTCTTCCTTTCTCTCTCTCTCTCTCTCTCTCTCTCTCTCTCTCTCTCTCTCTCTCTCTCTCTCTCTCTCTCTCTTTTCTCCGTTTGGTTTCGTTTTTTATTTTTTTCTCATCTCTTCATACTCTACTCTTTCTTTGTCTCATTCGTCGCTTTCTTTCTTTCTTCTAATTTCTTTCTTTCTTCTTCGTATCTTTCTATTAACCTGTTGTATATGATCGTTCTCTTTCATATTTGTTTTAATTCATGATTTCTCTTTGTCTGTTCTGGTAATCTTTTTTGTCAAGTCTGTACAACTAAATATCTTTTTATACTTCAACTTTTAGATGTATTCTATCATTCTAGATCTTTCCTTTCATTGTTAATGTATCCTTTCATTGTTAATGTATCCTTTCATTGTTAATGTATCCTTTCATTGTTAATCTATCCTTTCATTGTGGATGTATCCTTCCATTGTTAATGTATCCTTTTATTGTTAATGTATCCTTTCATTGTTAATCTATCCTTTCATTGTGGATGTATCCTTCCATTGTTAATGTATCCTTTCATTGTAGATGTATACTTTCTTTGTAGACGTATGCGTTTATTGTAGATGTATCCTTTACTTGTAGATGTATCCTTTCATAGTAAATGTATCCTTTATTTGTTGATATATCCGTTCATTGTTGATGTATCCGTTCATTGTAGATGTATCCTTTCTTAGTTGATGTATCCTTTCATTGTTGATGTATCCGTTCATTGTAGATTTATCCTTTCCTTGTAGATGTATCCTTTCATTGTTGATGTATCCTTTTATTGTTGATGCATCCATTCATTGTAGATGTATCCGTTCATTGTAGATGTATTCGCTCATTGTTGATGTATACGGTCATTGTAGTTGTACCACAAACACTATGACCTAGTACTGCGAACTACAATAGAGTACAATGAAATGATACATCTACAATGAAATGGTACATCAACAATGAAATGATACATCTACAATGCTCTATTGTAGTTCGCAGTACTAGGTCATAGTATTTGTGGTACAACTACAATGAACTGATCAACAATGAACGGACACATCTACAATGAATGGATACATGTACAATGAAATGATACATCTAAAAGGAAATGATACATCTACAATGAAATGATACATCTACAATGAATTCCATTTCTGTTGTGTGATGTCGATGTTTTCATAACCCAATCTATTGCTAGTATGAAAATAAATGGAGACAAGAGGCATCCCTGTTGCACTCCCGTTCTAATCCCTAAAGGTTCTGTAAGTGTCCTTCATGAAAAACTCTGCATGTCATGCCTTCATAGGTCTTCTTTATTTAGTTATTGATCTTGCTTCATACGAACTCCATAGTGTCTCATCAATTTCCAGAGCGATTCTCTGTCTACACCAGTGTTTCTCAACCGGTGTGCCGCGGCACATTAATGTGCCGCAGCGCCTATCAAAGTGTGCCACTAAAATTTTGAAAATTTACTACATGAAGTATATGTTTAGTGATCATGTAACATAAATCTGATCTTACAGCTTGAGTTCATTCAATAATAATTGGAGCTATTAACTGCTTTGAACAAAAACAGTATACTTCAAAATTTCATGATATTATAAAACGCAAGAGGCGCATAAACATCATTCAAAGGCCACGGACGGAGTATTGCACTTCATCTTTGACCTAAATTTTGTATCAGAAAGAGCGGTAAGGTAGAGGGAATTGATAATTTGCGCATTATGTATCTCACTTGTACAGTCTTCTTCTAGGATCCTTAGCCCCTGACTGACAGAAAAGTCAGTGGCCATCACGCCTAGTGGCGTCTTGTAAGGCAGCAACAAATTGTTCCCATTTTTCTCGGTCGGTAGCCATTCTTCGTGCCGTGCCCCAACTCTGGGTCATGCTTTAGATCAGTGGTGGCCAAGCTAAGGTTGGCCGAGGGCCAGATTATGGTAAAGGGTAACACCCGAGGGCCAGACCTATAAAATCCTTAAAAAATAACGTTCTGATATTTAGTTTTACAAATATATTGAACCACGTACAGAAAGCAACGGCAAACTACTTTACTGCACATCTGCCAAGACATGTATACCAGTCTTCGAACTGAAATTACTGTAAAAAAAACAATAATGAATCTGTTGTTTTAATTTGTTTTGTAATTTGTAATATGACATGTAATTATTTATTTCAAACATACATTTGTGTGTTATTTCATTGTGAAGAGTGTGGCTTCAATCAACAATAAGAGGCCGGCCAAAACAGTTTGGCGGGCCGGTCAAAACTGTTTGGCGGGCCAGATCTGGCCCGCGGGCCGTAGTTTGGCCACCGCTGCTTTAGATCTCAGCCTCCACTGTTCTCCGCCAGGTTGACTTTGGTCTGCCTCTCTCTCTCTCTGTCCTTCTGGGGTCGATAGCATAGCAATTCTGGTAATGGGGTCAGGGCCCCTTCTGAGGACATGACCAACCTAGTTCCAGCGTCTGCCCGTACTGATGGCCTGCAACTTGTATGGTTACTCGCATTTCGACCTGATTACTATGCGTCTCATAACGGCAAATTCCTTATCTTTTTGTTCAATGATAAGGAGGAAACACGTTATAAACCTGTGGCACCAACTTGCGCAGTAGTAGTGGTTATACCTCATAGAGCTTCTTGGCAAAATGCAAATATTGGTTCTGCGAACTTGTGAAACAGCCACACAATCTAACATCCGTTCGCACATCATCCAGAGCACTGAACGTTTTATCTAGAGTCTAGCAGATCTGTGCTCTGAATGCATAACCTTCTCAATTTTCTCTCACCCTTTAACCCATGATCATAAAACTAGACTCACTGTTTGACCGTTTTCACTTAATTCCCTCCCGTACCTTTTCTCTTTTGTCACTACTTGCTACCAATTTACGCTGACTAACTTCAACGGCATCATCATTAAACATAAACTTCCCAAGGACATAGGCCTCCAATTAATTTATGTCAAATATTTCTATCAAATGTCAAGGTCTTCCTCATTATTTTCACTTGTGTCTCTAGTTCTCTTCTCCAAATCTGTTTCGGTGTACCTCTGCTTCTGTTAACATGAGGAGTCGGGAACAAGTACTTCCCTGTAACATTATCAGCAAGCTTCCTCAATGTGTTCCCTGTAACAATCAGACTTTGTATTCTCCTCATCTCTAGATCCGCTGGTATGTGTTTGGTTTTTGTCAGCTCCACATTAGTGACCTTTTCATACCACTCCCAGCCTTTTATTCTACACAAACACCACTCCCAGCCTTTTATTCTACACAAACACCACTCCCAGCCTTTTATTCTACACAAACACCACTCCCAGCCTTTTATTCTACACAAACACCACTCCCAGCCTTTTATTCTACACAAACACCACTCCCAGCCTTTTATTCTACACAAACACCACTCCCAGCCTTTTATTCTGCACAAACACCACTCCCAGCCTTTTATTCTACACAAACACCACTCCCAGCCTTTTATTCTACACAAACACGACTCCCAGCCTTTTATTCTACACAAACACCACTTAGTGAAAGATTGCAGCGTTGTGGTTGTTGTTATCAATGTTTCGTAGCCGTACATCCGAACCGGCTTGACATTTGAGTTGATGATTGTGATTTTTGTCCTGTGTATATTTTATTAAATTATGTCGATACTAGCAATAACCCGTCAAATTTGACGGGTTTTTAATTATAGTGTGCTGGTTCCGTTCCCGGATGAGCAGATAGAAGTACATTCTTAGAGTGTTTTTGGTTTCTTTCCATTATGCAGTGAAATCAAACTGTTCACGAACACCGTCATTTGAACGCTTTTCTTTGTTGATGTAACTATTTTCAGGAGAGTATATATAATGGAAACAATACAATTTTTCAACATGGTTGTATTCCTCAGCTGTGACCAACGTACACACTGCGAGAATTATGTTATTTTAGGTTCAATTTAAAAGTTCTTTGATGACAACATTTCGTCTGAAAGTGCGTGGATTGTTTTCAAAGAGTGTTCCCTGATAATAAGTGGTTTTAACAAAAACTTTCAAGTTTTCATGATTTGTACATCGGGTGAGGGCTCATGCACACCAATTTTTACTCACTTTTTATTTGTCGAGCGCTACTAATTTCGTGAAAGAATAAAAAACAAATAAAACCAAAGTATTTGTTGTATATAACACCCACGCCGCACAAGTTGCACACCGTGCGTTGCGCACTTTTTTTTTCTAGCGCGAGTTACTATTTTGAATGAGACCGACCGACGTAACATACATCGGTAATTATGTTAGTTTGGGATAACAAATTCTGAGTTACAACTCAGCTGCTGTCTAAATTATTTAGCCCTTATTTTTTATATTTTGTTTGTGGTCCTCTCAAAATTATATATCTCCCCACCGACTTTAACCTTTTCAGAATAAAGTCAAAGATGGATGGATAAATGGATGTCGTGGACTGCATTCTTGTAGGATATTCTGTCGTGAGAGTTTAATTATTATTGTTATTTTCTGGCAACTGGTTTTTTTTCTTTCAAGTCTCACCTTTCCTATTGTGTATCATTTTTATTTCTCTTTTTTTACGGGCGAATATTTGGAAGATATATGTGAAATAGTATGGAGGCGCATATTTCCCAAGATATTTCAAGACACGATATCTCAAGACAAGATATCTCAAGGCAAGATATCTCAAGAACTATATATCCCAAGAAGAAGATATCTCAAGACAAGATATCTCAAGATAAGATATCTCAAGACAAGATTTCGCAAGACAAAATAACTCAAGAACAAGATATCTCAAGAACATTATATCTCAAGAACAAGATATCTCAAGACAAGTTATCTCAAGAACAAGATATCTCAAGACAAGATATCTCAAGAACAAGATATCTCAAGACAAGATATCTCAAGAACAAAGATATCTCAAAACAAGATATCTCAAGATAAGATATCTCAAGACAAGATATCTCAAGACAAAATATCACAAGACAAGTTTTCTCGAGACAAGATTTCTCAAGGCAAGATTTACGAAGACCCAATTTCTTAGGACAAGATTTCTCAAGCCGAAATTTCTTAACACAAGATTTTTCAAGATGAGAATTCTTAAGACACGATTTCTCAACACATGATTTTTTTAAGTAACATTTCTCAGGGTAAGATTTCTCAGGACAAATTTCTCGACACGATTTCTAAAAGTAAGTTTGTTCAAGACAAGATTTCTCAAGACAAAATTTCTCAAGACAACATTTCTCAAGACAACATTTCTCAAAGTAAGATTTCTTAAGACTAGATTTTTGAAGACAAGATTTCTCAAAAAAGATTTCTCACGACAAGATTTCGTAACACTAGATTTTTCAAGACAAGATTTTTTAAGACAAGATATTTCAAGACAAGATTTCTCAAAGTAAGATTTCCGAAGACTAGGTCTCTAAAAACAAGATTTCTCAAGGTATGGTCATGTTTTTCTCAGATTTAACAATTCTTCTTCTTCTTCAAGTACGGTCCCTGCTGGCGTAGATTGTTGTTGTTCTCTAACTAGAGCTGCTGAGATTCTCGCTCTTTAGCAGTCAATACCAAGTTGAAGATTCCTTGGTATTATCTACACTGTAGATCTAGGCTTTTCCTGTGGCTTTTCTGCCACTTCGAAACGTGTTTAAAGAATTGTAGTCATGAGCTCCAGTTTCAGCAGCTTGACCTGCATTTATAGGATCGTCACATCTGGTCCCAAGCTAGGAGTAAAACGTGCGGGGCACACTGTGCATTCCCCGCCATCCAAGGGGGCTCTTCAAGTATGCAGAGCTAAAATACTGTACTCTGGTTCTGGGCTCTCCCAAGGAATTGTCACGTCCTGCATAGAGCCACTTCTCAGCTTCCTCTGCCTATCACTGGGTCCATAGTGAGATCCTTCTGCGTGCAGTCAACCAAGTAAAAGCCAAAGAATTACGCCTGGGGCTCAAGTGACTTCTCCAAGCTTAGTGTGCAATGCTGGGTTCTCAACAAGTTTCACCACAGGGAGAATCCCTGGAAGAGTGTGGATGATATCAAGAGTCAATGAGGACATAATAAGCCTCACAGACGTAGGTTCACTTCCACGTACATATTGTAAAGACGTTATTTCTTACTACACCTGTAGTACACCACTGTAAAGTATCAGTCTGTCTGCTCTGTAAGGAAGAGTGGTGTGTTGTTGAGATCAGGCATGCTCCAGTCTACCCAGCTGTAAATGGGTAACTCACCCTAGTCCTGAGTTAGGGAAGGCAAAGGCTCCAGGGGAAGCAGGCCCTAAACTTGGTCACTTCAGCCGACGCAGGATGGTGTATGTATGAAGTAGTAGTGTAGAGTGTGATTACCGCGAACAGAAAAGATTAGATAGAGAAGCTGAAGAGAGAAAAGCAATAAGAGAACATGAGTTTGAATTAGAGAAATTAAAATTGACATGTATGAGTAATGTTAATCAGGCATCTGGTGGTAATGGTAAACCCTTTGTGTACAAGGTCAAAGTACCAGCGTTTAACCCTACCAGTGATGACATAACATTTTGGCTTTCTAGATTTGAACGGGCTTGTCGATCTCATAATGTTGACAAATCACAGTATGTGAATCAGTTGTCTGAAAATCTAAGAGGGGAGTCTCTGAGTAAGTTATATTTTGTTGAAGAGGCCGACAAAGACAATTATGATGCTGTTAGGGCAGCTTTGATAAAGAGATATCAGCTGTCTGAGGAAGGTTACCGTCTTTTGTTTAAAACAATGAGACCTGAGGTAGGTGTAGAATTCTCAGATTTCATCTCAAAAGCACGAATTACACTTTCACGATGGATTGAATTATCCAAAACAGAGAAAACATTTGATGGTCTTACAGATTTATTGCTAAGAGACAAGGTCATGTCTTCTGTAAATAAATCATTCCTAGAGTTCTTACATGAGCGTAAACCTAGTACAATAAAGCAAATGGAAGAATATTGTGACCAGTATGCCACGGCACACCCTGACATGATTCTTAGTAACTCTAACATTAAAGAGAGTATGCCAGTTGCTTCGGCAACAGAATATAATCAGAATTACTCACACAAATTCCAAGGAGCTAAAAATAAATTTGATAAAAAGGTTAATTGGAATAAGTATCAAAACCAAGATAACCACTCAAATCAGGGTTCTTCTTCGAAGAACTGGAATCGGGCTGATAGTCCTCGACACGCGAGGGGTACCCATAATGTTAGAAATTCTCGGAAAGGGAGTAGCTATAGGAACTACCCAAGTGCTTCATGGAGACAAAAGAAACAATATTACAGGGATACTCAATATAACGAGCATGATGATTATGATCATGAATATTATGATTCAAACCCAAATAGGGGTTATAACAGAGGCAATAATAATTATAGAGACAATTATAACCGAGGTAGATCACAACACAAAAGACATGGTAAATCTTATTACCAGGCTAACTCTGCACAACAGGAGTTCCACGACACCGATAATCAGAATAATGATAAAAAAGACTCCAATAGTGTAGCAAATTCCGCTTTCGATTTTGCTAGAGCATCTGAGTGTTCGCAATGCAAAACATTCTTCGATCCAACCACAGTTTCTACTTTAAGCTGCGGTCACCCACTTCCCGCTCTCCATGCGTCAATTGCGCATAATGGAAGGGGTGCTCTTGTCTTTAATAGGGGCCTAATAGATGGTACTCCGGTATCAATTCTTTTCGACTCGGGGTGCACTACCATTGGAGTGAGGCAATCACTCGTAAATCCTTCTCGAGCTACGGGCAATATAGTCAAATGTGTAACATTTGGTGGCACATTGGAGAAGTACTCCACTGCCATTATCAATATTGCTACACCGTTCTTTACAGGAGAGGTGCAAGCATGTCTCTTGCCGAATCCGATCGCTGATCTTATCATCGGTCGCATTCATGGAGTGAAAGAATGCACTCCACAGCAAATCTCTAATTGGGAAAATGTTAATATGCAATCTGCTAATGCAGTAATCACTAGGGCTCAAGCTCTCAATATGCCACAATCTTCACATTCTGAAGATAATGATGCGCAGATCCAAGATGATCCCTTGGAGATTTCACACGATTCCTTTATTAAACAGCAGGAAGATGATCCTACTCTAAAGAAATTCTTTACTCTGGCAACAAAAGGTGATCCGAATAAGGATACAAATCGTAAATCTTGGATTACGATGAAGAATGGCGTACTTGTACGTATGGTACAAGACTCCGCTAAGTCCATTCATTCTCAAATCCTTGTGCCTAAAAATATGAGAGTTAAAAATTTACAGTACGCTCATGATTCGCAGTGTGCTGGACATATGGGTTTTTCCCGTACTAAAGCTAGAGTTCTTCAATCTTTCTTTTGGCCTGCTGTGAATAAGGACATACGAATCTATTGTCGATCTTGTAAAGTATGTCAAGAGATTAAATCCAGAGGTCCACGCCATGATGCACCTATTCAGGCTGCAGACATTCCCATTCGGCCATTTCAAAAAATGGCGATAGACATCATTGGTCCATTTAAGATAAAGTCTGCTAGAGGACACCAATTTATTTTGACGTGTGTTGATATGTGCACACGTTGGCCGGAGGCTGTTCCTCTAAAGAGCATAACTACTGCTGATGTCGCAGATGCTCTTTGGTTAATATTTTCTCGTCTGGGGTTTCCAGCAGAAATATTATCCGACCATGGTACCCAACTTATATCGGATACCATGTCTCAAGTAATGTCGACTCTGAAGATAGAGAGATCGCTGAGTAGTATTTATCATCCTATGTCCAATGGGATGGTGGAACGTTTGAATAGAACTCTGAAAAACCTACTAGGTAAGATAACAGAAGATCATCCTCAGGATTGGGATAGGGTTTTACCCGCGGCTCTCTTTGCATATAGAGAGGTCGCCAACGAACATACAGGATTTTCTCCCTTTGAACTTGTCTTTGGCGCGAAACCGCGAGGTCCTATGTCCTTACTTCATGATCTTATAACTGCTGATAATATTGTCGATGACACAAAATCCTCTTATGAATATGTCATCGCACTTAGACACAAGATTATTGAAGCATGCAAATTGGCAACTGCTTCTTCTGAATTTGCGAAACAGAAGGCAAGGGAATTTGCCAATAAAAAGAGATGTTTGCGTCAACTTTGTCCAGGTGACAAAGCATTTGTCTTGCTACCTTGTAGGGAAAATAGACTTCTCATTTCTTGGAAAGGTCCGTACGATATAATATCAAAGGTTTCCGATGTTGACTATATCGTCGATATTGACGGGAAGCGTAAAACCTTCCACATCAACATGCTCACGGAATTCCATGAACGTCCTGATTATTTACAACCTGTTTTCCAGGCAACGGACGATTTTCCAGTCCAACATGGACAGTACTCATCTCTGTCAGTAATACAGGATGAGGAAACGAGTTTCTCGGATGTAAATTTACCTTTTCCAATGATTCCTCTTCACTCTAATGAATCATGGAAAGATGTTGCAATTTCTCCAGAATTATCTCCAGGAGAGCAGAAACAAGTTTCTACTATGTTAGAACAATTTCAGGATGTCCTTACTGACATTCCTGGTCAAACGGATGTCATTCAACATGACATTATTCTTACTGACCATAGTCCTATAAGAGTCAGACCGTATCCTATCCCGATACATTTCCAAGCACAGGTAGAGAAAGAGTTAGATGAGATGATAGAGTTAAAAATTATTGAACCATCCACATCAGCATATTCTTCGCCGATGGTTATAGTACGGAAAAAAGACAATAACATACGTCTTTGCGTGGATTATCGCAAATTGAATCAAGTGACTAAATTCGATGCTGAACCTATGCCTTTACTAGAAGAGCTACTTACGAGACTATCGAATTCTCACTTCTTTACTAAACTCGATTTGTCTAAGGGATATTGGCAAGTTCCACTATCCGAACACGCCAAACCGTTTACTGCTTTTTCGACGCCTAGGGGTCTATTCCAATGGAATTTCATGCCTTTCGGTCTTATGAACGCCCCTGCTACATTTGTACGCATGATGCGTCGAATCCTATCTCATCGCTCAGATGTCATTGCGTATCTTGATGACATCTGTCTTTTCAGTGATACTTGGAACGATCACTATAATGGTATAAATGAACTATTGTCTATCTTACGCGAGCATAACCTGACAGCGAAACCATCGAAAGCATGTATTGGTTTTAGCGAAATATCTTTCTTAGGACACCGTGTTGGTCATGGGTTCCTAAAAACAGAAGACCATAATACAAGTAAGATACTTAACATTTCTATTCCTAAGACTAAAAAGCAAGTACGAAGTCTCTTAGGTCTAATACAATTTTATGGACGATTCATACCGAATCTGTCCTCCATTATGTCACCTCTTTCTTCCTTGCTAAAGAAAGGGTCTCCTAATGTAGTCCATTGGACTCAAGAATGTCAATTCTCTTTGGATAAGGTTAAAACTATGTTTTCTACTTCACCTATCCTAGTATTACCTTCTAAGGATAAGACATTTATTCTTCGTAGTGACGCTTCATCCACCGGGATTGGAGCTGCACTAATGCAAGAGTACTCTGGAACTCTGCATCCTGTGATGTATATTTCTCGGAAATTAAATGCCGCAGAGAAGAATTACTCGGTCCTAGACCGTGAATTATTGGTTATGGTTTGGTCAATCCTTAAACTACAAAGATTTCTTCTGGGCGCGCATTTCATTGTGGAAACTGACCAGAAAGCTCTTACGGCTATTCAGAGTAAAAATCTGAAGAGCGCGAGATCAACGCGATACGCGATTGCTCTACAGCCATTTCATTTTTCGGTGCGAGCTATCCGTGGGTCAGAAAATGTGATGGCAGATATTTTGTCTAGATGCCCACATGATTCATAACTGTTATACAGCTTTGATACAATTGTTTCTATGTTGAAATGTGTACACATATGTAATATATAATATATTGATTGTAACACTACTTAGCGGTTCATGGATATTTATTCACCGCTGATTTTTTCAATGTTTTTCGTCTTTGATGATCATGATGTTAAGATATCTTAGATGGAATTTATGTATAAACTAATGTGGAAATTGTGTCATTGCTAATATTGTAGTATGCGTTGGTGACACCTCTCTGGAAATATTAATACTTAGAGAAGTGCTTTCTCTAAGGTCATAAAACTTATGCTTATCATCTGCGCATTGTTATTGGTGCGTTGTGAGCCTATTGTATGTTGCTCCTAGATGTATTTCAAAAAAAAAAATGTACCATTTTTTTTTTCCCGAGGGGTGTGGTAATCTGTTGCGTGCATATTTTTGACGCACATATTACAAAAAAAATCGATATGGTTATTTAATATGGGAAAAATATAGTCATGCATCCATCTGTGTATGAAAATGCTGTTTATTGTAAAAGCGAGATAATCCATGTTTGATTCACACTTTTGATTATAGGAGTAATCGGTCTGGATATCGATCCAGCGCAAGAATAGTACGCTTGCGTTTGTACTTAATTTTAGGGCCAGAAAATATATTAATTTGCTTATTGTGTTTATGGCCTGAATTCATATGTATTACATATTATTAGTACAAGTAGAATCAGTCCTATATTGTATATTTTGGATGGGTATGAGGGACTAGATTCTTGTTAGCGGAAGTATGAGTTGTCTTAACAAGTCGTGATGAGTTCCGATGTACTGCTAAGAATGGCGGGGTACGTTTTTCAAGAGCTGGTCCCTTCGTCAAGAAAAAATGTCTTACGAAGTGGTTTTTTCTTCTGGAGGAGATAGTGTCTCTACGATAGTTTGTGTTAGAGACTCTCCTTATGTCAGTATATAGATGATTCGGACTCCAGGTAAACCCAGCTCGTATTTTTGATGATCTCTCGTCGGTTAGGCCTAGCTTGACTTTTGGGTGCTTCGATATGCTAGTGTCGTGTTTTGTATCGACGAAGATGACAGATTTTCCTGCAGCGGTTATGGCTACGTGAACTAACCTGATCACCGTAGTGCTGCATGGAACCATTCATGAAATCCTTTATATATCCATTGTAAATTAACTTTGGCTGATATTCTTCCTATGAATGAGTGAACGACAACTCAGGAAGGTAGCCATGTTGGATTTCGGTCATCGTCTGTTTTGATCACTGCCAAGAGAACAGATTATTTATCTTATTATCGGACAGTGACAGAGAGATCTCAATCCTGCTAGAAACCCCCTTTTCGTGGTTTCATAAGATGATGTATCATGACATTGAACTTTGATGTACTACCCATTATTTCTGCATGTGTCATGACTTCAGATCTGCTATGTATACCTACAAATTGTTATGTCAACAAAGCCTGATGTACTCGTATGTCCCAGTGTGTACGTCTGAATAAATTGAGTAAACTAAGATTCCAGCAGTCTGCATTGGTGCCTTGTAGACACATGTGTATGAGTGATTATATTGGTCAGCACACGAACAGTACACCATTCCCGGTAATCACACTCTACACTACTACTTCATACATACACCATCCTGCGTCGGCTGAAGTGACCAAGTTTAGGGCCTGCTTCCCCTGGAGCCTTTGCCTTCCCTAACTCAGGACTAGGGTGAGTTACCCATTTACAGCTGGGTAGACTGGAGCATGCCTGATCTCAACAACACACCACTCTTCCTTACAGAGCAGACAGACTGATACTTTACAGTGGTGTACTACAGGTGTAGTAAGAAATAACGTCTTTACAATATGTACGTGGAAGTGAACCTACGTCTGTGAGGCTTATTATGTCCTCATTGACTCTTGATATCATCCACACTCTTCCAGGGATTCTCCCTGTGGTGAAACTTGTTGCCATGGAGACAAAAAACGCAGATATTGACAACCCTACAGGGATATTACACAAATTATTTTGTGGAGTATGGGAGAGAGAAGAATCACCAATAGAATGGAAGGGAAGGCATCTTTCAAGTTGCCAAAAATGACGGTTAACAAGAATGCACACATTACAGAGGAATAATGTTGCTATCATTATCAGGTAAACAATGACATATGATCATACTTGAGAGGTTAAAAGAATCTATAGATAATCAACTGAAACAATCCATAGATAGTGAACTAAAACAATTCATAGATAGTCAACTAAATCAATCCATAGATAGTCAACTAAAACAATCCATAGATAGTCAACTAAGAGAATCTCTAGATAGTCAACTAAAACAATCCGTAGATAGTCAACTCACAGCATCCAAAGATAGTCAACTAAAACAATCCATAGATAGTCAACTCACAGCATCCATAGATAGTCAACTAAAACAATCCATAGATAGTCAATTCACAGCATCCATATCGATTTTTTTTGTAATATGTGCGTCAAAAATATGCACGCAACACATATATTGTAGCATTGTGCATAGCTGGTGGTCATATAAGGATGACTCGAGATATGCCTCCATGCATTCTGGAATAGAAGATCATGTCCCTTTACAACTTCCAATACTTACTACCGTTTATCAATTCTTTTTTAGATTTATTTCATTGTCAGAATATTAAAATGCCCAGTATCTCTTCTCTTTCTCCCTTTCCTTCCATTATATACCTTGTCCCCCTATGGGAGTAAAACAAGCACCATAAAAATACACTGAACGAAAATCTGATTTATACACATCCATTAGCCATTTATCTTGCGTATCTTTCGCGGCCTTCTTTGTGTGTCCAGTATATCCTTCCCTAAGTACATTACATTGGCACCTGTATAGAAGCAACATCCGAGGTAGCTACGTCAAAGGAAAATGTATATGTTGATTATTCTGTGACGTCAGTGCGACGGTCTTAAATTACACTGACTAACAAAAAAAAATTTTTTTTTTCTTTCTCTAACATTTCTATGTTTTTCTGGTCAATTTTAATGCGCTGTTTTTAAATCTGCAAACCGTTTTTCTCTATCAGGTCGGGATCTCTAGAAATACGCAATTGAAGTTTTTTAACAACGCATACAGTATTACAACATCATTTGTACAAGAAGTATAACAGTTATGTAGGCTTGAATTTCTTTGCAGTCGACTTTCGTCGGTGAATGGCATGTGGTACATCGCGATGAAGCATCCAACAATAATCGGCAAGCATGGTCACACTCCACCGTCCTTGATAACGTGACTCCATTACGGCGATATCTTGATGGAATCGTTCTCCATGTTCATCGCTGACTTCGCCAAGGTTGTCAGGGAAAAAGTCAAGATGCGAATCGAGCAAATGGATTTTGAGGGACATGTTACAGCCCATAATTCTGTATGCATCTATGCACTGCTTAACAATATGCACATAGTCAACAGATTTGTGATTTCCCAGAAAGTTATCGACGATCGATTTGAATGCCATCCATGCGCGAAGTTCACTACCATGTAACAAGTTCTCGAATTGTTTGTCTGCAATAACTTTCCTAATCTGAGGTCCTACAAAGATACCTTCCTTTATCTTTGCATCGCTAATTTGCGGAAACTTTTCTCGAAGATAAATGAAAGCTTTGCTCGTTTTATCTAACGCTTTTACGAAATTCTTCATGAGCCCCAACTTTATATGTAACGGTGGTAAAATGATGCTGTCTTTGTTAATTAATAGCTCGTGTATTACATTTTTATGCCCGAGCTGCATACGATCCCTGATAGGCCACACCTTTCTTGCATAATGTTCCTGTCTGTTGCGGCTGTCCCATTCACATAGGAAGCAAGAAAATTTAGTATACCCAGTCTGCATGCCCGTGAGAATTGCAATGACCTTTAGGTCTCCACAAATCCGCCATTGGTAGTCATTGTACTTTATTTTTGCCAAAAGTATAGCTATATTGTCATAAGTTTCTTTCATATGAACAGAGTAGGCGACTGGAATTGATGAAAATAAATTTCCATTATGCAATAACACGGCTTTTAGACTAGTCTTGGAAGAGTCGATGAAAAGTCGCCATTCGTTGACTATGTGCTCATGACCGAGGTGCACCATTAGACCTTTTACATCTTTGCAGTAGCAAATGTCATCATCCATCTCAAAGTATTGAACAAGTTATCTGTGTCTATGACGAAATTTAGATATCGGAGTATTGGGCCGCTAAAAGATTCCATTCTTTGAGTCGCGAACCGAGTAATTCCGCTTGTCCTTTGGTGAGAGCGAGATCACGTATTAGATCTGAAAGTTCTGAATGGTTAATTAAGTGAACACCATCATTCACCGGTACATAATCCGAGTCAGAATTAGTTTCTAAAGCAGGTAAACTATCACTTTCTGATGGTTCATTCACGTCCAACGGATATGGTTCTGGTGGAACTGGGATCGGACACGTGATTGGATCATGAGGCATTGGTTTCGAAACCGATTCAATATTTGGATAAACCACAGACTTTCTAGTTTTAAAAGTGAAACCATAGATATTTGTCAAGCAGAAGTAACAATCAGTAGCGTGATTTGTCGGTTCACGCCATATTACTGGCACTCCAAAAGGCATCGGCTTATGCTTCGGCGATTTTCGTAACCAACCTGCCAATGTATTTGCTCAAGTCGAACAAACTGCATTTGGCTTCCAAGATTTATTTGCATCATCAACTTTCGAATCGAAATAAAGTTCATATGCTTTCTTTAGCAATGGTGTAAAGTTTTTCTGGTGAACACGATCGGTAAAATATCCGCACACGTAACAGAACAGATCAGCCGAATTTCTACAACTTCTAGAAGCCATATTTCACTCAGAATTATTTAAAAATACAGTAACTATTTGAAATATAACGTAACATATGTCATGCATCTTTTAGCAGTATAAAAAGTAGAATTATTTTGCATTTTATTAATTTTAAAAAAGTTATATAGTAAAAATGAAATGGAGCAAATAACGGTTTCCCAAAAATATATTTATTCACAAATATCTTAAGAACCCGACGTGATAGAGATAAACGGATTTCAAATTTGAAATCAGCGCAAGAAACTGACCTAAGAACACTTATTCTTATATAAGAAAGAAAAATGTTGTTTGTCAGTGTTATTGATCTCATTGCTTCGCCCACGCACTGGTCGAAGAAGAAAGGCCGGACAATCGATGTTTAAACATAACAACCAGCCTTCGTTTATTTCATTTAGTTGTATTAATTTTTATTTATTTATTTTTATAGTTTCTTGTTAGTACTTGTGTCGTTAGCCTAAGATAAGATAATGTCTCATAAAAGAGTGTTGCCTTTTAATCTGTTTAGACTGGGTGATATATTTTTGTATTTACTCTTTTAACTAATTTTCTCAAGTCTCTTACTTAGCTCATGTTTCCTTTTATGTCTCTGACGAAGGCCTTGTGGCCGCAACATAGCAGTTTTCTTTGTCTTTTGTCCCAGTAAGACGTATTACCTTTTTTCAATTTTTTTAAAAACAAACCCAGCTTTCTTTTATTACAGATCCCTTCATCTTCTTGTAACCTGCCATTGAATGGTCAAATTGTCATCATAATCTTGGTTTGGTTTGTTTTGGGGTTTGGTTTGGTTTGGGGTTTGGTTTGGGTTTGGTTGGGTTTGGGTTTGGTTTGGGTTTGGGGTTTGGTTTGGGTTTGGGGTTGGTTTGGTTTGGGGTTTGGTTTGGTTTGGGGTTTGGTTTGGTTTGGGGTTTGGTTTGGTTTGGGGTTTGGTTTGGTTTGGTTTGGTTGTAAGAACCATCTTCATTGCACACGGACAACTCCATCAGTGCGGTGATAGCCTCTCTTAGATCACACAATGAGGATGTAAGCACAGTTAACGAACACCATAGCTAGTGCCAGGATCCTAGTCTATGTCTACAGGAATCATACATTCTATAAATATTTTTGTGCTGCATAAGTTTCCTGATTTTGTTGTAAATTTTGCCAGGGCAGCGGCTGTATGGCCTACTATTTACGATTTCCGTCTGCAGAGGGATTTTTACCGTGCGCAACTTGCACACGAGACCCATCATTAGGAGCCACTGGTTGTGACAAAATATGTCCATCAATTATATTCTCTTTTCAGCTATATGATATGTTAGAATGTTAGATTTCTCGAAAACCTGCTCGATCATCTCTCAGTTAACTATCTATAGATTCTCTCATTTGACTATCTATGGATTGTTTTAGTTGACTATCTATGGATTCTCTCAGTTGACTATCTATGGATTGTTTTAGTTGACTATCTATGGATTGTTTTAGTTGACTATCTATGGATGCTGTGAGTTGACTATCTATAGATTGTTTTAGTTGACTATCTATGGATTGTTTTAGTTGACTATCTATGGATGCTGTGAGTTGACTATCTATAGATTCTCTTAGTTGACTATCTATGGATTGTTTTAGTTGACTATCTATGGATGCTGTGAATTGACTATCTATGGATTGTTTTAGTTGACTATCTATGGATGCTGTGAGTTGACTATCTATGGATTGTTTTAGTTGACTATCTTTGGATGCTGTGAGTTGACTATCTACGGATTGTTTTAGTTGACTATCTAGAGATTCTCTTAGTTGACTATCTATGGATTGTTTTAGTTGACTATCTATGGATTGATTTAGTTGACTATCTTTGAATTGTTTTAGTTCACTATCTATGGATTGTTTCAGTTGATTATCTATAGATTCTTTTAACCTCTCAAGTATGATCATATGTCATTGTTTATCTGATAATGATAGCAACATTATTCCTTTGTAATGTGTGCATTCTTGTTAACCGTCATTTTTGGCAACTTGAAAGATGCCTTCCCTTCCATTCTATTGGTGATTCTTCTCTCTCCCATACTCCACAAAATAATTTGTGTAATATCCCTGTAGGGTTGTCAATATCTGCGTTCTTTGTCTCCATGGCAACACCAACTGTCACGAAATACATTCGTTCTTTTTCTGGTCTTCACTCATTTCCGGCATTATTTCTTTACCATTCCTGTCACGTGTTAATTCTTCCAGTATTCCTTGTTTTCACTTTCAAGGTTCAAGGTTTTGTTAACACATTTTGTCACATCTCTCGCCCACCTCTCTCTCAAGCTTATTTTCTCCTTTGTTATCGGTGACGCTTAGGAAAGGAGAAAACTTGCCACGTTCACTTTTCGCTAATTGCCAGCTCCAGTTGGAGTAAGAATCTACACTGAGCGACATTCCTACTGTTAACCCAGACTATTAGTCGGGGAAGATACACGAAACCATGCTGTCGCAAGATAATGTGCTAGTTTGCAAACATGACCTGGCCAAATACACGGTCGATCTCACTGGGATGTAGGACGATAACAATCTTGTCAAAGATTAAGACATGGACAGGGAAGCGATACATCAGGCAGATGGAATTTTTTGCGAATCAACTACCAGAAAGTAGCATCTTGGAGGAGATTATAATATTAGATCTGCGAAGTAGTGAATTTGTAAACCTGGCAGGCGAAACGCAAGAAGCAAGATCTTATATGGTTATGGCGTTTGCACATGTGTATGGCAATATCTTATGTTGTCATGTAGTAAAGTTCTACATAACGGCAATGGTTGGGGGACACTACCAAAATTAGACACCTTTTCGCAATTGGTTCGGCGTTTGAGATGCTTAGATAGACTGCACCTGATTGGACTTCTCCTCTAGGTAGCAAACTGGATTGTGTACGCAAAGATTTTGCATACATTCTAAAGCGCTGTAAGACTACTTCACTGACTTCCAATTTTATCATAAAGAAATCATAGCCAGGAACACGGAACATTAGGACCCAAATATGGGACAAGCTACAGGACTGGACGTAAATTCTAAGATAAGAAGAGACTAGCCCCAGAGACAACTCTTTACGCCTGCAGTTCTTGGATCCAACTTCACGTGCACTCAGTTAGACACCAAACACACCTGAAAGAGACGGTATCTTAAATCAGTTGCCCGACAATATTCGGACGTTTCCTGTGAAAAAAGTATGTGCTCACCCGAAACAACTGGGAGTAAGTTGTAATGTGTACATTTTATGATTTTAAATTTGCATTTTCACATGTATAATTTGCTTGTGGATGTACAGTGGCAAATGAGGCTGGCAACCTCATCACTGCAAATAACTTAACACATGAACCACAACTGCAAGAACTGGTGTCTGCTACGCGCGGGCGTACAAGGAACAAACGGCAGACGTGGACCCATGCTCCTTTGAGAGCAGGGAGTTGATGATGAAATCATAGCATACATATTTATTATACAAGCACATTAGTAATTCATATATATATATATATATATATATATATATATATATATATATATATATATATATATATATATATATATATATATATATATATATATATAAATTGTTGCCTTTCGCTGTGCTGATGTATTTTCATCAACTCACTTGGGTTAAATTTAATACTCAGGGAGAGTAAGGTTTCTGAGAAAGATGAAATGGTGGATGGAAGTGAAGGTCGCATGATGACTATGGAGATCCAATACTCAAAAGGTGCATTTGTTTCTCCTGAATGAGACGTGCTACAGCCACCAGACTTTACTATTGTAGAGAAGTACAGTCCAAGACACTTGTGGGCACCAACAGCGGCTGAAGCAGACACGAACCAACCCCACACCGGAGGCAAAGTGCAGTAACAGCGCAACCAAAGCACATTAATCACAATTGAGTAAAGTGCATGTCTGCATCTGTATGACTCCATCTAGGTCAGTAACCTTTTTACTCTAGTCATTGTTTGAGCACTAAGGCGGAGTAGAGGAGACAACACCATCACACCATCTAGGTCAGTAACCTTTTTACTCTAGTCATTGTTTGAGCACTAAGGCGGAGTAGAGGAGACAACACCATCACACCATCTAGGTCAGTAACCTTTTTACTCTAGTCATTGTTTGAGCACTAAGGCGGAGTAGAGGAGACAACAGCGTCACACCATCTAGGTCAGTAACCTTTTTTAACTTTTAGAAACTATGATTTTCTTTATTTCTTCCCTTTTAGTCTTCTGCATTTAACTTATAGCACAATTATTGTCAGACTATAAGGTCTTTTATCATAGCAGGCAGACGCTGGAGTTGGGTTGGCCATGTCCTTAGAAGAGACCCCGATGCCATCACAAGAACAGCTATGTTATGGACCCCTGAAGGAAAACGAAAGAGAGGCCGACCAAAAACAACCTGGCGGAGGACTGTGGAGGCTGAGATGCAAAGAATGAACCAGAGTTGGGGCACTGTACGAAGGATGGCCACCGACCGAGCAAAGTGGAATCAATTTGTTGCTGCCCTGCAAGACGCCACCAGGCGTGATGGCCACTGACTGCTTTGACGGTCGGCGGCTAAGGATCAAAGAAGAAGAATATGGTCTTTTATGTTTGGACATGCGCCGAAGTATAACCAAAGAATTGTGTATCTAGGTTGAATGGGAAGCTCCTCGCCAAAGCTCGGTAAATTTTTATTTAAATTAAAAAAAAACCTTTTCAGCTGGCTGTGTGTCTAGGGGATTTGGGGAGCTGATCTATTTAAAATTTCCTCATAATATTGCATCTGTTTCTTCATTTGCTCTATTATATTACCAATGAACCTTCCTTTATTGTCCCGTGATGAGGCTAATTGTTTGCTTGTATTTTCCTTGTTAGCTTATTTGGACTGTTATACACATTTCTCACATTTCCTTTCGCTGCAGCTTTCTCCTTGCCAACTCTTCAGTAAATTCTCTCATGTCTCTTCTGTTGCTTCTGCTAATCTCTTGTTTCCATCTATGTCTACCGCGTGTATTGTGGCTTTACAACTTCTTGTTGTGCTTCTGTTTAAATCTGATTTCTTGTTTGTTTTTTCCCCCTTTATTTTATCTTATTGAAAGTTCTGTTGTTATCAATGCTTTATGCTGGGGCTCTCGTTTTCCCAGTACTTTTCCACATGTTTCAGTCTATATATTTTTGGTCTGATGCCAGTGGTCTTGAGTATTTGCTACATCATCCAGCTGCTGGAGTATTTAGCATTTATTGGATGGTGTGACCGAAAATGCTTCTCCTATTTCTAGGATTTTCCACATTAAACTGTTGCCCATAGATATGTTCTGGTGTATATCTCTTGAGTTTTAACTTTGTTTTGGCTAACAGAAGATGTTAATAGATGTCACATTTGTTCCTCTACATATTTTTATGTCATGTTGTAATGATGTGAACTTCTGGCTCGTGAATAAAAAAAATGTTTGATTTTCGGTCGTGTGGTCTGATGACATCATTTTGGCCAGTATATTTAAAATGTTACATGGAGAAGAAACATGAGAGGCGGGGAGCGAAGACGTTAACGAGCTAAAGGAGAAAAATAGATGAAGAAGAGAACGACACAGAGAAGTGGAGAAAACGTGGATGAAGAAAAGGAGAAGGAAAAAAATTAAATAAAATAAGGTGAAAGAGGAGACGAAAAAGGAAAACTATAATTAAAGGGCAATAATAAAGCTGGAGAAAAAAGAAGTAGATAAGGGGAGTAAGAAGATGAGGAAAAAAAGATAAATACGAGGAAGAACTGAAAGAAAAGATAATTTAATATTATGGACATAAAAAAATAGCAAATAAATCTAGAACATGATAGAATATGAAAGAAACTAATCCAAAAACGAAAAGAAACAAAAATGAACATCCTATTTTTGATGCCTGATAAGACGGGAAGGTTTACTGAAAATCAGTCTTGATGGAAAAATCAATAGCGGGGGAAGTAGAGAGGTCAGAAACGACCGGTCTGACTACAGCAAGACAAGAACCAGACTAAACTACAAGAATATTCTAGAAATGTAGTTCCCGGGGATGACCGGGGGTCGTAAACAGAATAGGCCCACTGGTTCCTCAGGTACGTCAAATGAGATTATTAATATGAGGTCGTGAATGAATGTGTCAAGCTCATCATGTCAAAGAGATTGCTACAGGAACCACCACTTCGCGTGTACATGAATGCTGTGGTGCAGGGATTATGTATTGGGCCAACTTCTGTAGTGGATCTATGCTCCAAATAAAGTTTAAAAGAAAATGAAAATAATTGTAGATGAGTATCCGACAAATTGTAGATAAGAAAGTTTCTGATCCAAGAGCCAGCCTATCTTTAGCTGTACAAGTAAATACGGTCTGTTGTATGAATGTTGTACATGTAAATACGGTCTATTGTATGATTGTACACGTAATCATGGTCTATTGGATGAATGTCGTACATGTGATCATGGTCTATCGTATGAATGTTATACATGTAAATACGGTCTGTTGAATGAATGTTGTACATGTAAATATGGCCTGTTGTGTGAATGTTGTACATGTAGTCATGGTCTATTGTATGAATGATGTACATGTTGTCACACGGTGGCTTAATTAAGAGTCTGTCTGAGTAAAGAGACAAGACACCAATTTGTAGGAAAGTCTGAGAAGATAGATTAAGATGAGAATTAAAGTGACTGTGGAGTATGAGAGTTATAGCTTCAAGGGTTAGTACCTAGATTGACTCTCCCTCGCCACCTGTGACTTGTTTTATTAGCTACTGTCTCACCACCTCTCGCTCAGCTGAGATAAGGTATGCACTCATTTCTAACCACATACACAACTGTACAGTTAAAGAATACAGGTACAGTATAGTGAAAGACAAACTGATCCAGTGCACATTTGATAGTTTATTACAACAAACAAATCTATACTACAGCAAAAAAAAAAAAAACACCGATAACGTGCTAGTTCACACAACCTGAAAAAAGAACAATCAATAAAAGACACAATTATGAAATTACCACGCTCTCTTCCACACCTACACGAAAACAACTAAGGTTAAAGAAATATACTGGGCGGGGGGGGGGGGGGGGTCTCTAGGTAAGAGCCACCACACCTGACTACCTATTGTTACTAACTAAACACACTGTGGAGTCCTCACCTCACTACTCTTCACTAGTGTTCACTCTGTTCCGGTTAAGACTTGTTAACTAATTTGACTACAATGTCTCAAAGGCGCTCTTGGCGGTCCTGCACAACTAACTTATACACCACTAAATCCTACTCCATTGAATTCTGCAGAACTAACTCAGAGGCTCTCCTCTAAGTATTATCTATCTAACTCTACTCTCTCCCATTTGCTTCAGTTCAGTGCCTTCATGACGCTATCGTCTTCGTCTGGGGCTCCGATGCGTTGCTCGTCGTCACGTACCTCCTCCCGTTAGCATTTAGAGAGGTATGATTTCCCTCTCTCCTCTCCAGAATAACTGATGAAGTGGCACTTGGTGAATATATATATATATATATATATATATATATATATATATATATATATATATATATATATATATATATATATATATATATATATATATATATATATATATATGCCTCTGGCTGTACATCTAGCTCTGATGATGGCACCCTATTCTTCACACAACGACGATTTAACCCGCTACGGGTGTTGGCTTACTGCTTTATTGTGGCACTATGTAAACAATACCAGGCAACGTAGATTGTTCTGTATTGGGCCGTACAAGCTAAGAGCTCTAATTCCTAGGCAATTCCACGCTGAGGTATATGTTTCCTCACGTCATTAGAACGTCTAATGCCTCTCCGTATTGCAGACGTAACTAGGGCGCCAGTTACTATACGCGTACCCCAGTTCTCTTCAATTACGATGTTGCCTCATGCCTCCCTCTCTGAGAAGGCAAAGTCTGTTGCAGGCTTAGGGTTACCTATCCTCCGCCGTGAATCGCCAGACTTTCAGAATATCTACGAACCTGGCAGACTGAACTGACGCTATTCACGGCAATAAAATTCTTGGGCTTGGGAGCACTAACTACTAATTCGGCCCTGCATATACAGGGCCAATTTTCTGATGCATGACCGACGCGGTGAGTCATAGCTTCTAGCATCGTCTCCCAAAATCCGCTTCCAACCCAACTTCTGACGTAATCTAATGACTGCTACATAAATTAAAAATCAAAACCAATCGTACGAGCTTCCCGTTAAAAATCATAACATTATCTTAACTCGACCAATCCACTAGCGACGAGGAGTTATTCCACTGCTGGAACGGGGGGGGGGTCAAAGAAAATGGACTCCCCTCGAAGCTCGCTGAAAAATTTACGTAATATTACCTAACTATACGGACCGCCTATCAACAAGAATGACTCACAAGCCTATGTTACAACACGGGTAGGGTTTTCTCCCATCTCCAACCGAGAAGGGTTGGTGTTAGTGGTATGAGTTATCCTACCGCCATACAGAATAACTCAGAATTAAAACAAATACGAACTAGGACGCATTAGAAAAAAAAAGAACAAAAATTAATAAATGGGACAAGAAATGGGGCGAGTTGAAAATAAAAATTAACAGTAACTCATCACACATGTAATCATGGTCTATTGTATGACTGTTGTAAATGTGATCATGGTCTATTGCATGAATGTTGTACATGTAAATATAGTCTGTTGTATGAATGTTGTACATGTAATCATGGTCTATTTTAGGAATGTTGTACGTGTAATCACGGTCTATTGAATGAACGTTGTACATGTAATCATGGTTGTGGTAAAGTGGGATGATATAAATATTTATAGGGGACTTAGTGTACTGACTGAGATCAGCTGTGAAGGTATATGTATCTAATAAGTGTGGTGTATTACAGATGACCTTACTTGCTACCACATTTATACCTCAGTCAGAATTATTCTGGAATATGGTGATGATTACGTTGAATGTCTAGGGTTATGAAAATGATGAAGTGTAAGTCACAACAATAACAGACAGATAAACAATTTAATTTATTCCACAACACTTTACAACACTATGACACTCACACACATATAACACTCTATAAGACTATCTTAAATGAGTCACGTGTTTAAGTTTAAGAATATATGTATTAATTCCTTTCAATAATAGATATCCTGATTCAACTACACAGTGAACCAGGAATCACAATCAAATGTAATTACAAGTAGTATGTACACAGTTTATAAATATGATCTTTGTATTGACATATTTTATTAGTATTATCCTATGTGTGTAAGTTGTGAAGTAATACTATGAGGTAATACTGGTTTTGTTTTTTCAAGCTAGATTGTTGGTTGTCATCATGACTTCAAGTGTTTGATTATCGTGGAAATAGTATTGGGAAAAGTTCACAGTTCCTGTCATTTGAAACAATTTATTGTCCCTCTGTGTTTAATATAATGTCAATTTTTGAGGGGGGGGGGGCACATAATGTTGATCTGCTCTGGCCACAGAAGCTTATCTTTCGTGATGGCGGCAGGAAAAGACTCCTCTGCTCGATTGCTTCACTGTGTTCTGGAGACACCTCACTGGTCGCTATCTGGACCAAGGAGTATGCTGTCAGCCTCTGGATTCAGCAAAACTCAGACCAGGTGCTGCTTCAATAACTTAGGACCACGGTCCCTGAAACAAGAAGGTTGTACCTCCTATTTCAGAACTAATTTATAATCTATTTCCACACTGAACACAATACATAACAAACACTGAGTTCAGAGCGGTAGGCCAACTGCTAGCTTCATCTGAAACAATTTACACCAGTATACTCCTCCCTAATGGTTACTACGCCTCTGCAATTCCAGCATTAGTTCTTTCTAGTCAATAAGATAGGTGTCAGTGTACTGTTTGGCAATTACATGCAGTTTTCTTTTCTCCGACACGTTCTGTTCAGGTTGGAGCAGTATCTAGGCTTTGCCTCATGTTTGCTACTGAACCACACACATATACAGACATAAATTATCAATTTACATTCAATTTTCATTAAAAAGATATCAAATATGTCAAGCTTACCACAATTCATGGAAATAATACACAAATACGTTGACTGGCGATGAATATGGCACAAACTCCGATCTGCCGCTGTCCCAGGCTTTTATTTAGAAAAAATATAAGCTGGTTCTCAACGCACTGTTTCTGAGTAAGATTATTTTAAATTGTGGCACTGAACTGACGCTCCTAATTGACTATATTGGCGGGTCTAACCAATCGGGCCATGTTTACACAGCTTTTCAAAAAAAAGTACCCCTACTACCGTTTCCCCTAACAACAAAAAATTAGTATTTGTAGTCCGACTAATCATGTTTCGCCTTACATTTACTTCTATCCAATCAAATAGGATTTAACATGGTGGCCTATTTCCCGTAAAATGGTGGTTTCAAAACATGGCACTGTGCGATTATTATTGGGTGTGGTCTGACACCCTCACTATTTTCTTTTGGCTATAATTTGTTAATTCCTAGACTATTTGCGTAACACTTAACATATTCTTTGTCAGCAAGTCCTAAGGAACCCAAATATATAAGTTTTCGGGGAGCTAAGTGGCTGCGTTCAAAATATGCATTTTCTTCTACCTCCCGTTCACTTCGATACGACGTGGTGTCTGGGTACTGTCAGGCTTTCAAACGTAAACCAGTATAATGTCATGTTTCCCAATAAGCATTTTACAGGTTTTTAAACCTAACTCTCGTATGGGTAGTGTTTTTTATCACTGACTATTTGAAAAAAAAGCTAGTGCTTCATGCCTTTCGCGTTGGGGGTGGCATTAATTGTATATCGCGAGACGCGTGTTAGTGTTGCCGGTGTTCCTGCTTTCAGCCCTCCCTCTCTCTATCCTAATTCCCTCTGTCTTTTCATTACGCAGTGTATAAAATGAAATTAATGCTAGTATTAATTTAGGTCATTAATCAGCTTGCGTATCTCAAGGTTTTCTAAGAAATACAGTACACGTTTTATTGTTTTGTTGAAATGCGGGTATGCTGCTGTAGGCTTTACTAGTAAACGTGAAAGCGTGAGAATATGCAGACGAAGCAGAAAAAGGGGAATCTCGAGTACAGTCATTGTGACCGCACTGTTCTTTACCATTCTTCTTTTCCTCTTATTGAATTTATGTGTTAGGCTTTACATTTACCTTTTAATTTATATATGTGGATTTAGAATGTTTCACGACAATGGTCTATTGTATGAATGTTGTACTTGTAATCACGGTCTGGTATATGAACGTTTTAAATGTAAATACGGTCTAGTGTGTGAATGTTGTACATTTAATCATGGTCTACTGTAAAAATGTTGTACATGTAAATACGGTCTGTTGTATGAACGTTGTACTTGTAAATAGGTCTATTGTATGAAAGTTGTACATGTAAATATGGTCTATTTTATGAATGTTGTACATGTAAACACAGTCTATTGTATGAATTTGGTACATCTAATCACGATCTATTGTTTGAACGTTGTACATGTAAATACGGTCTATTGTATGAATGTTGTACATGTAATCACTGTATATTGTATGAATGTTGTACATGTAACTATGGTATGTTGTATGAATCTATCTATCTATCTATCTATCTATCTATCTATCTATCTATCTATCTATCTATCTATCTATCTATCTATCTATCTATCTATCTATCTATCTATCTATCTATCTATCCATCTTTCTATCTATCTATCTATCTATCTAGATCATCATAGATGAAGCTTCTATGTTTTTGTGCCACTGTTTCTGTACTTCTAACGCAAAATGGAAATGAACGAATGACCGCAGATGAATTTAATGCCGTCATCAAGGCGCGCAGCAGAACGACCACAACATAATTACCGCCATGTTTTCTCCAGTGATTTGCACGTGTACATATATATATATATATATATATATATATATCCCCCATTTCTAGTCCTTTACTCTCTTGATTTTATATCACTGGAAAGCCCTCCAAAATAGGTCAAATAATATTAGGTAGGTCCATATTTGTAACTCCAGTCATCGGTATACGTGCTGCATTAACCTCTAGTAGAAGACACGTGGAGCCATATAACTCTATTGATTGCTACAACAACTAAAAAACTTAATCAGTTCTCCTCATTTATTACATTACTGCAGTAATCTTTCCTTTTTCGTCTCAGGGTGATCCCATCAACGAGGGGTCGTTAAAAGAATTCTCGTAAAATGAACTGAATGCATACATATATGTAGCAACAATTAGCCATAAATATCTCGTACCCATTTACTTTCTCATTAATATTATTGTACAGATTTGATATTTCCATTTACATGAAAGAATTGATGTCTCTCTTCCGCTACTTAAAAACCACGGGGCCACGACTGGATTTGGTTAATTGTCCAAATGCCTGTACCAAGGTAAGCAGCTATCTCATTTACTTAGATCAGGTTGCTAAACAACATATTCCTGGATGGGGTGTATGTATTGTATTGGGTATAATGAGACATAGTAACTTCCTTAGCATGGATACTTGTCTGCCATTGGATTTCCTGACACAAAAGCGCTAACACGAGATCTTTGTCGGCTGAATCAACTTTCAACCAAGCCTACTGCCATTAAGGTAACGATCCATGATGTCTGCTGATTATTGCGTGACCTCAAATACCTGTCACGACATTCGGGCTAACAGGTCAAACTGGCCAAATGATCTGTTGTCATTTAACAATAAAAAGACAAGGCCAGACCTTTGAACTGACGAGGTTCTAGCTCTACCTAACAAGTTACCGCATGTTTTCTTGTTTTATCCTCGCCATATTCTGTAGAATTTCATACGCCGGATGTAATCTTGTCGTAATTTGTCATGACATTATCATCAACAATGAAAGGTCAAACGTAAAGGCTAAGGTGAACCCCTGCAATACCAGAGCTGAATATAAAGACAGACATAATTTCATCATCTAGCATACACATAAGAATAACGACAATGAAGCAACTATTGGAAACTCAAAACACTGTTCATTCATTTTGTAATCTTCACCTGCCCAAGGAATAGGCTACAGGCCTTCAACAAACATCTCGTGTCTCGTGCCATCAGGTCAAGGTCTTACTTTGCCTTTATCTTTCATTTCTGCCTCGTGTTCTGTGTGTGTGTGTGTGTGGGTGAGTGTGTGTGTATGCGTGCGTGAGTGTGTGTGCGTGCGTGTGTGTGCGTGCGTGCGTGTTTGTGTGTGTACAACACAATACCCTTTAGCTCCCCAAGGAGCATAGGCCTTCAACAAACACATGCCAAGTCTTCCTGTCCTGTGCCATCCGCTCAAGTTCTTTCCATGTTTTCCTCATCATTTTCACCTCTGTATCCAGCTTTCTTCTCCATGTGTTTTTTGGTCGACCTCTGCCTCTCTTTCCCTGTGGATTCCAGAACAAGGACTGCCTTGTAATGCTATAAACAGGTTTCCTCAATGTGTGTCCTATCCATCGCCAGCGTCTTCTTCTCAGCTCTTGTTCCACTGGCACTTGTCTGGTTCTTGTCATCAATTCCACATTTGTGACTTTGTCATACCATTTCAGTCCTTCTATTCTACGCAAGCACCCATTTATGAAAGTCTGTAGCTTTTTGGTTGTTGTCTTTGTTGTTCTCCATGTCTCAGAGCCATACAATAGGACTGACTTCACATTTGAGTTGAGATTCTTATTTTCGTGTTGGATCCGATTTCTCTTGATCTCCATATATTTCCCAATGCAATGAAAGCTCCTCTTGCTTTTTGTATTCTTATTTTGATATCACTGTCTGTCCCTCCAACTTTGTCTATATTACTTCCAAGATATGTGTACGATTCTACATCTTTTAGTGGTCATTCTTCAACCTTGTTATCATTTCTTGCATTTATTCTCATAATCTTTGTCTTTTCCCTGTGTATTTTCAGGCTCACTTGTTGTGACCTCTCATCGAGAATTTTCATTTTCTCTTGCATCTGATTATGGTTAAGGGACAGAAGAGCTAAGTCATCTGCAAAATCCAGATCATGAAGCTGTTTAGTCAGATTCCACTGGATTCCATTTCTGTTGTGTGATGTCGATGTTTTCATAACCCAATCTATTGCTAGTAAGAAAAAAAGTGGAGACAGGAGGCATCTCTGTCTCTCTCCCGTTCTAATCCTAAACAGTTCTGCAAGTTGTCTTTCATGAAGAACTCTGCATGTCATGTCTTCATAGGTGTTGCAGGTGGAACTTATGGAAGGGGAAGTAGTCTTTAGAATGTTTTGAACATATTAAATTTCGAGTTGCAACGCTTGATTAAGCGGATACTTGTTTGACTTTAGGATAGAATTATCTTTTCCTATTTTCGGGTGACAGAGTACAGATAAGCGTGTGAACGCTGTTTAATGTATTTATTCTGTACTGTTTTGAGTCATGTGAATAGCTCGCTAGTCTGCATGTGGTATCGAGAACGGTGTTCAAGACAACCGAATCTCGTGACGGGTTTTTTGGCGGGACTAGTGTGTGATTTAGGGAGTTGTGTTTTTGGGCGTGGACCGTGTAGGTCGAGTCCCAGTGTTTTTGGATAATGTATGCCTACGTAGGATTTGAGAAAATGTCGACTTATATATTTCGCTGTGTGTACAGCCTATGTGATACACTGCAGTGAAGATTTGTTTAGGCCATATGAACCTTATTATAGCTGCCGTGTGATGCAGGCTTTGCTATGTATTGAAGTACTTTTGTAGGCCATATTGTGAAGATTAATGAAGCTGCCGGGTGATGCAGGCTTCGCTATGTATTGAAGTACTTTTGTAGGCCATATTGTGAAGATTAATGAAGCTGCCGGATGATGCAGGCTTTAGTGCGTGTTGAAGTACTATTATAAGTCCAGGATTAGGACAGGCCATATTATATATTAACTGCAGTGTGGAGATGTATGAAGCTATTAAGCTATTATTAGTCCAGGATTAGGACAGGCCATATTATGTTTAACTGCAGTATGAAGATTTGTGAAGCTGTTAAGCTATTATAAGTCCAGGATTAGGACAGGCCATATTATATATTAACTGCAGTGTGGAGATGTATGAAGCTATTAAGCTATTATCAGTCCAGGATTAGGACAGGCCATATTATATATTAACTGCAGTGTGGAGATGTATGAAGCTATTAAGCTATTATCAGTCCAGGATTAGGACAGGCCATATTATATATTTAATGCCCGGGAAATTATATTGACTCGTGTTGTGCTAGCGAATGCGAGTACATTTATGGCCAGTAATAACAGTAATAACATTTCAGACTGAAACCACTTTTGTTACATTTATGGTGGTTTTCAGTCAACAGGATCTGACATCTACGACTATTCGCGTCGATAGCCTAAGTGGCGTAGTTTTCGTATCATTGGATATCATTTAAGATGTGCCTGAGTGGCGTATACGATTAAGAAATTGTTACCTCTACAGTGATATGTACTTGAAGCAAGAGGATAAAGTGAATCAAATTGTGTCCACCAGACCATAACATATCTAGAGGATCAGTCCCTACAAGTTGAAAATAATACATATGACTTGCACGTGACAAGAGTGTAGAACACTTGACTTTGTTATAATTGACCTTATGTAGGCGTGGCTTGAATCTCCTGTACTTCAGAATTGTGACCTAGTTATTATCTGCCTGGGTGGCGCATTTGAGAAACGACGCACGCTTTATTCGTGGTAGAAGGCAACTTTACACCAGTAGCAATTGACGTCCTATTTCATGCCTATAGACGACAACAACGTCTGCAGTGGTCAAGGAAGTTCAATTAGACTTGGACAGTATTTGTACCAGCATTTGTACGGGTTGTGACAGATTTCTGCAATATTCGGGTTACCTGGGCCAGTGGTCACCATCACAAGTTCAAGACGTTATGATACACGGAGTTGCCGTGTACATTTCAGACTACAGAAGAGTCAAGAGTTGCAGTGTGTGCTGTATTATGGTTCCTGTCAACTTGTGCATTGTTAAGCACATATCATATTGACGAAATTACCTGAAGAGAAACGAATCAAGTTGCAGTGCTTTCCCGCAGTGGAGGTTTTAGCAGTCTATGTGATATCCAGTGTCGTGGCGGAAAAGAAGCGGGATCATTGACAGATAAGTGATTGTGTCTTGTGTAAATTGTGTCACTTCATATATGTCGCTAGGCCTCCCTAATTGCTCATTTTGTTGTTATTGTTGTTTATGTCTAATTTGACATATGATTAAGATTTGATGCATAGGTGTTAATGGCTGTTGACATATGTCGATTTTCCTGATAATGATGTGACTTGATAAAGGTGCTATAAAAAGGAATTGGTGATACAGAATTGAGGAATAAGCTCATTTCTTGACAAATAGTTGGCTTTGTGAGCTGGAAAGTTAATTGTCCAACCTTTTGGGACAGAAATTTGTCATAACTATAAGTGATTACTAGATATATTGGATTAAGTAAGTGAATCACTATGGATTTTGATGAGATAGATCTTGAGGATATGAGGCCTGTATTGGCTTATTTGTGGGAAGAAGGTAGAGATTATCAAGAATTAAAAGGACCACAGCTTGAGGAACATGTGATAGACAAATTTTTGGTCAATGCGTCAAGAGCGCTAAAATATTTTGCTGAGGAGAATTTTCAGTCTCATCCTCATTTAATGATGGCTAAAGAGTTAGCGGATTTGCTACTTTGGGAATTTCGCGGATTTCTGTACAACTATATTAATGTTAAACACGATCACATAAGGAGGGGAATACACAAGATGATTCAATACGGCATTTCTGATGGTCAAAAGAAGGAGTTAGAAGATGAGGAGCAAATAAGAAGGAACAAACGGAGTGCCCTACAGGAAAGGGAAAACTTCTTAGAGAGTACCGCTGAAGTGAGTAAAGTACATGAAACAGTGTCTAGACTTACGGGTGAATTGCAAAAGTCAAACTCAGAACTTGCTAGTGTGCAGGCAAGTTTGGATTTAGCATTGTTGAAGATAAAGCAATTGGAAGTCCAGATGAAAGATAAGCAAATTGAGGTAAAAAATATTACACAGGAGGTCCAACAAAATAAACAGATTTATGAGAATTTGAAAGTTGAGACCGATAAACGTGATAGAGATTATACAGAGTCACTTCTTGATTTAATGGATGATATTGCGAATCTTGGTCTCCAGCAGGAAGAAAAGAATGAGATGATTCCAGAAAAGATTGATGAGCTTAATAATAGGAATGATTATATTAAGATTTAGTCACTACAACTAGAGTTGACTCAGTTGAGAGCAAATAAAGAACAGTTAGAGAAAGAGACATTAGTGGAGTTGACGGCTGAGAAAGAGAAGGTCGCTAAAATTGAAAATTTACTAGCAGAAGAAAGCGACAAAGTTTTGGCTGTTAAGGAGTTAAATAAAAGGTTAAGTGAAACGATTTCACTTAAAGATAATGAAATTGCGGAAGCAAGGGAAAGAATATTTGGCTTACTAGATATGGTTTTGAAAAACAAAAGGTGCTCTTCTGTCAATGTTCACAATGATAGACAGAAAGTTGCGAAAAGTCAACCCCATACACTTTTTGCTCAGAGAGATTTCATTCATGGTAAAGATAGATCTTATCGTGGTAAATACAACTTTAAAAGTTCTAATATTACTGGTAGTTCCAGTAATAATTCTTGGCGTCAGACCAACAAAGATTCTTGTGTAACAGCCAGTTCTGTTGGTCAGGAAAAGATAGGTGATAAATTTCAGGTCAAGATTCATAAGAACAAATATTTCTCTACTACTGGAAATACTCAGAAATTAATAGCGGGTATTGAGACTATTACTACTTGTTCCAAAGATGAAACCCATATGCGGAACAATAGAGATACTATTGTTTCTGGCAGTTGTCAAACTCAGCACAGTCAGTTTGAAACTATTGGTAAATATATTCCCATAAGGGAAAAGAAAAACAGTTCTAGAAAGAGAGATAACCCCAAGAGTAAACAGTACCAAGGGAGATCAGAAAATAATAATTTTCCCTCTCGTAGATACTGTAGACAATTTAACAAATCTCAAAGTTTTGATTGTAAGAATGTTGGAAAGTATGATAGAGATAATAGCTTTTCAAATGTTGCTTTACATCACCAGAATAATGTTCCTCAACAAAAGACTAAAGTGATTATTTGTAAACAAGGCAACGGTAATAATAAGTATTTTGATCATAGATCAAATAATAAGCGCAATTGTGCTAATTTTGTTCAACATGAGCCCAGAGTCATTTATAATCAAAGTAAACAGAGTAAAAATAACAGTGGATGCTTGAATACTATTGCTTGCTCTACTTGTTGTTGTGAATGTGAGACTTTGTTTCAGCGTAAGGCAGCGGCGACATTCAAGGTCGGTCATGTTGTCCCCAAGAATTCTATGATATCTACATGTGATAGAGAGAGCTAGTGACATCGTGAAGAGACCGGGTTTTTACACAAGCCGGTGTTGGGTAATTGTAAATGTGATTTCTACGTTTTTCTCATTAAATTTCACTATTGAGTAAAATGGAAATTTTCATTTGTATTTGTTGACAGAAGCTACGTTGCGATAAGGGTCAAGGCTTCTGTGACATATTGACGGTCAGAAATGTGAGTCAACTTTCCGCTCGAGTAGTCAACCGAAACCTGTCAGCGTCTAAATAGCAACTGATGGTTACTTTCTGAAGGTCAAGCATGTTTACAAGAGAGTGGGAGACTTCGCGTCTGATTTTTTTTTTTTTATGTGAATATAGTAAATATTTTTGTATTCTATATTAGTACATGACATGTTGTTGTTTTGAAATAACATATAATTTTGTTGTAATGATTATTTCTATGCATCTTTTGATTGCCATAATTTTTATTGTTGTTATTTTTATGTCGGTAGTTTGATGTCATGATTAATTAATATATAGAACATACAGAGAAGATGTGTATTATCTGGTATGTTGTGAAATGTAATTTTGAAAATAGCTTGCATGTATCATAAATGATCTTGTATTTGGATTTGTTAACTTTTTGTGAAACTTCGATTTTCCAGAACTTGATTTTCTTGCCAGTCAGACATGTAGATTATTTTCTTAGCAGATTATTTAAAAAAAAAATTTTTTTTTTTTGGTAGATATTTTTATAGAACCTTTTTTATATTTCATATTAGCATCAAAGGGTAGATTTATTTAGAATGTATATCTTATCGATTTGAGTAAGAGATAGAGTTATAGCTAAATAGCATTTTACTGAGCTGAACGTAATTGTCAGCAGAAAGAACTTAAAGAATAAATTAAATTTACATGTGTTGATTTAAAGGTTTCTTCGAGATAGGATTTTTGTTTTATATTTCACTCATTTTGTTAAAATATTGATTTCATTATTAGGCTTTACTTAAAGTATTATTGAATTACTTAAAAATTAAATACTGTTTTTATGTAACTTATCGAGAAAAAAATATGTTTGTACGGTACTGTTGAAAAAAATGATTTTTTTTTTTTTGGCATTGTAATTTTTTGTTGGGTGTGCCCAGCATTTGACTTCGTGATATCATTGATATGTAGTTTGATTAGTTCTTGTAAAAAGTTGTTTTTTATTATGATGTATTTTTTATTTTTAGCGCTTGATTGTGCGTTGGTCGTATTAGTTATAGTAATGCTATTACTTGTTTGTTCGATGCCTATAATTTATTTATGTTAGTTTTGTATAACTCTTATAACTTAGTTAAATTACTTATTAGGTTTTGTTTAGTTATAAATTATTTTTGGTGGTATTAGTATAGATATACTTTGATATTTTGTGTTCATGCCTTTGCTTTCTATCTGTCTTTGGTAACTATTCTTCATTTCATTCCTCCTTTTCTGTTGTCTTTTCGGTATGGATTTCATAACTTGTTTATACTTTCGTACCTCATCTTCGTTTTACTTGATTCTATTTGTATACTTTGTCTTCTTTCAACACTTATACCTCTATTCTTTGTATTGTTGGAGTGGTTATATGATTTGATATGATATATCTACTTATGATAGTTGTATTTATTTTACATGTAATTGTCCAACTTAATTATGAGTATATGGTATTGTTGAGTTCTTACTTTCCTTTTTTTTTTACAGATCATTCTTCTTTTGATTGATCTTGTGTTTTCTCTTTCGATTGGTTGTTTTCAGTTTGGTTTGTACTAAATATACGTATACTTGAATTAATTTTGGAACTGATCATATTTGTATATTTAGCTAATTACTTTTTATACTTAGCTGATTATGCTGTATACTTTAATTGCTACTTTACACTTTAATGCTGATATTTGTTTTAGATATAATTTGATTTAAAATAAGATATTTTTGTAGGCATATGTTAGAGCTTAATTGTCTTCTAAATTTTTCGTTTTTGGGAGTTGATTTTTTCAAAAAAAATGATAGAATCATTTTTTTTTCCCCGGAGCGGGTGGTAACTGTTGCAGGTGGAACTTATGGAAGGGGAAGTAATCTTTAGAATGTTTTGAACATATTAAATTTCGAGTTGCAACGCTTGATTAAGCGGATACTTGTTTGACTTTAGGATAGAATTATCTTTTCCTATTTTCGGGTGACAGAGTACAGATAAGCGTGTGAACGCTGTTTAATGTATTTATTCTGTACTGTTTTGAGTCATGTGAATAGCTCGCTAGTCTGCATGTGGTATCGAGAACGGTGTTCAAGACAACCGAATCTCGTGACGGGTTTTTTGGCGGGACTAGTGTGTGATTTAGGGAGTTGTGTTTTTGGGCGTGGACCGTGTAGGTCGAGTCCCAGTGTTTTTGGATAATGTATGCCTACGTAGGATTTGAGAAAATGTCGACTTATATATTTCGCTGTGTGTACAGCCTATGTGATACACTGCAGTGAAGATTTGTTTAGGCCATATGAACCTTATTATAGCTGCCGTGTGATGCAGGCTTTGCTATGTATTGAAGTACTTTTGTAGGCCATATTGTGAAGATTAATGAAGCTGCCGGGTGATGCAGGCTTCGCTATGTATTGAAGTACTTTTGTAGGCCATATTGTGAAGATTAATGAAGCTGCCGGATGATGCAGGCTTTAGTGCGTGTTGAAGTACTATTATAAGTCCAGGATTAGGACAGGCCATATTATATATTAACTGCAGTGTGGAGATGTATGAAGCTATTAAGCTATTATTAGTCCAGGATTAGGACAGGCCATATTATGTTTAACTGCAGTATGAAGATTTGTGAAGCTGTTAAGCTATTATAAGTCCAGGATTAGGACAGGCCATATTATATATTAACTGCAGTGTGGAGATGTATGAAGCTATTAAGCTATTATCAGTCCAGGATTAGGACAGGCCATATTATATATTAACTGCAGTGTGGAGATGTATGAAGCTATTAAGCTATTATCAGTCCAGGATTAGGACAGGCCATATTATATATTAACTGCAGTGTGGAGATATATGAAGCTATTAAGCTATTATAAGTCCAGGATTAGGACAGGCCGTATTAGGTATTGATGCAGTGTGGAAATTATATACTATGATTCGTGTTTTGCTGTCGAATGTGTGTCATTTATGTCATCGTATCTGTGTTGTAACGGAATAAACAGTATCGAACTGTTCCAGTCGTTTGCAACCCTTCTTGACTCCTGCATGTACCCTTATGTACGTACTGTGGTGTGCGAACATATCAACACACACCCAGGTCAACATTCCAGACACAGTGACAGGTCAGCAGCACACATATATTGAATTAGCCTGTGTGGCGATGATATAGACCAAACCACTACACTCGCAACAGTGGGTGTAAGCAGACTAATAACATTAACGTTTAATTACATTCAGTGAGAAACCAGCAAATCTAGATTGTATCAGTTGGTGGTTTACAGTCAAGTTGGAACCAATACAGAAGAGGTTACTGCTAAAATATGCGGTTACAATAGGTCTTCTTTATTAAGTTAATGATCTTCATGGGAACTCTATAATGCCTCATCAATTTCCAAAACGATTCTCTGTCTACACTGTCAAATGCCTTTTCATAGTCCACGAATCCGATGTATAGCAGTGAATTGCATTCTGTTTTGTAGAAAACCTGCTTGTTCATCTCGCAGTTGCTTGTCTATGGACTCTTTTAATCTCTCAAGGATGATTCTGTTTAATACTTTTCCTGGCACTGATAGTAACATTATTCCTCTATAATTTGTGCACTCTTGTGAATTTCCCTTCTTAGGCAACTTGACCAGATAACCTTCCTTCCATTCTTCTGGTATTTCCTCTCTCTCCCAGACTTTGCCAAGTAGTTTGTATAATATCTCTGTAGAGGTATCAATATCTGTTTTGATGGCCTCTTCTGGAATGCAATCTGGACCAGCTGCTTTTCCATCTTTGAGAAGCTTTATGGCTTTCTTTTTTTCTTCTCTACTTGGTCGTTCACAGCTGATTTGTAGTTCCTCTTCAGCTGGCTGGATGTCTGGGGGATTAGTTGGAGATGGTCTATTGAGAAGTTCCTCAAAATGTTCTGTCCATCACTTCATTTGCTCTTGTATATTACTAAACAATTTTCCATTCTTATCTTTTATGAGGCCATTTGCTTGCTTATATTTCCCTGTTATCTTCTTTGTGTTGTTGTACAGGTCCCTCATATTTCCTTTGGCTGCAGCTTCCTCTGCTTCCCTTGCCAAATCATCAATATATTTCATCTTGTTTCTTTTGATGTTTCTTCTTACTTCTTTGTTTGCTTCTGTGTACACTTCATGAGCCTTGGCTTTGGAGCTTCTGGTTTTGCTTCTGTTTAAATCTGCTGTCTTGTTTTTCATGTTTTCTATCTTACTAATGGTTTCTGTTGTTACCCATGCTTTGTGCTGATGTTCTCTTTTTCTCAGTACGTCTTCACATGTCTCGTTCCATATATTTTTTATTTGTTGCCAGTGGTCTTCCGTATCTGTTTCATCTTCTAGCTGTTGGAGTACTTAGTATTTGTTGGATACTGTGATTGAAAATTTTTCTCTTATTTCCTGATTTCTTAGATATCCCACATTATACTGTTGTCTATAGCTATATGCTGTTGTAAATTTCTTGAGTTTTAATTTTGTTTAATTTGGTTTTAGCCAACAGAAGATGGTGGTCTTATACAACATCTGCTCCTTTACATACTTTCACATCATGCAATGATGACCTAAACTTCTTACTTATGCATATGTGATCAATCTGATTCTCAGTTCTGTGGTCTGGTGATATCCATGTTGCTTTATGTATTCTTTTATGTGGAAATATGCTTCCTCCTATAGCTAGTTGATTTGAAGCACAGAAGTTAGCTAATAGTTCCCCATTCTCGTTCATCATACCTAATCCATGCTTTCCCATGATTTCTTCAAAGCCGGTGTTGTCTGTTCCTATTTTCGCGTTTAGGTCCCCCATCAAAATTGTGATGTCCTTTCTTTTCTTATTGTCCAAGACATTTTGTAGTCTGGTGTAAAAGTCTTCTTTCACAGATTCTTCTTTATCGTTTGTTGGTGCATAACACTGGATGATGTTTATATTTTCTTTCTCTTTGGCTGATTTAAACCTTGCTGTTATAATTCGGGGTCCCATTGCTTCCCATTCTATAAGTGCCTTCTGTGCTTCCTTAGACAGCATTAGAGCCACCCCTTCACTGTGGTCGGCTCTTTCCTCCTCATGTCCTGAGGACAACACCATTTCTCCTGTGATCAATCTCCTCCTCTCTATGCCCTTCCACCGTGTCTCGCAGAGACCCAGGATATCAATCCTGTAATTTGTCATTTCTGCTGCTACCTGTGCAGTTTTCCCTTGTTCACACAGAGTGCGAACATTCCAGGTGCCAATCCTGGAGATTTTCTAGACGAAAAAAAGGTTAGTCGGCTTTCTCTAGGTGTGTGTGTGTATGTTTTCGGTTTATCTCTTGCACCAGGATTCCAGAACAAGACAGCCTTGTAATACTTTAAACGGGTTTCCGAAATGTGTGTCCTTACAATCGTCATTAAATGGAACTTACAAGAAATATGGTTGGCTCAACGTGTTCGTAAAACGCTACTGTATGAGTTGTTCATTAACAAAAATATTTTCTTTTCTTTTAATGCGCGTAGATTGTATTATGTGTGCCATATAAAACTGAATTTATCCTTATTTGCAATTATGTTACACCAGTTTTCAATTGATTTGTGTCCTACGCAAAGGCTTTTAATAGTTCCGATAGAAAGTCAGTCTGGAAGCTTATACGACACTATGGGGTTCTCCAATAAGTTCCTTAAACTGAATGTACAGTTTATGAAGAACAAGGAATGGGAAGTACTTAGCAAAAACAACGTACACAACTCCTTGGGATAACAACTAAAGTAGGGTTCCCATAATGTTTTGTTTAAAAACCGGGACATTTCCAAATTTTTACCAAAAAAACCCGGGACATTTTGTAAAAAACGGGACGTGTTAAAAATTAAGGTAAAGCACAAATAAATCTATTATATATTATATGTTACACTTAAAATAAGATACTGGTATAAAAATACACACATTAACTAACACAACTTCCACTTTAAAAAAGAATTCTAAATTACAAACATACTTAATTAGAAAAATCGCACCTTTAAAAAATACACAATAGTCAAGTTTATATTTCAGATTCATCAGAATATTTATCAGATTTATGGGCCTGTTCAAGAAGTTTTTTTTCTTCTGATATTTGGACATAGAACTCCGCACAAGAGAAATCCTTAAAATGGGTCTTTATAATGGTTAAAGCGTTCACTGTCTCAATTTTAAGTCTGTTTTTTTTTTGTCTGTCCAAAGCACATTTATTAATGAAAAAAAACACGTTCAACAGCTGCATTGGATCCTGGCAGTGCCAAACAAAAACTAACTAGGCATTTCAGGTTCTCAGCATTTATATCCTGCTTTGTAAAATGAGCGAACATCTCACACCATTTTTCACTGAAACTTTGATCCTTCAGTTCACTCCACACATCAAATTTGCTTTCACAATATTTTTTCACACATGCAAACTCATCAAGTAAGTCCTCTTCATTCACAGTAAAATTTGGTGACGCTGTCTTCATGAATATGTAGCTTTCTTGGATGTTCTTCCAAGTCACAGACTCCTTTCCCTTCAAATTGATCCAATCCATAGACTGAAGAGGCGTAAGAAATGGTGTACACCACTCCTGAATATATTAAATGCAGGTGTCATAGAAATCTACTGCATAGCTTTGAAACTTTTCAACTGTTATGTGTCCTTCTTTTTCTAATTCTTGCAACTGGTTTCTCACAGTAGTGGTAAGAAACTTTTCTGCCTTCCTGTAGTTATGCACCACCGTGTGATAAGCGAAGGTTGCTTCCTGTGCTGCCAATGATAACTGTTTTTCCATTTCCTTTTCACTCTGGGTTTTCGCATCTTTAAGAAATGACTTATTCTGCTGTTGGAAGCCTTACTTTCAACAGCACCTTTATGTTTTTTTCGTTTTCACGTGGTTGACTACGTCTGACCGACCACCATGTGAAATGCAAAACTTAGAGCTGCATAAAGTACATTCCACATTTTCATCTACACCTTTAATGAAGGGAAATTCTCTTGTATTGTTATCATTTATACTGCACTTACGTTTCGGCATTATGCGGATGAAAAACGATAAAAATACTGTATAATAATGCTATACGCATTAAATCATTTGGTAGATGCTCACTGAACACTGTTTTGGTCGACTTTCGAATTTTTGTTCGAGATTCAAACCGAGGGTCCACTGTAACCGGAAATTGATAAAGTAACACTACTAAAACACGGAAAAAAATCCGTTACCCAAAGATTTTTTTGTTCAGGAAGGACCCTTAAAAAGCGGGACATTTGGAATAAATTCGGGACACCGGGACATTTTATAAAAAAACGGGACTGTCCCGGGAAAAACGGGACGAATGGGAACCCTAAACTAAAGTGCGACAAATGCATTGTCCAATATTTCTCTTCCTATTGGGCGTTAACCGCTGACCATTAACCACAAGCTTTCTATCTGCTGCAGAAGCAGACCAGATGCAGTTGATGCTCTATGCTTCAACTAAGAATAAGAAATAACCTTCTCGACTGGTTATGAATTTATCAATGTCTCTGTTTAATAGCTGCTTAAGGTGCACATGGTCCCTTGAAGGTAGCCTCTATGAGGAGTTTAATGTGCTGTTTTTTGGTTACTTAACGTTCGTTTGATGTGGTGTTTCGGTTTGATTTGTGATGTTTTATGTGGTGTTTTTTTTTTTTTTTTTTTTGAACTAAGTGGCTGAGCTTGTCGCTCTTCTGTAGCCAATGCCAAATTTATTGACCATTATTAACAGCGTAGGTCAAAGGTTGCCTTTAGGCTTTTCTGCAACTTGTAGAGTTGGAATCATGTGTTGTAATTTCTTTCCCGGATATTCCATGGTGGCTCAGTATGTCTTTAAGAAATCCTCACATCTAGTTTTAAGCTAGCAGAAATATATAGCAAGGAGCATCATATTATACAATCCCAGCCACCCATGGCGGCTTAGCAAATATGCAGGGCTAAAATAGTGTGCTCTGAATCTGATCTCTCCCAATGGATGGTCACGTCTGGCACAGAACCCCTCTCATCTCCAATCACTTGTTTTCTACCTACTGCAGGATCATCATGCATGCATCAACTAGGTAAAAGCTGGAGTTTAGTCTCGATCTCAAGTTGTTCCCCCTAGCTTTGTGCACACTGCTGGTTTCTCAACATGTTGCACAACAGTGAATAATGGTGTTGAGACTAGCACGGCTTATCGATCACTGAGCGTTCTCCAAGCATCTTGAGAGCTCAGAGGTTGCCAGTACTTAAGATGTACCGGATGAAGGTACTTCAAGGTCTTTGTTCGTGCAACAAATCCTGGAATTCGCACACGACCTGTCTTAGATCTGGTGTTTCAATTTACTTAAATTCTGTGTGGGATGTCCGTGTGCATAACTTCTAGTTTGCGTGGTGTTTCGTTTTGGTTAACTTCTATTTTATGTTGTTTTTAGTTTTGCTTAAGTTTTATTTTGTGTGATGTTTCGTTTCGCTGAACTTCGGTTTCATATGGTGAGGTTGAGGACTGGAAAATTGACACCAGTTTACAACTGATCAACAAAGCACATGACACACCCAGCTTCTACTCAAGTCAGTGGCAATCAACCTCAACACCCGACCTTGCCTTCTCAACAGCAGACATCAGCCATAAGATCGAACGCATTGTGCTCAACCAATAGCCTGGCAGTGATAAAAAAAACCGATACAATTAATCATAAATATAGAACATACACTCAACGTTTGTAAGCCATTGCCGCGTTGGAACTACAAACACGCCAACTCGAGCATGGTTTCAGTACTGTCAGATAAATACTGTGCACAAATAGACACCCAAAACAAAAGAATGGGATAAATAGCTGATGGATTTAACAAAGCAATTCTGAAAGTTGCTAAAGAATTAATACCACGAGGAGCGAGAAAAAGTTATAAAACATAGTGAACCCAGAACAAGTAACAGAAACCAGAAACATAGCAGAAAACGACAAAACAGTTGAGGCAAACATAGCCTACAAAGCCATTGCTGCAAATCACAGGAAAACATTAAACTGTTCAGCAAAATACAGCTGGGTTAAAACAGCTGAAGCTCTTAACCTTGACAAAGATGACAAACGATTATGGATGATCGCCAAAGCCTTAAATAATGAAGAATGCAAACATAAATAAATAGCTCTTCAGCAAAATGATAAAATATTCACACAGAAAGAAGCAGCAAATATCTTTGACCAAACATTCTCACTTGAGAGAGCTAGAAATATGTCCCACCTGCCAAAAGACAAGATTTTATCAAAGAAATAGAATTTTACAAAAACATAACAACTGTTCCAGAACAGCACATGGCAGGAAACCTCACAATGAGTGAGCTTCAGGCAGCCCCTGTATCCCTCAAACAAAGAAAGTCACCTGGGAACGATGGGATAACAAATGACATGCTTAAAGGGCTGGGGCCTATTTCTAAGAAAATTCTGCTCAAGATTAGAAACCATAGCTGACAGCGTGGCTGCTCAAGATTAGAAACCATAGCTGACAGCGTGGCTGCTCAAGATTAGAAACCATAGCTGACAGCGTGGCTGCTCAAGATTAGAAACCATAGCTGAAAGCGTGGCTGCTCAAGATTAGAAACCATAGCTGAAAGCGTGGCTGCTCAAGATTAGAAACCATAGCTGACAGCGTGGCTGCTCAAGATTAGAAACCATAGCTGACAGCGTGGCTGCTCAAGATTAGAAACCATAGCTGAGAGCGTGGTATGTGCCACAGGCCAGGAAAAAAGCAGTGCTAATCCCGATTCTCAAAGAGGATAAAGACCGAATGGACACTGTTGCGTAGCAAAATGTGTGTTGCGTATAAATGTTCCGTGGATGATGTCACATTTGCCACACAATGTTGAGGGTGCTATATTTCATCTGCTTTCCAAAGGTATGATAATACTGGCACTTGCAGAGTAGTGTATCACCCTCAGACACCAGGGATGATGAGGCAGAGTAACATGGTGTCTTTAGTCTGGTTTAAGTGTGTGACGTAAGGATAGAGTCAGATAGCTACAGTATCATACATGGACGTCACATCGGACCATACAACGTAGAAAGTCAATAAAGCTTTTAACAGCAGTGATGTTTTTTTGGCAATATATATTGTGTACGCCACAATGACAAGATGCATGGACATCGTTATGCAGAAACATCACAGGTATAGTACAACAGTCATTGTATCATCGACGTAGTCAATTCAACAGGAACAGCATACAGCATCAAATAATGTAAATCATATGCCTTTTAGGATATCGTAATCAGCTGTACATGTAGTCAGGTAGTAAACTTCCCCTTTCCATAAGAGCTAGTAGATATCAACTAGGAGATTAAATCTAGTCTCCTATATTCGACCTCAACAAGACAGGCATGTCTTTTGAGCGTCACATTATCGTCCTCTATGTTCCTTAAACAGCAAAGGTATCAAACCTAGATCCATCAATAGAGTTCAGGAAGCAAATGGTCCTTAGGACAGGCATCAATCGATGCGTGACAATATAAGTGGATCGTGAGCTGAGCAAACTCGTCATTTCATAGACTCGTTAATAAGGCAGGCTAGGCAAAAATGTCAACATCACAAGATGGCGATAAAGTTACTCAGCAAAAAAGGATTCAGTTACCTGTTCATCAGGAATTAAATCACATAAATCACATAGATCACATATGCCTCCAGGCATTTGGAATAACGTAGAGATATATCATCTCAAAAAAGAAGGAACAACAATGATGAGGACTCCTTCCTGAATAATCTAAGCGAAGACGTTAGCACACCGCTACGTCTCGCCTTACCAGCATTTTCGCTCAGACTGACCTGGGCGGAAATCATAGAAACCACTGCCACAAACAAAGACATGCGCAGAACACCCGAATCGAATACAACTCAGCTAATTTACGAAACAAAGAATGTTCTACGATGTTCGACTAAAGATTCGAACCTTAAAAGGAAATGACATCGCAAGTTGCCAACTGTTTCTAGGAAAACGCTCCATACATGGTTATGACTTAAAATCGCTCACACACAAACTATCAACAACCCTAGCTATAAAGATAAGACAACTTCCTGACGATGCTATCAAGATTAGACGACTGTAGAAATAAAAGTGACTACAATTCCATGAGTTACTTCCCATGCATTAAAAAATTGAATATAGTCAAAATGCATAGTCAGAATATATAGTCAGAATAAGTTGCGACAAGTTTAGCGCAACAGACACTAACAGCTATATACCCACCAACCTCCTCCCTAACAGCTATACACCCATCAACCTCCTCCCTAACAGCTATACACCCATCACCCTCCTCCCTAACAGCTATACACTCATCAACCTCCTCCCTAACAGCTACACACCCATCAACCTCCTCCCTAACAGCTATACACCCATCAACCTCCTCCCTAACAGCTACACACCCATCAACCTCCTCCTTAACAGCTACACACCCATCAACCTCCTCCGTAACAGCTATACACCCATCAACCTCCTCCCTAACAGCTATACACCCATCAACCTCCTCCCTAACAGCTATACACCCATCAACCTCTCCCCTAACAGCTACACACCCATCAACCTCCTCCCTAACAGCTACACATCGATAAACCTCCTCCCTAACAGCTACACACCCATCAACCTCCTCCCTAACAGCTATACACCCAACAACCTCCTCCCTAACAGCTATACACCCATTAACCTCCTATCTAACAGCTATACACCCATCAACCTCCTCCCTAACAGCTATACACCCATCAACCTCCTCCCTAACAGCTGTACACCGATCAACCTCCTCCCTAACAGCTAAACACCCATCAACCTCCTAAGCTGAACGGGAAAGCTTATGTAGATAATATCAACACCAGATTAAGTTGACACCTCGAAGAAAAGCACATTCTTCTGCAACAACAAGCAGGCTTCAGGCAACACAGGTCAACACAGGTCAACAAAGTCACCTACATTGCACAGGAAATCGAAGATGCTTTACAGGAGGGAAAAAGTACATTATCAGTTTGGATAGACATGGAGAAAGCATTTGATAAAGTTTAGAAAGTTGGGCTCAAAGTTAAAATGCTTAAATATGGAGTCTGTGTAAAAATATACATCTGGGTCAGTCACTACATAAACAAACAGAACAGCAAGAGAAGAGGTGCATGGACAGACTAGGAAAAAGACAACAAATGAGCAAGATGTCCCACAGGGTGGGGTCCTCTCCCCACACTCTGCTTTATATATATATATATATGACATCACTGAAAACATCAATGGGAATGTACAAAATTCAATTTATGCTGATGACCTGGCCATGTGGACTTCAGGAAAATACATCACCAAAGCGTGGATGCAGATGCAGGATTCACTGTTAGCCCTAGAAAGTTTATTCAGAAGGTGGCTACTCAAAATCAGTGAATAAAAAAACAACTCACTCTATATTTGCCTTGTCAAATAAACCACAGCAAACAAAACTTCAACTTAATGGGCAAGCAGTGCGAGAAGAATAAACACAGACATGCCTAGGTATCACACTGGACCGCCGCTTGACATGGAAAACACCGATAACAAAAACACAGATTAGGGCAAAACTTCGAATGGCTATCATGACAAAGTTCGTTGGTACCACATGGGGGTGCTGATGAAAAAATCCTCACAAAAAAAAAACAGTACACAGGCAGAGTCAGGCCTGTTATGCAATATGGCATCACAGCCTGGTCGACGGCAGCTAAGTCACATTTTGATCGTGTAAACAAACTCCAAAATCAAGCAGAGCGTATCATAACAGGGGTCCTAAATTCCAACCATATGAAAACATTACAGAGCTGCAGTAAGTGGAGTACAGACATGACAAGAGAATCTTACAACAAGCTGAAAAACTTAAGAGACTCGAAAGAACCCCACGTGCAAGAGAATAAACAGGCTAAGAAGAGGCAGGCGCAAGCGAGCTAATTTTGTTGCCCAGACGAAAGAAAAAAATAACAAATGTACCAAGCTAGAAAACTCAAGCCCAAAGAAAATACACGCAAGCTCAATTATTCCACTGTGCACAAGAAGGGGATTTCCTGATCTAAAATCTAATATTCCAGGCATAGAAAGTCCAGACATTCAGACAGAAACACAAAGAAAGCGTATAGCAACCAAATATAATGACCAAAAATGTCCAGCAAAGCTCTGGACACATGCTTATTCTGATGGCAAAACATGCAATTGAAAACGGGGAAGTTGGCATCCTCATTACATGACAGAATAGAATTCAAGCTATGACAAACGCCACTGGCAAATACTGCAATAACGTCACTGCTGAAGCAAAAGCCCTGAAACAGGAAGCGGAAACTCTTATTGAGAACAAAGGAAATACAGAAAAACAGATAATAATCTTTTCAGATGCCATCTCAGCAATAACAGCCCTGAAAAGCCACCATGCTAAAGGATTGCAAGATCTGATCAACTCACTTGAAAGTCTGGCCACATGCATCAACAAGTGCACAGTCCAGTGGATATCAGCCATTGCAACATACCAGGCAACGAAGAGGCAGATAAACTTGATAAGAAGGGGGAGCCCTGCAACAAAACGATATAGAGACAACTTATGAAATGGCTAAAACAACTATCCAAACCATATTCAAGCCCAGATGGGACAGAGAACACTCAGGTCACATAAAAGATGATGCCTATCACCAAGGTATCTACGTGAGTCTAGGTCATCATTTTCCGCTTACGTACTGGTGACAATAGGTTGAGGTACCATCTACATCACAAGTACATGATTAGTCCAACATATCTCTGCTGCTGTGCACCAGCAGCCCCATGACAGCTGAACACGTGCTCCAGTCCTGCCAAACTTAACAGCAGTGAACGGAGTGCATATGGCAACAGCCCACTTATCTCCACGAAAAACTGTTTGGAGATGGTAGGAACTTTGAGCTGACTACTGCCTTTATTAGAGTCATTAATGTAGAAGTCTGAGGGCGAAAAAGAAGATATGATGTTTAGATTTGCTTAACTTCTGGTTTCGTCATGCTTAACCTCGGTTTCATATGCTGTTAAGATTTGCTTAACTTCTGTTTTATGCGTTGTTTCGTTGAACAATAATCTATTTTACGAGGGGGCTTCAAATGAAAACCTTAAATTTTTTTTTCTAGATTTATTAAGAAAAAGTTACACACAACTGTATCATGTTTCGACGTAGTCACCATGGCGTTCTATACAAGTCCCCCAGCGCCTACAAAGTGCATGGATTTCTCTAGAAAAGAATTCTTTTGGTCGTGTGTGTAGCCACTCATGCACCACCTGCTGCACCTCTTCATGGGACCTGAAAGTCTTTCCTCCCAACGTCTCTTTGAGTGGTTCCAAAAAAGTGGTAATTACTTGGGGTTAAGTCTGGCGAATACGGCGGATGTGGAAGACACTCAAAATGTAGGTCCTCGATGGTTGCAAACGTTGCACGGGCAGTATGGGGCCGAGCATTGTCATGTTGTAACAAGACACCTGTACTCAGAAGTCCATGTCATTTGGATTTGATTGCGGGTCGAAGAAGATTCCTGAGAAGCTCTGTATACGTGGCACTGGTGTTCCCCCCTGGGCATGTAGAACCCTAAAATAACGCCTCCTTCATCCCAAAAGAGAGTCAGCATAACCTTCCCTGAAGATGGCTGCGTGCAGAACGTCTTCGCTTTCGGTGAGGAGGTATGGCGCCATTCCTTGCTCGCTCTCTTGGGTTCCTGCTGGTGGTAGTGAACCCAGGTTTCATTTCCAGTAACAATTCTTGCTAGGAAACCAGCACCTTCTGCTTCAAAGCGCCGCAAAAATTCTTGACAGGCATCAACACGTCGTTGTTTCAATTCTTGAGTAAGCTGCCGAGGCACCCACCTTGCAGAGACTTTGTGGAACTGGAGCACATCATGTATGATGTGGTGTGCTGAACCATGACTGATGTCCAGAAGTCTGGCTATTTCATTCAGTCACTCGGCGATTTTCCATCACCGTGCATTCAACTGCTGCAATTGACTCTGGGGTCACTACTTGGTGTGCCTGACTCGGTCGAGAACAGTCTGTCACAGAACTCACGCCGTTTCGGAATTTCCCACTTCACTCGTACACTTGCTGGAGTGACAGGCATGCATCACCGTACTGGACCTTCATTCGCCGATGAATTTCTATAGGTGTCACCCCTTCGCTGTTCAAAAAACGGATAACAGGACGCTGCTCCTCTTTGGGGCATGTCACCAGTGGGGCGGCCCTCTTTAAACTCCTACTGTGACGTCATGTGGTCTGTCTGCACCGTGATGCACCTGCAGGACATTCTTTACATCCTTAGCAACAATACTGCCAACTTACATGACAATGGCACGGTGTTTCGAATTTATATCGCAAATTTAAGGTTTTCATAAGAAGCCCCCTCGTTTATGCATGATTCAGTTTTCGTTAACTTCTATTGTATGCGGTATTTCGTTTTCCGTAACCCCTTCTTTGTGTTTTTTTAAAAGTGGTATTTGGTTTTTTTTTTTTTTAAACTTCTGTTTTAGTATCTTGTTTATTTTTCCCATCAGTTATGCTTGTCTACTTGACCAAATTCACACATGCGCACAGAAATGTAAAACTGGGTCGCTCCTCACAAGTTTTCTACCGCATGCGGACTATTTGTTTACCCTGATAGTCTCACATTTTGTTTTTCTATTCTATTGACCAGAGCTCGTGCACAGACAAAGTCTATGTCTTGTCAACGCCCACGTTTAGACTGCCTGAGAGTTGTCTGTTGTTTGCAGATTCCGGATTATCGGCTGCAGTTCGATGACTTGTGGTGAAGGAACTGTGGTCTGTTTCTCGGCGGTAATGGATCTGTCCTTTATTTAGTTTCTCTGCGCGTGTGAAATTGAATATCTCAGCAGTGATGTTTTTAAAGTGTCATGTTTACAATGGCTGATTGCCTGAGGACTTCTAATTTTGTTTTTGCGTGTACCCTTGTTGTTTGTAATCTGTGAGCAGTATTTCTGCATCTTATGGTCCCCTTTCCCCCATTCCCCCTCCAACAGGAATTTTTTTTTTCAAAACTGTACAGTAAGTGTATTTCATTTTTAAACTAATACTATTTTCTAAAAGAATAGGTCTTCCATACACTCAGACATGTCGTAGAATGTGACTGTTACGTGTCGTAATGTTAATTATTCCGGAGATATTCTCCGTGGCCAAAGTAGACTCTAGGGGCAGTCATACAACACGAAATCAGCATAACTGCACTGAGCGGACAACACCACCTTCACAATTTTACAAATATGCAGTTTATTCGTTTTGACAAACAGCTCTATGGTAATATATATATAGGCCAAAGGCAAAATGCAGTATTACGTACAAGTCCAGTTCGTTCCCTATCAAACGATGGTCATTGGCAATCAGTCAAACTTTATTTAATATCGTCCTTTGGACATCTTTATGAGCAGGCACACATTTACTTACTAGAATAAGCCAGGGACACCTCAACCAAGTATATTGATGTCCTGGTGATGGAATAATTCAGGAAAAACACAGTATACGGCAGGAGCTTAAAACACATACGTCCGCACACTTCCAAACACAGGCCGCATCTCTCTTGCAGACGATCACCTCACTTCTGCTTCAAATTTGTTCACGTCTGCCAGTCAACCATATAGGCATGACGTCACTTCCTTTATTAATAAGTGACTCCGTATAAAATAAACAAAAAAGGAGCCCCGTTGAGCTGCCTATTATATCGACATAAATGTTATGAATTTTAATCATAACAGTGACTAATAATAGGTTATGCAATGTAGCTGGCAACCTCGTCATAGAAACTAATTGTTACATAAACCACTACTTCAAGACCAGCTGTAGCGGTAACTTCATGTTCCGTAATGAGCTCAAAGGAAAATAATGATAATAATAATGACTTTTGTTTGTAACCGTTATCCTGTGTAACCGTTATCCTGTGTAACCCTTATCCTGTGTAACCGTTTTCCTGTATAACCGTTATCCTGTGTAACCGTTATCCTGTGTAACCGTTATCCTGTAACCGTTTTCCAGTAACTGTTATCCTGTGTAACCGTTATCCCGTAACCGTTATCCTGTGTAACCGTTATCCTGTGTAACCGTTATCCTGTAACCGTTATCCTGTGTAACCGTTATCATGTAACCGTTATCCTGTGTAACCGTTATCCTGTGTAACCGTTATTCTGTAACCGTTATCCTGTGTAACCGTTATCCTGTAACCGTTATCCTGTGTAACCGTTATCCTGTAACAGTTATCCTGTGTAATCGTTATAAACCCATATAGTGTTGTAATCGCACAGTGGTAATTTTTTTGGCTCCATTCTCATGAGCTGGCCAAACAACTTAACATTACTTGTCTATAAACTTGATACAGGAGCACATATCTCCTGTCATCGACGTTTTAATGGCACTTACCGCAAAAGTTTTGGCTCCGTCAGATGAAATATTTTCAGAGTTAGAAATAATGTTCTCATTTGACAATTCGTTACAATGAAAACTGAGGGGCAATGACTATTATAATTATTCTCTTACAGGATTTCTGGATGAAAGTATGCTTCAAGAAACCTGTAGACATACAGATCAACATACAATAATAGCGAAATATCATATTACTAGCTGATTAACACTTGATACCTGTCGTGAAATATTCTAATCCACATATATAAATTATTAGGTAAATATAAAGCCTAACAAATAAAATTAATAAAGAGAAGAGCAATGGGAAAATAACAGTGCTGTCACAAAGAATGTACTCGAAATCCCCCTTGTTTTCTGCTTCGTCTGCAAATTGTAACGCTTTCACGTTGATATAAAAGCTTACTGTATTATTACCCGCCTTCTTCAATGAAACGTGTGCTGCATTTCTAAGAAAAACATTGAGACGTACTGCGTAATGACCTAAATTAATCCTAACATTAATTATACTGCGTTACCAAAACGAACGAACAGATGGACAAAAGGATAAAGAGAGAGGGGAGGGCTGAAAATCAGGAACGCATGCAACACGCGTCGCGCGATACACAAATGCTGCCATCACGCGTGTAAGTCTACATGCACTAATTTTTTTTCAGACGGACAGTGATAAAATACACTACCCTTTCCCAGAGTTAGGTTTATAAATCATAAAAAACTCTTATTAGAAAAGATAACATTAGATGGGTTTACGGTTGAAAACATAACAGTACCCAGACAGCACATCTTCGAAACAGGAGGTAGAAAATACATATTTTGAACGCAGCCACGTAGCTCTTTTAAATTAGTATTTTTGGGTTCCTTAGGGCTTGCTGACAAAGAATATGTAAAACGTTACGCAAATAGTCCAGGAATTAATAAATTATACCCAAAATAAAATATTGGGGGTGCCTGACAGCATAAAATCATTTCTGCTCATAAGATTTTTTTTTAACGTGTTTGAAAAAAATTTACGTTACAGAAATAGCCTACCATGTAAACTCCAAATTGATTGGAGCGCAACAAATGAAAGCCTAACCACGATTGGTCGGGCTATAAATACTATCTTGGTTGTTAGGGGAGACGGGAAAAGGTAACATTTTTTTCAAACACTTGTCGAAACGGGGCTCATTGGTCAGACTCGCTGATATACACACTTGGGAGCGTTAGTTCGAAACCACTTGTTTAAATAAGCTTGATAAAGCATCAGTGCGTTGAAGCCAGCTTATATTTTGCTAAATAAAAGCCTGGAAGATAAGCAGATGGGAATTTGTGCCAGTTTGTGCCAGAATTCATTGCTAATCAACGTATCTGTGTTTATTCGTATAAATTGTGGTAAGCTTGAACCATTCAGTATCTTTTAATGAAAATTGAATGTGAATTGTTGATTTATGCCTGTATATATATGTGTAGTTCAGTGGCAAACGTGAGGTAAAGCCTGTAATGCTCCAGCCTGAACAGAGGGTGTCGGAGAGAAGTAAAACGGCATGGAATGGCCAAACAGTACACTGACACCTGGATGATTGAATAGAAAGAAATAATGCTGGAATTGCAGAGGCGTAGTAACCATTAAGAAGGGTAATACTGGAATAAAGTATTTCAAATGAAGCTGACAGTTGGCCTAACGCTCTGAACTCAATGTTTGTGCTGTGTTGTGATCAGTGTAACAAGAGAGTTTAAGTTAGTTATGAAGTAGAAGGTACATCCTTCTTGATTTCAGGGACAGTGGTCTTGATGGTACTGAGCAGCACCTGGTCAGAGCTGTGCTGAATCCAGTGTAGGACAGCATACTCCTTGGTCCTTTTAGCTATCAGTGAGGTGTCTCCAGAGCCCGGAGGAGAATTCGAGCAGAGGAGTCTTCTCCTGCCGCCATCACGCAAGATAAGCAGAGTTGGCCAGCTGAGCTCAACATTATGTCCCCTCATCTTGAAATAACTTTGTAAAAATAACATTCAGAGGGGAATTTAATTGTCTTAATATCAGGAACTGAGAACATCTCCAATACTAGTCCCTAAGACAAACTATTGAAGTCATGATGACAAATACCAACAGAGCTTGAACAAAACAAAACCAGTATTACCTCATATTACTACTACACAACTGACACACATAGGATATTTTTAATAATATATGTCACTACAATATTCATATTGATAAAGTCTGTACATATACTTGTAATTAAAATTGATTGTGATTCCTGGTTCCTTTGTATTTGAATCAGGACACAAATACATTATTAACAGCACTGAATACATATTGTTATTTGAAACGTTACGAGTGACTTCTTTAAGATATTCTCATAGAGTGTTATATGTATGTGAGTGTCACAGTGTTGTTAAGAGTAGTGGATTAAATTAAATTGTTTATCTGTCTGTTGTTGTGACTTACACTTCACCATACTCATACCCTAGACACATAACGTAGCATCACACTATTCCAGAATAATTCTGACTGAGATATATAGATATGTGGTAGCAAGTAAGGTTATCTATAATACACTACTCTTAATAGATATAGATACCTTCACAGCTGATCTCAGTCAGTACACTAAGTTCCCTATAAGTATTTATAACATCCCACTTCACCACAATACCATCAACCTGCAGTTTTGCCTCTTGAACAGGAAACCAGGCATAAATAATCATTTTTATTTCCTCACCCTCGTAAATCATAAGTCTTGAGTCGATGGAGCAATCTATGTGGGTGTTGAAACCACGAGAGTTAAAAATTATATTTTCATCTTACGCCGGTATATTTCACAGCTCGTTCGTTAATCAGGTCTAAAATAAAAAATGCCGAGGGTGTTGATATGGAAATCTGATACAGGTGGGTTGGTTAGATCGATAGAATTTTGATCGACCATTCATTGCCTTATCAATCACTTGGACAAATCGTGCCAGGAAACATTGTAAACAGTGGAATTCTGGGTAGGATTGTAAGATTGCGTTTTTGTGTTACTATTCTCAGTTATGGGCGGCCATGATGGGGATTAATGTTAATTCAGTATACAGTGTATCGTGATTGCAGAGAAATGAATTGGTTCTTGCGTGAGTGGATCTGCGAATGTGTGAAGTAGTTGAGTGAGTGACATGAAAAAGTGATGTTTGTTTGCGTGAACATAAAATAAGAGAGAAGCGAATTCTTGTAAAATATGAGTGAATGAGAGATCGTGAGATTGAGGAAAAGAGTTTGATTAATTGAATGGGCTCATTAATGATGTGAGTGTACAGGGGACGATTGTACGAATGATTAAGCGTTAGAGGGAATAGGCTACACATAGAGTCAATAAGGGACAGGTATGAATCATAGAATAGAAGGACTGATCTGATAAGATAAGATGACAAATGTGGAACTGATGACAAGAACCAGAAAAGTGCCAGTGGAACAAGAGTTGGGAAGAACCAGACAAGTGCCAATGGAACAAGAGATGACAAGAACCAGACAAGTGCTAGTGGAACAAGAGATGACAAGAACCAGACAAGAACCAGACAAGTGCCAGTGGAACAAGAGATGACAAGAACCAGACAAGTGCCAGTGGAACAAGAGATGACAAGAACCAGACAAGTGCCAGTGGAACAAGAGATGACAAGAACCAAACAAGTGCCAGTGGAACAAGAGATGACAAGAACCAGACAAGTGCCAGTGGAACAAGAGATGACAAGAACCAGACAAGTGCCAGTGGAACAAGAGATGACAAGAACCAGACAAGTGCCAGTGGAACAAGAGATGACAAGAACCAGACAAGTGCCAGTGGAACAAGAGATGACAAGAACCAGACAAGTGCCAGTGGAACAAGAGATGACAAGAACCAGACAAGTGCCAGTGAAACAAGAGATGACAAGAACCAGACAAGTGCCAGTGGAACAAGAGATGACAAGAACCAGACAAGTGCCAGTGGAACAAGAGATGACAAGAACCAGACAAGTGCCAGTGGAACAAGAGATGACAAGAACCAGACAAGTGCCAGTGGAACAAGAGATGACAAAAACCAGACAAGTGCCAGTGGAACAAGAGATGACAAGAACCAGACAAGTGCCAGTGGAACAAGAGATGACAAGAACCAGACAAGTGCCAGTGGAACAAGAGATGAGAAGATGTCATGAAATATTCTAATCCGCATATATAAATTATTAGGTAAATATGAAGCCTAACAAATAAAATTAATAAAGAGAAGAGCAATGGTAAAATAACAGTGCTGTCACAAAGAATGTACTCGAAATCCCCCTTGTTTTCTGCTTCGTCTGCAAATTGTAACGCTTTCACGTTGATAGTAAAAGCTTACTGTATTATACCCGCTTTCTTCAATGAAACGTGTGCTGCATTTCTAAGAAAAACATTGAGACGTACTGCGTAATGACCTAAATTAATCCTAACATTAATTATATTACGTTACCAAAACGAACGAACAGATGGACAAAAGGATAGCGAGAAGGGAGAGGCAGAAAGCCGAACATTAAACACGCGTCGCGCGATACACAATTACTACTATCACGCGTGTAAGTCTACAAGCACTAACTTTTTCAGACGGACAGTGATAAAATACACTACCCTTTCCCAGAGTTAGGTTTATAAATCATAACAAACTCTTATTAGAAAAGACAACATTAGATGGGTTTACGTTTGAACACATAACAGTACCCAGACAGCACATCTTCGAAACAGGAGGTAGAAGAAATTGCATATTTTGAACGCAGCCACGTAGCTCCTTTAAATTAGTATTTTTGGGTTCCTTAGGGCTTGCTGACAAATAATATGTAAAACGTTACGCAAATAGTCCAGGCATTAATAAATTATACCCAAAATAAAATATTGGGGGTGCCTGACAGCATAAAATCATTTCTGCTCATAAGATTTTTTTTAACGTGTTTGAAAAAAATTTACGTTACAGAAATAGCCTACCATGTAAACTTCAAATTGATTGGAGCGCAACAAATGAAAGCCTAACCACGATTGGTCGGGCTATAAATACTATCTTGGTTGTTAGGGGAGACGGGAAAAGATAACATTTTTTCAAACACTTGTCGAAACGTGGCTCATTGGCCAGTCTCGCTGATATACACACTTGGGAGCGTTAGTTCGAAACCACTTGTTTAAATACACTTGATAAAGCATCAGTGCGTTGAAGCCAGCTTATATTTGGCTCAATAAAAGCCTGGAAGATAAGCAGATGGAAATTTGTGCCAGTTTGTGCCAGAATTCATTGCTAATCAACGTATCTGTGTGTATTCGTATGAATTGTGGTAAGCTTGAACCATTTAATATCTTTTAATGAAAATTGAATGTGAATTGTTGATTTATGCCTGTATATATATGTGTAGTTCAGTGGCAAACGTGAGGTAAAGCCTAAAATGCTCCAGCCTGAACAGAGGGTGTCGGAGAGAAGTAAAACGGCATGGAATGGCCAAACAGTACACTGACACCTGGATGATTGACTAGAAAGAAATAATGCTGGAAGTGCAGAGGCGTAGTAACCATTAAGAAGGGTAATACTGGGATAAAGTATTTCAAATGAAGCTGACTGTTGGCCTAACGCTCTGAACGCAATGTTTGTGCTGTATTGTGATCAGTGTAAAAGAGAATATAAATTAGTTATGAAGTAGAAGGTACATCCTTCTTGATTTCAGGGACAGTGGTCTTGATGGTACTGAGCAGCATCTGGTCAGAGATTTGCTGAATCCAGAGTCGGACAGCATACTCCTTGGTCTTTTTAGCTATCAGTGAGGTGTCTCCTGAGCCCAGAGGAGAATTCGAGCAGAGGAGTCCTTTCCTGCCGCCATCACTCAAGATAAGCAGAGTTGGCCAGCTGAGCTCAACATTATGTCCCCTCATCTTGAAATAACTTTATAAAAATACTATTCAGAGGGGAATTTACTTGTCTTAAAATCAGGAACTGTGAACATCTCCAATACTAGTCCCTAAAGACAAACTATTGAAGTCATGATGACAATATATGTATGTGAGTGTCACAGTGTTGTCAAGAGTAGTGGATTAAATTAAATTGTTTATTTATAACTTCCCACTTCACCACAGAAGAAGACGCTGGAAATGGATAGGACACACAATGAGGAAACATGTACATACAACTACTAGGCAGTCTTTATTCTGGAATACCCAGGAACAGAGAGGTAAGGGAAGACCAAGGAACAGAGAGGTAAGGGAAGACCAAGGAACAGAGAGGTAAGGGAAGACCAAAGAACAGAGAGGTAAGGGAATACCCAGGAACAGAGAGGTAAGGGAAGACCAAGAAACAGAGAGGTAAGGGAATACCCAGGAACAGGGAGGTAAGGGAAGACCAAGGAACAGAGAGGTAAGGGAAGACCAAGGAACAGAGAGGTAAGGGAAGACCAAGGAACAGAGAGGTAAGGGAAGACCAAGTAACAGAGAGGTAAGGGAAGACCAAGGAACAGAGAGGTAAGGGAAGACCAAGTAACAGAGAGGTAAGGGAAGACCAAGGAACAGAGGGGTAAGGGAAGACCAAGGAACACCTGGAGAAGAGAACTATAGACAGATATGAAGGGGATAAAGAAGACATAGAAAGACCTAGAACTGATGGCACGTGACATGAAGACCTGGCATAAGCTTGTTGAAGTCACGTGACATGAAGACCTGGCATAAGCTTGTTGAAGTCACGTGACATGAAGACCTGGCATAAGCTTGCTGAAGTCACGTGACATGAAGACCTGGTATAAGCTTGTTGAAGTCCTATCATCCATAGGGCGCTGAAGGGTGATAATGAGTCACAAACAGCCAGTGAAGACATAGTTAGTTTAAATAACCGAACAATTGTGAATGATAGCCAGTTCCAGCTCAGGACGGCGGATGGAAGACTGTTTTGCTGGGGATACAATAACGGCAATAAAAAACACACACAACAAGCGTTTCCATCGGCTGATGTGGGATATCTGTGATTGACAAATTGACGCAGAAAATAAGCTCTCGTCGCGCGAGAATGAACAACAAAAACACCACACAAAATACGTTTATGCTAAATGTCGTACGGTAGACTAAGTGGTTTATTGGGCCCAGTCTAAGTAAAGAGTAGATGTTGACTGATACACGAGAAATGTATAGAAAATAGATTTCACAGGTGGTAAGTTGAGGGAAAGATATGTCTCAGGAGTGAGTAGGTTACTCTCTTCCAGCCTTTCCGTACAACTATGCTTTATTATGAGACAGTCTTTGTCTCCCTGTCAAATGAAAGAACAGGTTACTCTACACACACAGACACAACAATATGATACAACAATGACACACAAACATGAAAAAAAACTAAGGATACATGGGTATGGGTCTGACCAACACACAAAGTTAAGTTTTCTTGTTGTTTATTATCACTAAACTGTTTTACAACATCAAGTTACCCAAAGAATATCAAGAAAAGCATTTACATAAAGAGGAAAATAAAGAAGGATGGTGCGCCTTCCCGTATAAATGAAAATAACCCAAAGAAAATATTTACCCAAAGGTTGAAGGTTTGCACTAGGTTTACAGAATAACAATATTGGTACAATAAAAGACCAAGTAAAGTAAACAGAATCAAATCAAACTACCAAAAATTAATGGATAATTTCCAGCAACAATAAAGTTAACACTCACTCTCTCATTCATGTGGCCACCTCTCACACTCTTACCTAATTTGTATTTCTTCCCTTGGGTCTGTGTTATCCCTTGGTACATTTATTCCATGAACATAATCCCTACTGGTTCTGTTTACTAATGTATCATCCCAGCTGTCCAGATTACAAATTGGCCCCAGTTCATCCCACAAAAAAGCTAATGAGGTGAACGCCGAATAAGTTTACTTCCACGATAAATCCTGGTGACGATATGAGTCATAAAGTGGTGTCTTCACTGTTCTAAAAAACTAGCACTGTTCCTCTGATGGGTGCACAGGGGAATGTGATTCTAGATACAGGAACTACAACTGAATAATTTCTTTGCGACACCTCTTGCAGTGTTGAGGGCGGGCGGGGAAAACAGGCCTGTTTCCCGCTCAGCTGGAATGTCTATTTGTATATATGTATATATGTATATATGTATATATATATATATATATATATATATATATATATATATATATATATATATATATATATATATATATATATATATATATATATATATATATATATATATATATATATATATATATATATATATATAGGGTTTACTACAAATATTGAATATGTGAGGGTCCTTGGTGTTTACCGTTTTTAGAGAGGGGAACACTTCTAGAAAATCTGGAAAAATCCGGTTGTTACAAATGATGATGATGGATTTTCTATCGGCCTACTCTTTGTCAGAGTGCCAGTCTCTGCACAGCGTACATTTTAGTACTCCACTTGGATTACAACCGTCAGGTGTTGTGGAAAAATAATAATAATGATTCAGGTATATGCCACTGTTGGCTGACAAAATAGTATCCTGGATTTGGTAAGTCCAGTATTATAAGTTACAGTCATACAGTATCTCTGCTTGTACACGCTTAACCATGGAAATGGAAAAGGAACCGAAAAGACCGCTGGTTCGTCCACTTGGATCAGGTCTGCTAAAAATATAAGAAACATTTTTATGGGAAAATGCTACCACTCTATGTAAATATAAAAATGTATCGACGGGGACACGATAGTCTCCTCCGCTCTGTCAAATCCTGACGAATTTAAAAGATACACGGTATTTTCCCCTACGCCTTACACACAGACACGGCTGGCCGCGGAGGTGGGTCACACTGAGCCGATGAAGACTCCCACAGCCCCTTCTCGCGGCTGGCTGGGGTCACATGCACAGTGTGTTATTTATTATTTATTTCTCACAATGCGCCACGTACAAATTATCACTTATCATTTAGTAGCTAGTAAATTGTCGGTATCTGTTAATTTGTCGTATGGCATTAAAAAAAATAGACGCTATAATAACAATAATTATAAAATGAAATATGAACAATAGTTATTCCACCCCCAATCAGTCGTTATAACACCTCTAAGTTCGGTCTGGTTAGCCGTCTACTCTGTAAACACAAATTACCGTCTCGTCTCAGCTAGGTAGCGGTCGGGAACGGTCTAACATTTTAATTAAATATCTGGTTATGGAAATCGCTACGCGTTATTTTAGTTAATATGCCTTATTAGCAAAAAAAAAAAAAGATCTAAGTGAAGTATTTAACTGTATGTTTTATGAGTGACGACTGATAGATGGGTTATAGAAACAGTAGTATGTATATAATTAAATTTCTTTCATCTCTAATGGCGTTATTTCGCATTACTGTGTGAGACCAAAAATTCAGAAGCGAAAGATGAAGTTCAAAGACTTAAGTCTCGGTCTTTCCAGCGGTTCTCGTCTGGAGTGGTGACCGATATCAAAGACTTTCGCTCTCCTAGCGGTTTTACCTGTAGAATGCCCGTGTTACCAGATCAAAGAAACTAGGGATTTCTATACTTTCCCTGGACAACTTCAATGGGTCAGTTCCGCCTTTCTCACGTGCTGTCTGTCTGTCGAGTATTATATGATTGACACATAAGCTCGCGTTAGTGGAAAAGAGTAAATCAAAGCGTGATTTGTTTCCTGTTATGACTGACAGGTCAAAGAAGATGGTAAACACAGCGTTAGCCCGTGTTTACAGAAAAGAAGGCGGGGACAAAATGGTACGCTGCTGAAATAGACAGTTGGTAAAATGCATGTTTAGCTAGCAAATCAGAGAGCAGCTATCAGGTCACAATAAGCTGTCAGATTACTGTAGGCTCTTTTTCCAGTACACGTCACAGTAAACAGACTTGAAACTAATACAAAATACCAATATACCATACAACACAACAGTGTACAACATTTAGCCATACAACACTATATTCCCCTGCTAATGTTCAACATTACATTACTTTGCTCTAAGTACGATTTTTTTGCTCTGAAGCACACTGTGATTGGTCATTCATCCACACACTGTCTCCTTAAGTAACAGATAGCACGAATATGCACAGCACTTCTCTACAACAAATTCCTAATAATAGATCACACTACATCACATAAAGCTACATCCATAAATCATGATAGATCACACTACATCACATAAAGCTACATCCATAAATCATGATAGATCACACTACATCACATAAAGCTACATCCATACATCATGATAGATCACACTACATCACATGAAGCTACATCCATACATCATGATAGATCACACTACATCACATAAAGCTACATCCATACATCATGATAGATCACACTACATCACATAAAGCTACATCCATACATCAGGATAGATCACACCACATCACATAAAGCTACATCCATACATCATCATAGATCACACTACATCACATGAAGCTACATCCATACGTCATGATAGATCACACTACATCACATAAAGCTACATCCATACATCATGATAGATCACACTACATCACATAAAGCTACATCCATACATCATGATAGATCACACTACATCACATAAAGTTACATCCATACATCATAATAGATCACACTACATCATGTGAAGCTACATCCATACATCATGATAGATCACACTACATCACAAAGCTACATCCATACATCATGATAGATCACACTACATCACACAAAGCTACATCCATACATCAGGATAGATCACACTACATCACATAAAGCTACATCCATACATCATGATAGATCACACTACATCACAAAGCTACATCCATACATCATGATAGATCACACTACATCACACAAAGCTACATCCATACATCAGGATAGATCACACTACATCACATAAAGCTACATCCATACATCATGATAGATCACACTACATCACATAAAGCTACATCCATACATCATGATAGATCACACTACATCACATAAAGCTGCATCCATACATCATAATAGATCACACTACATCACATGAAGCTACATCCATACATCATGATAGATCACACTACATCACATAAAGCTACATCCATACATCATGATAGATCACACTACATCACATAAAGCTACATCCATACATCATCATTGCCCTTCAGCTCGCTGTGGAGTATAAGCCTTCAACAAACTTATGCTATGTCTTCCAGGCCTTAAACTTAAGGCCTTTTCATGTCGTTTTTCATCCCCTTTATGTCTGAATGCAGTTCTACTTCTTTATTTCTCACTGAGTGCCTAATAACATACCTTTGTGTGTTGTTTGTTTGTTTATTTACTTTAGTGACAAATATTGTGTGATACTGTTGTATGGTTGTTTATTTACTTTAGTGAGAAATATTGTGTGATACTGTTGTATGGTTGTTTATTTACTTTAGTGACAAATATTGTGTGATACTGTTGTATGGTTGTTTATTTACCAAGAAGTCGAGAAGCCTATCAGTCAGGAAAGGGAAGATAGCAGAAGACATATTCGTGGTTTCCAACCAAAGAATCCCTACTGTTATTGAGGAACCTGTTAAAAGTCTTGGCAGGGTGTACGATGCCTCATTAAAAGACTCGAAGGCAGTGCAACAGACAATAGAAATGGCAGACAGAGGGCTACAGATCATAGACCAAAGCAGACTCTTGGGAAAGTTCAAACTGTGGTGCCTCCAGTTCATGTTGATACCGAAGTTGCTGTGGCCACTGCTTATATATGAAATAAGCACAAGTACAGTCGAAGCTATAGAGCAGAAGGTCAACAAGTTCATGAGAAAGTGGCTAGGGGTACCACCAGGTCTGTCAGATGTAGCACTGTACTGCAAAAAGTCAAAACTTCTGCTTCCTTTCAAGTCAGTTGTTGAAGAGTACAAAGTTGGAAAGGCAAGGCTTGCAATGATGCTACGCGAGTCAGCTGATGACGTGGTTAAGTCCATTCAGCCCACACTGAAAACAGGAAGGAAGTGGAGAGTGGAAGAAGCTGTTGATGCTGCCCAAGAGTCACTCAAACTGAGGGAGGTAATCGGATACACACAGACGAATAGACGGGGATTTGGTCATGGAGACATCCGCTGGTGGTCCAAGGCATCAAGCAGGGAGCGCAGAGACATGGTTGTTCATGAGATACGAGAGGCTGAGAATGATAAGAGGTTGCAAAAAGCAGTGCAGCAGGTCCAACAAGGCCAATGGACTACATGGGAAGGAGCCCTGCAGATGTCCTTGACATGGAATGATATATGGCATATGGCACCTCTTAGGCTCAGCTTCGTTGTTAGATCAATGTATGACCTGCTGCCGTCGGCCACCAACCTTGTGAAATGGGGAAAGTCGGATGATGAGCAGTGCCCCCTGTGCCAGGGGAGGCAGACACTCGAACACGTGCTCTCAGCGTGTAAGGTGTCATTAGGGCAAGGGCGATACACCTGGCGCCATAACAAAGTGCTAAATGAGCTTGCTGCGACAATAGATCTAGCAAGGATGAAGGCGAACAGCAAACCCAGGCCGAGCACCGCAAATACATACTTTCTGAGGGCAGGAAAGTCAGCACACCCCAAACCGAGTAAACCAGGTAGCAGTTTACCATCTCTTCTTGATTGTGCAAATGACTGGGAGATGGCGGTAGACCTACCTGGACGAGGGGCATATCCAGAGAGTATCAGAAAATCGCGGAGACGGCCGGATATAGTGCTTCATTCTTCTTCAACGCTTCAGGTCATACTGATTGAACTGACCGTGCCATTTGAATCCAGATTAGACGAGCAACATTCGTTCAAAGCGGCCAAATATAGTGATCTGGCCGCGGATCTGAGACACGAGGGGTTCACTACAAGGGTCATGGCTGTTGAAGTGGGCGCAAGAGGGCTTGTGGCTGCATCAATGTATGATCTATTGAAACTGTTGGGGCTGAAGGGACAGGCGAGAACAAGGGCACTGAAGAGGCTTAGTGAAACTGCCGAAAAGGCATCAGGCTGGCTGTGGAACAACCGCAATGGGCAATGGAAATCGTGACAATAAACGCTGCGGTACAGAAAACACCAGGAATTTTTCTAAGTCCACAAAACGCTGAGTTTTGTGGTGTACTAGTGAGCGGGCTGTGACTGAGGGGCAACAGGCGATGTATATTATAGGAGGTGTCAGAGTCAGAATTTCAGTGGCTAGGCTCGGCGGCTTCGCGATGGTGTCTCAGTGTGTGCGACGGAACGAACGGAATAATTTGTCTTCTCTTTGTTACTTTCACAATTGCCTCCACGGCTGGCGGAGTTGTGGATTAAAGTTGCTACCATAAGTGAAATGGGTTCATATTGTGTGATACTGTTGTATGTTTGTTTATTTACTTTAGTGACAAATATTGTGTGATACTGTTGTATGTTTGTTTATTTACTTTAGTGACAAATATTGTGTGATACTGTTGTATGTTTGTTTATTTACTTTAGGGACAAATATTGTGTGATACTGTTGGATGTTTGTTTATTTACTTTAGTGACAAATATTGTGTGATACTGTTGTATGTTTGTTTATTTACTTTAGTGACAAATATTGTGTGATACTGTTGTATGTTTGTTTATTTACTTTAGTGACAAATATTGTGTGATACTGTTGTATGGTTGTTTATTTACTTTAGAGACAAATATTGTGTGATACTGTTGTATGGTTGTTTATTTACTTTAGTGACAAATATTGTGTGATACTGTTGGATGTTTGTTTATTTACTTTAGTGACAAATATTGTGTGATACTGTTGTATGGTTGTTTATTTACTTTAGTGACAAATATTGTGTGATACTGTTGTATGGTTGTTTATTTACTTTAGAGACAAATATTGTGTGATACTGTTGTATGGTTGTTTATTTACTTTAGTGACAAATATTGTGTGATACTGTTGGATGTTTGTTTATTTACTTTAGTGACAAATATTGTGTGATACTGTTGTATGGTTGTTTATTTACTTTAGTGACAAATATTGTGTGATACTGTTGTATGGTTGTTTATTTACTTTAGTGACAAATATTGTGTGATACTATTGTATGGTGTATACCATTACCAGGCAGCCCTTGCTCTGACATCCTCCGGGTACAAGAGGTAGATGAAGACTGCAACATCACGCCACCATGATACTCAATACAACATCATATAATACTGCATGCCACTACAACATTGCTCTACAACAGAGACTTATCATGCCGCCATGATACTCAATACAACATCATATAATACTGCATGCCACTACAACATTGCTCTACAACAGAAACTTATCATGCCGCCATCATTCTCAATACAACATCATATAATACTGCATGCCACTACAACATTGCTCTACAACAGAAACTTATCATGCCGCCATCATTCTCAATACAACATCATATAATACTGCATGCCACTACAACATTGCTCTACAACAGAGACTTATCATGCCGCCATGATACTCAATACAACATCATATAATACTGCATGGCACTACAACATTGCTCTACAACAGAGACTTATCATGCCGCCATCATTCTCAATACAACATCATATAATACTGCATGCCACTACAACATTGCTCTACAACAGAGACTTATCATGCCGCCATGATACTCAATACAACATCATATAATACTGCATGCCACTACAACAGTGCTCTACAACAGAGACTTATGCCGCCATCATTCTCAATACAACATCATATAATACTGCATGCCACTACAACATTGCTCTACAACAGAGACTTATCATGCCGCCATGATACTCAATACAACATCATATAATACTGCATGCCACTACAACATTGCTCTATAAGCTAGAATCATCAGCAGCACCATAATCCATTCCATTTTTACTCCGTATAGAGAAAGAAGCCACCACTACATATGGTGCCGTCTCTAGAAGTCTCTACCACAGCATCTATAATGCTCTTGTAGTGCTAGTTTATGTAGTAATTGTTATCACATTATTACGTGACAAGGTCCTAATATTAGTTGCCTCTTACGATATGCTCCAGAGGGAGCGTCAGCTCTATTCTCCCATGGTCTCCCCAGTGATCTCCCCAGTGATCTCCTGGAACTACATGGGATCAGGGACACTACAATAGTCGTTTTCTTGCTGGCGAGGCGATGATTCCGAATCGATTGGCTGAATGGTTTCTTATTCCTATCCTTGGAATTTGTTTTCTTGTTTGTGTCTTAGTATTTCTCTTCCACGATCTCTCCTATTTGTACATAAAGTTTTACATGGTAGGACACCTTCATACTTGCTACAGTTATATCTTGGATAAGTATTTATTAGTAAATGATATAACTTTAACTATAATATCTTGGATAAGTATTTATTAGTAAATGATATAACTTTAACTATAATATCTTGGATAAGTATTTATTAGTAAATGATATAACTTTAACTATAATATCTTGGATAAGTATTTATTAGTAAATGATATAACTTTAACTATAATATCTTGGATAAGTATTTATTAGTAAATGATATAACTTTAACTATAATATCTTGGATAAGTATTTATTAGTAAATGATATAACTTTAACTATAATATCTTGGATAAGTATTTATTAGTAAATGATATAACTTTAACTATAATCTTCGATAAGTATTTATTAGTAAATGATATAACTTTAACTATAATATCTTGGATAAGTATTTATTAGTAAATGATATAACTTTAACTATAATATCTTGGATAAGTATTTATTAGTAAATGATATAACTTTAACTATAATATCTTGGATAAGTATTTATTAGTAAATGATATAACTTTAACTATAATCTTCGATAAGTATTTATTAGTAAATGATATAACTTTAACTATAATATCTTGGATAAGTATTTATTAGTAAATGATATAACTTTAACTATAATATCTTGGATAAGTATTTATTAGTAAATGATATAACTTTAACTATAATATCTTGGATAAGTATTTATTAGTAAATGATATAACTTTAACTATAATATCTTGGATAAGTATTTATTAGTAAATGATATAACTTTAACTATAATATCTTGGATAAGTATTTATTAGTAAATGATATAACTTTAACTATAATATCTTGGATAAGTATTTATTAGTAAATGATATAACTTTAACTATAATATCTTGGATAAGGATTTATTAGTAAATGATATAACTTTAACTATAATATCTTGGATAAGTATTTATTAGTAAATGATATAACTTTAACTATAATCTTCGATAAGTATTTATTAGTAAATGATATAACTTTAACTATAATATCTTGGATAAGTATTTATTAGTAAATGATATAACTTTAACTATAATATCTTGGATAAGTATTTATTAGTAAATGATATAACTTTAACTATAATATCTTGGATAAGTATTTATTAGTAAATGATATAACTTTAACTATAATATCTTGGATAAGTATTTATTAGTAAATGATATAACTTTAACTATAATATCTTGGATAAGTATTTATTAGTAAATGATATAACTTTAACTATAATATCTTGGATAAGTATTTATTAGTAAATGATATAACTTTAACTATAATATCTTGGATAAGTATTTATTAGTAAATGATATAACTTTAACTATAATATCTTGGATAAGTATTTATTAGTAAATGATATAACTTTAACTATAATATCTTGGATAAGTATTTATTAGTAAATGATATAACTTTAACTATAATATCTTGGATAAGTATTTATTAGTAAATGATATAACTTTAACTATAATATCTTGGATAAGTATTTATTAGTAAATGATATAACTTTAACTATAAATATCTTGGATAAGTATTTATTAGTAAATGATATAACTTTAACTATAATATCTTGGATAAGTATTTATTAGTAAATGATATAACTTTAACTATAATATCTTGGATAAGTATTTATTAGTAAATGATATAACTTTAACTATAATATCTTGGATAAGTATTTATTAGTAAATGATATAACTTTAACTATAATATCTTGGATAAGTATTTATTAGTAAATGATATAACTTTAACTATAATATCTTGGATAAGTATTTATTAGTAAATGATATAACTTTAACTATAATATCTTGGATAAGTATTTATTAGTAAATGATATAACTTTAACTATAATATCTTGGATAAGTATTTATTAGTAAATGATATAACTTTAACTATAATATCTTGGATAAGTATTTATTAGTAAATGATATAACTTTAACTATAATCTTCGATAAGTATTTACCTTTTTTGCTTCTTCTTCTTAATCTTCATTTTTTGTTCTCTCTCACACTTCCTCTCTCACTGTCTCCCTCTCTCACTGTCTCCCTCTCTCACTATGTCTCCCTCTCTCACTATGTCCCCTCTCTCTATGTCTCCCTCTCTCACTATGTCTCCCTCTCTCTCTATGTCTCCCTCTCTCTCTGTGTCTCTCTCTCTCACTATATGTATGTATGTAAATATAAATGTTACATTAGTGAATGCAGTATTGACCTTTTCACTGTTACAGATAAGAATGTTTTAATTTTTTTTTTAAACTTTTTAAATTGGAATATTTTCAGGGCAGAAATGTAAAAAGGTCAAAATGTATATTTCTTTACATTGAAGAAATAAAGATTTCGTTCGTTTTTTGGTTCGTTTGTTGGTTCACCCTTTCGTTCGTTCGTTTGTTCAACTGTTGTGGGGCAGCACTTGGCTCATATATGTCACGTGCTTGATGTTGCCGATTATTGACCTCTGTATTTCTGCTACTGTAGACCAGATCACTACACACCACCATGCAGCACCAAACTACAATGCCACACCAGGCCACTTTACATTATACTACTCCATGCAGCGGAACGTCGAGTGGCAGAGCGTTTAGAACGCTTGCCTCTCGAGGGCAAAGTTACGGGCTCGAAATTGAGTCACCGCGCTACAACCTACTCAGGTGTCAATGGGTTTTCAGTAAAATGCAGTGAGGAAGGGACCTTGACCTTACAAATCTGAGACTAGGTCAATGCAGTCTCAACATTTCACTCCGTTATGATAGTATCTGATATGGGACTTCCTTTACCTTGTCATGTGACATCTCTGTGTCTCTTGTTTGGTCAACATAATTGTCATGTGACATCTCTGGGTCTCTTGTTCGGTCAACATAATTGTCATGTGACATCTCTGTGTCTCTTGTTTGGTCAACATAATTGTCATGTGACATCTCTGTGTATCTTGTTTGGTCAACATAATTGTCATGTGACATCTCTGTGTCTCTTGTTTGGTCAACATTATTGTCATGTGACATCTCTGTGTCTCTTGTTTGGTCAACATTATTGTCATGTGACATCTCTGTGTCTCTTGTTTGGTCAACATAATTGACATGTGACATCTCTGTGTCTCTTGTTTGGTCAACATAATTGTCATGTGACATCTCTGTGTCTCTTGTTTGGTCAACATATTTGTCATGTGACATCTCTGTGTCTCTTGTTTGGTCAACATAATTGTCATGCGACATCTCTGTGTCTCTTGTTTGGTCAACATACTTGTCATGTGACATCTCTGTGTCTCTTGTTTGGTCAACATACTTGTCGTGTGACATTTCTGTGTCTCTTGTTTGGTCAACATAATTGCCATGTGACATCTCTGTGTCTCTTGTTTGGTCAACATAATTGGCATGTGACATCTCTGTGTCTCTTGGTTGGTCAACATACTTGTCATGTGACATCTCTGTGTCTCTTGTTTGGTCAACATAATTGTCATGTGACCTCTCTGTGTCTCTTGTTTGGTCAACATAATTGTCATGTGACATCTCTGTGTCTCTTGTTTGGTCAACATAATTGCCATGTGACATATTTGTGTCTCTTGTTTGGTCAACATAATTGTCATGTGACATCTCTGTGTCTCTTGTTTGGTCAACATAATTGTCATGTGACATCTCTGTGTCTCTTGTTTGGTCAACATAATTGTCATGTGACATCTATGGGTCTCTTGTTTGGTCAACCTAATTGTCATGTGACATCTCTGTGTCTCTTGTTTGGTCAACATAATTGTCATGTGACATCTCTGTGTCTCTTGTTTTGCAACATAATTGTCATGTGACATCTATGGGTCTCTTGTTTGGTCAACATAATCGACATGTGACATCTCTGTGTCTCTTGTTTGGTCAACATATTTTTATGTGACATCTCTGTGTCTCTTGTTTGGTCAACATAATTGTCATGTGACATCTCTGTGTCTCTTGTTTGGTCAACATACTTGTCATGTGACATCTCTGTGTCTCTTGTTTGGTCAACATAATTGTCATGTGACATCTCTGTGTCTCTTGTTTGGTCAACATAATTGTCATGTGACATCTCTGTGTCTCTTGTTTGGTCAACATAATTGCCATGTGACATCTCTGTGTCTCTTGTTTGGTCAACATAATTGTCATGTGACATCTCTGTGTCTCTTGTTTGGTCAACATAATTGTCATGTGACATCTCTGTGTCTCTTGTTTGGTCAACATAATTGTCATGTGACATCTCTGTGTCTCTTGTTTGGTCAACATAATTGTCATGTGACATCTCTGTGTCTCTTGTTTGGTCAACATAATTGCCATGTGACATATTTGTGTCTCTTGTTTGGTCAACATAATTGTCATGTGACATCTATGGGTCTCTTGTTTTGTCAACATAATTGTCATGTGACATCTCTGTGTCTCTTGTTTGGTCAACATAATTGTCATGTGACATCTCTGTGTCTCTTGTTTGGTCAACATAATTGTCATGTCACATCTATGGGTCTCTTGTTTGGTCAACATAATCGACATGTGACATCTCTGTGTCTCTTGTTTGGTCAACATAATTGTCATGTGACATCTCTGTGTCTCTTGTTTGCTCAACATACTTGTCATGTGACATCTCTGTGTCTCTTGTTTGGTCAACATAATTGTCATGCGACATCTCTGTGTCTCTTGTTTGGTCAACATACTTGTCATGTGACATCCCTGTGTCTCTTGTTTGGTCAACATTATTGTCATGTGACATCTCTGTGTCTCTTTTTTGGTCAACATACTTGTCGTGTGACATCTCTGTGTCTCTTGGTTGGTCAACATAATTGTCATGTGACATCTATGGGTCTCTTGTTTGGTCAACATAATCGACATGTGACATCTCTGTGTCTCTTGTTTGGTCAACATATTTTTTATGTGACATCTCTGTGTCTCTTGTTTGGTCAACATAATTGTCATGTGACATCTCTGTGTCTCTTGTTTGGTCAACATACTTGTCATGTGACATCTCTGTGTCTCTTGGTTGGTCAACATACTTGTCATTTGACATCTCTGTGTATCTTGTTTGGTCAACATAATTGTCATGTGACATCTCTGTGTCTCTTGTTTGGTCAACATAATTGTCATGTGACATCTCTGTGTCTCTTGTTTGGTCAACATAATTGCCATGTGACATATTTGTGTCTCTTGTTTGGTCAACATAATTGTCATTTGACATCTCTGTGTCTCTTGTTTGGTCAACATCGTTGTCATGTGACATCTCTGTGTCTCTTGTTTGGTCAACATAATTGTCATGTGACATCTATGGGTCTCTTGTTTGGTCAACCTATATGTCATGTGACATCTCTTTGTCTCTTGTTTGGTCAACATAATTGTCATGTGACATCTCTGTGTCTCTTGTTTGGTCAACATAATTGTCATGTGACATATATGGGTCTCTTGTTTGGTCAACATAATCGACATTTGACATCTCTGTGTCTCTTGTTTGGTCAACATATTTTTTATGTGACATCTCTGTGTCTCTTCTTTGGTAAACATAATTGTCATGTGACATCTCTGTGTCTTTTCTTTGGTCAACATAATTGGCATGTGACATCTCTGTGTCTCTTGTTTGGTCAACATAATTGTCATGTGACATCTCTGTGTCTCTTGTTTGGTCAACATAATTGTCATGAGACATCTCTGTGTATTTTGTTTCGTCAACATAATTGTCATGTGACATCTCTGTGTCTCTTGTTTGGTCAACATAATTGTCATGTGACATCTCTGTGTCTTGTTTGGTCAACATAATTGTTATGTGACATCTCTGTGTCTCTTGTTTGGTCAACATACTTGTCATGTGACATCTCTGTGTCTCTTGTTTGGTCAACATAATTGTCATGTGACATCACTGTGTCTCTTGTCTGGTCAACATAATTGTCATGTGACATCTCTGTGTCTCTTGTTTGGTCAACATAATTGTCATGTGACATCTGTGTCCATAGTTTGGTCAACACAATTGTCATGTGTCATCTGTGTCCATAGTTTGGTCAACATAATTGTCATGTGCCATCTATGTGTCTGTCGTAAATTTATTTTGAGAGAAAAGAGTCTTAGAAATAGTGATCCCGTTCAGAGTGGAGAATGATGGTAACAGCTCAGTGATAGAAAGGGTTAGAGAGTAAATAGTTGCTTCACAGAGTGCTGGGGAGAGTAAGGACAGACTTTTTTACGACAATCGTTCCTCTCAATCTTCTCCTCAAACTCTCCTGGTCAAACAATTATTTGCCAGTTTCCAGACACACACCTGCGCTCACACCAATTTGGTGCTTCAAACACAAGAATGCACGTGAATACAAACTATATTAAACAGATATGGGGAATTTGGGCTTTGGTATTCCAACACAGTACTAAATAAGTTTATGTTGTTTATTTATCAATTAAAATCAGTCACAACAATTATCATGTGTTACAGGAAAAATATCATAAGTACAGAAAATACAAATAACAAGTTCGGGGTGGGGTGAAGAAGATTCGTATCGACTACGCCCTTCCCGCTTGTATTAGACAAAGATAAACCCAGTCCAAAGATAGATAGTTATCAGGAACATAGGTAATGTAACCCAACAGTGAATTTAATTACGCTGAAAGAGGGTTTACAATATTAGGTATGGGTGGTAGAAAAAATCCTGTTATTCCCAATTGTTTTTCCCTTTACTAAGCAAATGAAAAAGGGGGGGGGGAGAACAGAGTTAACAAAATATCCCACTTAAAGGAACAATGCAGGGTATACAGAAAATGTATTACCCGGTAGGCAAGTTAACAAATGGTTTGCAAAATTAAATCTCCTGTCATTCATGCACGCTCGTGAGGGCCCACACTAATATGCTCACACTCACTTACCGATTGTAGCATCAGGCACTCCATAGAATTATATAAACAGCAATTACACTCTTGACATATGAAAATGTCTGGTACCTCGATGTCCAGCCCCAGATTTAGCGAGGTTGGCTGATAGCAAATATTCCCACTTATCGCCGGACGTGAAGCCTAAGAGTTCTTGTGTTTTATTATATAAAAAAATTCTATAGAAAAAGATAGAAAAACCATGACAACATAATCATACCGCAAAATCAAATAATATTCTAACGCGCGATAAATTTACCGTTAAGACTATTTATATACACTCGCGTATTTAATTATGTATTTAAGAAACACTTCGCGAGTCTAATGGTTAAAACACACATCTATATATATAGGACTTAACTAAATTTATTAATTGTAAATTCCTTCGCGACTTTAAAAGTTACTTTAGCATTTAAGCATCTATTATTTTTGGAAATAATATAATAGATATATCATTAAATTTACCACTGGAACTTTGAGATGGGTTTAATTTAATAGATTTAAATAAACACAAAATCCAGTGAAATAAAATGAAAGCACTAGACCACTGATCACGTTAACAAATATATTATACCGTGCACAGAAAAAGAAATTACTCCAATGTAGCCACCAATTCAGATGGAAATCTAGCAGAATTCTACTATAGCTAGTGAATCTTTAACCTCTGGCGAACGAATGATAAAATGGCTTTCTTCATGGTCTGTATATATCTAACTGGAATGCAAGATTGGGGGGACATGTTAGAATTTGACACCTTTTTAGATCTCAGGAGACTTTCTTGGTTCTGACCGCCAGACTAAAGAGAGATGCCGCCCCTAGTTTTCCGTATCTCTGTTCGCTGCGTCCGCTTCGGCTTTCCCGTTCGCTCCGTCTTCCGAGCGGTGTTCTGGTTGACACAGAGATGCGAAATGCCGGCAAGAAACTTGCGTCGTTCGTTTCAGGGACCACTACTGCCTTTGATAGCATGCCGCTAGTCTTTCCTGAGATCCCTCAGTGCCTGTTTGATCGTGTGCCGCTACTTTCGTTTGATTCTGGCAACGCCCCCACTGGGCCGGCGTACTGACCAAGTTAATGAAAATAACTGCATATGATTGCTCAAGAGATATCCGTGGGCGTGATTTAACCTCTCTTTAAATCAATGCGATGACCAGAATGTACGTTAGATAAACTGTCCGCATATTAATCAGCAAACGTGTTGACAAGTCTACTCTGTTCAGACCCATATTAATGAGCCCAGGTGGAGTTCCACGTTTCTGTTGTGCATAGCTGATGAGTCCAGGTGGAAGCATTCCCGTTTGACGATAAAATTACAACCATATTCGAGGGCACTGATGTTATCCGAAGGGGTCGTTACGAAGCGTCGTACCATATCATCCAACAATTCAGGGTCAGCTGAGTTCGTCTCTCACAGTGTCCCTTGTTTGGTCAACTTATTATTGTTCCTACAGGCAGACTTTACCATGTTTACATCTATTTATTAAGTTAGTTTTGCCCGTTTGTGTACACTATACGGGACCTATAGCATGTTAATTGAGCTTACTGTACATTCTTTTCCTCCACAATATCCATGATAGACTCCTGTAATCATGTCACCTTTGTAATCTCCTTTGTCTGCTAGAAATGTCCAATCTCTGACAGACTGCCTGACAGAATCGATTATTCTAGTTATTCATTAGTCATCTCCTAATGTTCAAATCATCTCATTGTTTTCTAGAAAACTCTGTGATTTCCAGTCATCTCGGTGTTTTATAGTTATCTCATTGTTTTCTAGAAAACTCTGTGATTTCTAGTCATCTCGGTGTTTTATAGTTATCTCATTGTTTTCAAGTCATCTCGTTGTTTTCCAGTATCTCCATGTTTTCCTGTCATCTCTGTGATTTCCATTCAAATCAGTGTTTTCCAGTCAACTATTTGTTTTCCAGTCATCTCAGTGTTTCCGGACATTTCGCTGTTTTTCAATCATTTCAACGTTTTCTAGTCACTTTATTTTGTTTTCCAGTTATTTAATTGTTCTAGTAATCTAATTCTTTTCCAGTCCTCTCATTGTTTTCCATTCATTTCATTGTTTTCAAGTCATCTCATTGTTGTGCGGTAACCTGGTTGTTTTTTTTAATCATATCATTGTTTTCTAGTCATCTCAGTGTTTTCTAGTCATCTCAGTGTTTTCTAGTCATCTCAGTGTTGTTAGCGGTTCCACTTTTATTATTTTATATGTAGTAGAGGTTATTCAGCTTCGGCGAGGTCCCTCCTATTATCAGTTCTTTATCTGAGTGGACTCAACACGGCCTTCCAACTTGCCGGTAACATTTTTCTAGGTAGCCTTTTTTAAATACAGTTTTAGTCTTGAACAGTAAAGAACTCGTCAAGGCCAGTTTGGACGTGTAGACGATACAATTCTTTAATACGTTCACAAGCTCCAATAGGCATCAATATAAGGCAAAGGCATGAACTAGCCAGTCCTTGATAACGTCGCTATTCCGTCGACTATGAAAAAGATCTCATCGACATGTTGCTGCAAAACTTTATTTGATAATTCCCCTCACGTACCACGTACTTACAGCATTCGCTTGTCCTTAAGAAATACATCCAGCCTAGATTCCATGAAGCATATGGACGATCTAGCTGTAATAACACTTTATAACTCTGTAGTAAGAGCACACATATAGGAGCTGGACAATTATACGTCCGTACACTCACAGTGACACATGAGAAAAGGCCACGAAGTATTGGTCACTTCTGCCAAGTGAAGCCGGCCAGAACGTCTGCTAGAATTTGACCAAAAGACAGTGACGTACTTCCGGGTAACCCAGGAAACGTACTATCAACAATATGGTCTGTAAACAAGCCTTATCGATGTGAATCGATATGTTATGATTTTACTCATAACAAGTGTTTTCTAGTCATCTCAGTGTTTTCTAGTCATCTCAGTGTTTTCTATGTTTTCTAGTCATCTCAGTGTTTTCTAGTCATCTCAGTGTTTTCTGGCCATCTCATTGTTTTCCAGTAAATTCAATGTTCTCTAGTCATCAATGTGGCAACATGTATCTCCAATTCTGTTGTGGAATCGATTACGGAAATCGACGGTGTCATTATAAGATCACGCCACACGGCAAAGCGAGCGAGAGAGTCACAATCCATAACAAACATGGCCACTAACAGTAAAAGAGAAATGTGCTTTGTTTCTAACTTTGGATGGATAGTATAACCACGAAGAGAATCTAATAGAATAAAGACTTATATGGTTAGATTCTGGAGTCTATATGTTCACATATATGTATTATGGCTGGAAATGTATTGGGACGGAAGATATCGTGTTGTTGAATGCATAAAATTGTGAGTTGATAGGATCAGTACACACTTTCGAGCGATGTAGGAAAATGTTAAATGGTCGGACGAATAAGAAAGATGGAATGCTAGCTCTGGAGTGTCAGGTTCTAACGAGACTTAAATGGACAAAATAGGATGGACAGAAAGCTAGAACGATGAAGGAAGAGGTGGACCAGTTTGTACAGAAGTCAAAATTTCATTCATCGTGCTAACGAATTGAGTAGACCAAACACGCCTGTGACGTCATGCTTTCCGGGAGGAACGCATTGCCAAATAAAATGGAGGGGAGCGTAATTTGAACATGGACACCGCAAAACGTTTTGAAACAGACTGGACGCACGACAGAGCTTGCCACTACGCCTTTGCTATATGCAGATGTGAGCAGCCTGCTAGCTAATAATGTTCAGTGATTTCTGAAGTTTGAGGGTTCATTCGATCCATACTGTCAACTATCAGAAGCTGTGTATGTTCATCAGTGGTAATCCCACATATGTGAAGGAACCCAACGAGGAACTACAGCTGGTTCTTGGTACCCCTACTGTTGGGTCTGCCAAGTCTGATAAAACTCCATTGACAGTTCGGTATCAGCAGTATCCAGAATCAAAGATATGTTGTCTATAAAGGAACTGACAGCATCACTATATGAAACAACAGCTATCACATCTATTACAGTATTAAGTCAGATGATGACAATCTTGTGTTAAAGTCAAAGGACAAAAAGAACAGTAATACTAGTAACAGTGACTCAATTGTTCATTAACTTTACTAGCAAGAGAATAGTACTCCAGATCCTGAATTGAAAAGGACCTCTACTATTGATTTAATTGCAAAGTGACTTTTGTTAACATTATTTTTCCAAGAGGAATGAATATTCCTACTAATACTGTATATAATAGATAACATTAATATTTGTGAATATTGTGTGAATAGTTTCCTTACTCTTTTTCAAACAGCAGAAAAAGAAAATCAAAATAAATATTAAATGATTCATTAATTGTATCTGAGGACTTGTTGACTTTTGACCATTGTGTTTAAAGTTCTTGTTCCTTTTAATTATCTCCTAGCATAAATTAATCATACGATAGGTGTAGGGAGGAGACACCTTAAACCCTGGTACTACTTCTTACCATCTGGGCCAGTGATTTTCACAGTCTGACTATACCTATGATGTCTATACACCTGTGCTTATTTCTAAGACTGGGGTATTGTTTTTAAGACAAGAACTCTTGACTGGCATTCTATCCTTGTATCATCTGATACACCTGGATATCATCTCTATAACTTATATAACCTAACCTCTCGTTACAATCTCATTGTTTTGCGGTAATCTCGTTGTTTTCCAGTCAACTCATTGTTTTGCAGTCATTTCTTTGTTTTCCCGTCTCCCCATTGTTTTACATTATTTCATTGTTTTACATTATTTCATTGTTTTACATTATTTCATTGTTTTACATTATTTCATTGTTTTACATTATTTCATTGTTTTCATTAATTTCACTGTTGTCCAGTCATTTCATTGTTTTCTAGTTATCTCAATTTTATTATGTTATCTTATTTTCCAATAACCTCATTTTTAGCCTGTAATCTCTTTGTTAGTCTGGAAAAAACAGTGATGGAAGGCATGGTCCCTGGAAAAAGGGGAAGGGGTCGACCTAGACGACGGTGGACCCAGGACATCACAGAGAGTCTGAACTTGTCTTTGGCTGATGCAGGTCGACTTGCCCAGAATCGTGATGCGTTCAGAGCAGCTGTAATGGAGACAACGTTCTGGAAAGAATACCTCACATGATGAATCTCTTTGTTTTCCTGTCATCTCATTGTTTGCCAATAATCTCATTGTTTTCTATTCATATCTTTGTTTTATGGTCATCTCATTGTTTTCCAGTTAGTTCAATGTATTCCAGTCATCAGATTGCTTTCTACTCATCTCACCGGTTTCCATAAGACGAATGTCAAATACTATTTTGTTTGTTATAAATTTCATTTTCCTATATCTAGTATCATGTTTCCGCTCACCGCAGTTATTACTTCTAAGCGCAGCAAGGTAACTGACCACCTGGACAAGCTCATCAACGCCAGGTTGGAGACTAACGCCTACAACATTGGGCACTAGCCAGGAACGATTCAGCTCATCACGTACACTTTTTTAACGTGGTGACGCATATTTCAGGATCGTGTGACTTGACCACTAAGTTACGTAATATGTAAATCTCCCCCCCCCCCACCATCCTAATCATCCTTATGCAGCTATTTGTCGACATATTTCATTACGATTATTAAAATTATGTGATTAGCCTTCAGTTTGGACTTCTCAGCTGTAGATTAACCACTTTGGCATGCTATGTCAGTCACACAGAGTGCTATTGCCCCATTGGCCAATTATTTTCAGCCTCACTCGAGCCAGTTTTGATTGCTACCGTAGCGGTCCCTTGGGGTAATTCACACCCGACGTTACTGAGCATATCAATCCCTTACTTCACTCTGTTTCCACCTTCTGAGACACGGACGGAGGGTTGGGATTCTGTAGGCTACAACAATAGAAGATTTCGTGTGAGGGCACGGGAAGAGCAAGAGGCAGATTGATAGACAATATCAAAGATATCTGACAACACGCTCTCAGCAGCAGCAGCTAATATAGTTGGTTTGGTTGTGCATGATAACGTTGTCTTCTCCATGAATAGCCTCAAATTTGTCGCCACTTACGACATGCTTGAGGGAGCAAGATTCTATTCCTTCTTTGTCTCCTTAGTAACCCCAGGAGACCCCGCGCTGTGGTCCCAGGAGACCCCGCGCTGTGGTCCCAGTATATGGGAGAAAAGAGTAGGCCCAATCTGCACTACCAAGCATGTCGTAGACGGGGAAGAAGAGGCGGTCTTGAGTTAAAAGAGAGACATCTGGTCATATACAATATGAAGAAGAGAAAGCCGAACATGACTAATCCGCGTTTGCAGCAAGAGCTAGTGTGTCTCAGGCAGACTGAATTAAAAACTGCAGTATTATAGGCTCTCATTGACCAAAATATCGTTACATAAAGTAGATGAGAATTTAGCTCCATGTCGGAAGAAACTAAATAAAGAAGTGGGTGGAGCAATGAATTATGCCAGGATAAAAGTGGTCGGGGAAGAGAATTACTAATAAATGTATGTAAACAATATAGAGGGAACAAATGAAAGTCTGAAAAGACAAACGGGAGAATATCATTCGTCACATGTGCTTTCCAAGTGTACCTAATCTGATTCATCTTGGGCATTAATGTCTATAATTGGCTTCAGTATATAGTGTTAGGTTCTGCATCACTGATTAAAGTTTTTCTCTGCAGTCCAATCGAAATCTAATAAAAATAACTACTGGATAAACATGAATTAGTTGCACAACTGTCACTTATACTTCCTAGGGAACTCTGCCGCGAGACAAAAACAGAATACGACTTGTGTACCCTCGTGCATGTCGTACCAGGCAACTAGTGTGAGGTTACGCATAGAGCTGGCACATGTCAATCAAATTACTTCATAAGTTAGCAGTACATGATCATGTGACTGCTTAATGAAGGCTTCCTGCCGTTTCAGCCACAGTGATGGCGCCAAGCAGAGCAATGACAGATGATGATGATGATGATGACAGAGATGATGATGGTTATTATTATTTTCCAAAGTGATAGGTGTGAAGACGGAAGTGAATAACAAAGTAAGGTTATTACGATTGTGAAGGATTTACGTCTTGAATTAACATGAATATTATGAGAATAAAAGTCGATAACTCCTGCACGTTTAGCCACAACAATCGTCAAATATTATTACAACGACAAGGAATATTTGTATGTCATCACCATTACATTCATGTTCCCTGTAGGGCCTAAGTCTTCACCAACTCACAGCACGCTTTCTGGTCTGTCTCCAATTCTGTTCTCTATTTCCCTTCCCTTGGGGATTCTAATAACAATGACTGCCTCGTAATACTATCGACTGTTAGTTTCCTCAGTGCGTGTTCCACCAAGCTCCAGCCCTTTTTTCCACGATCGTATTTATTCGGTTTGTCCCCATCAGTTTGACATTTGTGATATTGTCACGCCATTTCAATCCTTCCAATCGGCGGTAACACCCATTTATGAAAGTCTGTAACATTTTCTTTGATGGTTCTTATTGTTCTGTTCTCAATATTTCAGAGTTATGAAATGTCACAGCCTTGAAATGTTTTTTGTATAGCGGCAACGAAACGATAAAGCAGCATGTTAGCAAGAACAGGCCACCTTCTAGGAACAAATACAACAAATCTGTACAAACAAGCAGTGATGTAAAGTCATCGTCTATTTTATAATTTTGTATTGTTCACTGTTACCCAACTCATTTATTGGAACCATACATTTAAAAAGAAAACACAAAAGAAAAGAAAAAGGAAAAAGAGAGAGAGAGAGACAAATAAGTGTTATTTTATGACATAAAATGATACGTTGAACGTTAGGTCCTGACTTTACAACATACAACATTTGAGAGGTCAGTATACTGGCTACTTTAGATTTTATTTTATTTTGTTTCTGGAATTTAAAAAAATAAAATCATCTTATTAGTCAAATGGCAGTTATCTCTCCATGTGTTGGCTTTCATGTCAATAAACATCAAATAAACATCAAATAAACATCAAATAAACACAAGTAAGGATTTAAACATTTCAAAATAGGGAGTGACTTTTCAATTTCCCGCAGATAACGGACAAAAATAATCGTTGTGACACCGGTGAGTAAGACAAGAAATTAACAATGATATTATAGAAATTATTTCTTAAAAATGAAGAAAGAAATGTATGAACAAAATAATGACCAAGTTAATCAATTAACTAAAAAGATTGTTCAATGCTGCAGATAATGGAACCACACAAATGACTCAGACATCGTCAGCAGCGCCTGCAATGGGCAGAGCAACATGTCAGATGGACTATACTGCAATGGAATGCTGTTCTATTCACAGTAGAGAGCAGATTCAACATATCCTTTGCTGATGGACGTATGCCGATTTGGCGACGGTGTGGAGAGCGCTTTGCAGATTGCTGTGTTCGTCAGCACAACCGATTTGGAGGTGGCAGTATTTACATTTGGGGAGGATTCAGTTTTCACCATCGCTTGCCTCTTAACGTCTTCCGAGGAAATGTTAATGCTGTGACATATAGAGATGAGGTTCTGGATGCATTGGTTGCTCCTGCGTTCACAAATTATCCAGACTTGCAGCTTCTCCAGCAGGATAACGCACGTGCGCACACCGCAAGCATTACGCAGCAATATCTACAGCAGCAGAACATTGTGATGATTGATTGGCCTGCCCTATCACCAGACATGTCCCCTATAGAACATCTGTGGGACGAGCTTGGACGCAGAGTCTACAGGCAAGGTTCTCCAGCTAATCTGCAACAGCTCGAAGCTGCTCTTACACGTGAATGGGACTTGATTCCCCGGAATTTCCTTCAGAGACTTGTGCATTCCATGCGGAGCCGCTGCCAAGCTTGTTTGCAAGCACACGGTGGACATACCAGATACTGAGGATAGTGTGAATGAATTTTTTTTATTGGTTGCATTTTTGGTTTTCTCCCTTTCCTGCACAGAATGCAATGAATTTCATAACAATCAAATGTACAAATTAATGACCAGCATGGATTCATAGGAAAATGAATAAAGATTCCAAATATGTAAACTTGTAAACACTTATATTTACATTTCACATTCTGTTCCTGGATTACACAGGTGATGCGTTTTTAATGTGCTTCAGTATATATATAATTTTTTTTTTAAAAACATTGATTTCTTTGTATTTATTTAGCCACTGTGATAGTTAAATATTTATTTATCCACCGTGATAGTTAAATATTTTTTTAGCCACCGTGATAGTTAAATATTTATTTAGCCACCGTGATAGTTAAATATTTATTTAACTGGTTACATTTCTTTGTGCTTATTTATGCCTTTTAATTGTTTGGTACCTTTTTAACCACCTTAATTTCTTTGTATTTATTGAACTACAATGATTTCTTTTATGTATGTAGGCCTATCTATTTTAAAACATTGATTTATTGCACCACTTTGATGTCTTCGCTTCGTTATGTCATGACTGAGCTACATAGTTCTTCTTTTTCAATCACCGTTTCCCTTTTTCTGATCATTGTTATTCTCCCTTCATTATCTTCTTGATTCTATTCGTCTTTATCGTTGTGGTGGGCAACGTCAGCAATGTAGACTCCAGTCCACTTTTATTCGACACAATGCTCACTCACCGTGAGGATAAAGGACCGGATAGGTTGAAGCACAGACTAGAATCTTACGCACGATCCAGCATGTTGTAATAACCCCCCTAAAGTAAGTTTATCCGCAAGGCAAGCATCACGTCAAACAAACACAACCTCTGGGCAAAGCCACATCATGTAGTTTGAAACAGAAAATCGCAAGTATGCCATGCAGTAGTGGTCCTTTCCTCTGTAAAGAAAGAAAAAAAACATTTAAGAGAACCTTCATTAACGTTTGACCCAGGCATGTCGTGTTTACACGTTTAAGGGCTCGAACTGGCACACAATGTCTCCACCATTTCCATCTCACACCCGCCATCATCTCGTTCTAGAAGCAATTAAAGTCGGCTCATCTGGAGAATCGTTAACTTTTTCAGCAGGTTAAAAAATGTACATTTCTAAATCTAAACAATTTTTTGTTCATGAAGCCCTATTTTGGGTTTTTAAATTGCCCTTCCCAAACGTGCATTTCTTCATGGACAATAAAGCCCCTAGTTTATTCCCAGACAAGAGAATGTAGGACACAGACTTGATAGAGAATTACAAAGGTCGATGAAGAAAATGATAAGTATAATAAAGTTCTCAAGAGGCGACGTTGAACACGTAGTGGAGTTCACGTTGACCTCCTTGAAGAAACAAACCCTTGTTTTTACATGGCATGTATTTGTAAACGCCGAAGGCTCAACAAAAATGATGTATTCACTAATGTTATCATCATGGCTCAACATAAATGATGTGTTCACTAATGTTATCATCATGGCTCAACATAAATGATGTATTCACTAATGTTATCATCAAGGCTCAACAAAAATGATGTATTCACTAATGTTATCATCATGGCTCAACATAAATGATGTGTTCACTAATGTTATCATCAAGGCTCAACAAAAATGATGTGTTCACTAATGTTATCATCATGGCTCAACAAAAATGATGTATTCACTAATGTTATCATCATGGCTCAACAAAAATGATGTATTCACTAATGTTATCATCAAGGCTCAACAAAAATGATGTATTCACTAATGTTATCGTCATGGCCCAACAAAAATGATGTATTCACTAATGTTATCATCAAGACTCAACACAATTATGTATTCACTAATGTTATCGTCATGGCTCAACAAAAATGATGTATTCACTAATGTTATCATCATGGCTCAACAAAAATGATGTATTCACTAATGTTATCATCAAGGCTCAACATAAATGATGTATTCACTAATGTTATCATCAAGGCTCAACACAAATGATGTATTCACTAATGTTATCATCAAGGCTCAACAAAAAAGATGTATTCACTAATGTTATCATCAAGGCTCAACACAAAAATGTTGTATTCACTAATGTTAACATCAAGGCTAAACAAAAATGATGTATTCACTAATGTTATCATCAAGGCTCAACATAAATGATGTATTCACTAATGTTATCATCAAGGCTCAACACAAATGATGTATTCACTAATGTTATCATCAAGGCTCAACATAAATGATGTATTTACTAATGTTATCATCAAGGCTCAACAAAAATGATGTATTCACTAATGTTATCATCAAGGCTCAACATAAATGATGTATTCACTAATGTTATCATCAAGGCTCAACACAAATGATGTATTCACTAATGTTATCATCAAGCTCATCAAAAATGATGTATTCACTAATGTTATCATCAAGGCTCAACATAAATGACGTATTCACTAATGTTATCATCAAGGCTCAAAATAAATGATGTATGTACTAATGTTATCATCATGGCTCAACAAAAATGATGTATTCACTAATGTTATCATCAAGGCTCAACAAAAATGATGTATTCACTAATGTTATCATCAAGGCTCAACATAAATGATGTATTCACTAATGTTATCATCATAGCTCAACATAAATGATGTATTCACTAATGTTAACATCAAGGCTAAACATAAATGATGTATTCACTAATGTTATCATCAAGGCTCAATGTGGTGAATTGATTGTTATTATTGGTTTCAATATTATATTAATCGTATCTGGTGTGAGGTCAGCTATGCAAGTCCCTGAGGTTTATTAAATACAAATAAGTTTACAGGGTACTTGTCTGCTTCCACCACGACCTCACCCGATTATATATCTTCCCCTACTGAAGTGTATTGGTGTGTGTAGGTTGTCTAGCAAGTGTCTAGGGTATATGCAATGTGATGAAGTGTATGAACAGGACAACAACTACACCTATTACTAATAACAATGATTAAACAAGTCACTGGGTAAAGTTTGGAATGTAACTTATTTTTTTATAATTTATTTTCCTGTATCTAGTTATTCTTCTGACACAGGAATAATCAACTCAACATGATAATGAAATTATTTACAACCAATTATTTTGCAACTGTCCTTGAGTCAGTGTTATCCCACAATTATTTATATGTCTCAAACTGGGAAAATGTCAAGTATTTCTTGCTCCTAGAAAAGGGTACAAGTTTATTGAACGTTTTTGTTCCTCACTGTCTGATACTCTATCTTTTGGGAAAACTGAGAGAGTGGAGTGTTTGTGATATCAATTTCCCAGACAAGTCTTATCTGAGGTCTTTGGAACCAGGCTGTTTGAAGTATGTATAAAACGCCAGTCTCCACTGCCAAGACACGATTCTGCTTCTATAGGTAAATCACTGGGTAGACACTCAGTAGTTAAGCCTCACTGCAGAACTTAGGGACAGGTGTTAGGTCACCTGGGCTCACTCGTAGATGAAACTCGCAATCAAAGAAATCTACACACTAAACAGTTGAATATTGCGGTATATGGCATAATCCAAATCGCTGCTTGTGCAGAATTAGCAACCAAGACAGTACTCTTGCCTTGTCTATAACAACTTCTTTAGTGTATAAATTTTAGTTAACAAGTGGCCCCTAATACCAACTACTAATTGGTTTTATACAACCGTTTAGTCTAGTACACTACAGCCAATCAGAGACTGTTTAATGAATAGCGTTCCTTTTCAAATAAAACTGACCTCAAATATTCAAATTAAGGACTCCTTCCCCGTTTACCCCACCTACCTACGTTTACCCCACCTACCTACGGGCGAAACTGAGAAAGATTTTCTAGTCTATCTGTCTTCTGTCCAACTTCTTTATTTCTTAATAGTTTTAAATACTCCTTATCGGACATTAACCTTAATATTTCCTTTTATTTTAAACTACCTTATGGGACGTTAACCTTACGGCGCCACGTCACATTGCGTGTGTGTATATATATCGTCTGCTAAAACCAGCGTGTGAATATATGTCCAGAACGCGGGTCGAGAAAAAAGGGGTCTTTCGAACGCCCGTCATGGTATTAATGTTAAACCGCGGCAAATCGTTTAGGCCCTTACTTCGGTATGCAAATTGAACGTGCTGTGGAATTTAGCGTTAGTCCTCACAGATTTCACTACACACCTCCTTTCCTAAAACATGCATTCACTGCAAGTTATTATCTGTGAGACAATTAGCGTAAATAAAGTACTATTCCCTAGGCTTTTCCTGCCCTTGTGTTTTCATGGATTTCTGCAGTGGGGTCATTCAAAGTAAGCACAACTTAAGAAAGCTGCCTCAGATCTCTGCAATCCAAGAATCTATTTCAGTTATGTTACTGAACAGCTGCAAGTGTTACTGCTTGTGTTAATGCTGCTTAGCAATCAGTATTCACCATTTCTCTTCTCTGAGTCTGCTCAACGACATGTCTCGAGAATATTAGATGTTCCTCAAATTGTACGTTATGAGGAGTTGATCTATATGGTGATATCTGAGTTGTGTAGGGGATCCAATAATTTCCTGATCAGCCTTAATAAACACTCGGACTATCCTCAATTCAAAAAGGCAACAATGGAGGCACTCTGCTCCTCCGAAATGTTCACAGCCAACAATTGGTCTGATCTCAGGCTTGATTGAATGTGGAAACACCCTTCTAATAATATTCTATAATATTCTATAATGTGCCACTCAAATGGAGGCCATATTCACCAACTATATTCTCCGCCTACCGACAATTTGGTGAAATAAGATAATATGTGGGGAAATGAGTTTCTGCATCAGAAATCAATTCTCCCTTATCTTTGCTATAATATGTGTGGGTGATCTCCATCCAGGGTCCGATCAATACTTCCCCTTGAACGGTGTAGGTTTGGGTGACTACCAATGTCACCAGTGCCCTTTTCATGCTAAATTAATAGCCATATTGTGAAGCGCTGTGAGCATTTTCCGGATTGCTCACTCGTCCACTCCCCACTTTTCTTCTAACATTTTGTTTCGGGTTCAAATCTGGCGGATTATCTTCAATATTGATTTCAGCCAGTTCCTTAACTGCGGCTTCAAACTGAGCCGGGGTTGACTGGTCTGAGTTTCTATTTTCTCTGGATGCCCTTCTCAGAGTTGCTAATCTAAATATTTTCGGTGAAAACTGTTGGTGGGAAGGTGGATACCTATCCTCTATGTCAACCTTATTATTTTCCTTGTTATTTTTAAGCCCATATGTTTCAGAATGCTTGGCTGGCATCTGATTATGATTTTCCCAACTTGGGGAATGTACCTTGCTACATTTTTCACAGGCCCCCACAAATTGTGCAATATCAGCAGCTACTTGGGGCCAGTAATATTTTTCCGATGTCCTTTGACGTGTGGTTCCATTCCTCTGGTGTCCACCGTCGGGTACAACATGAGCTTGTGCCATCACTTTTTCCCTGTAGGGAGTTGGCAATACCAACTGTCCCTGTTCTTTGGATCCTGCTCTAGCTTTCCTGAAGAGCAGTCCCTCCTTCAAATAAAATTCTCCTTTCTTAGGGTGTGCATGGCTGGTTAGCAATTTGTCAAAGCAAGGTTTTAATGTTTTATCCTTTGCCTGGGCCTTTCTCATCTGCTTATGAGAATAAACTAGTGGTGGTTCCTCCTCCGTTCTACTAGGGGTCGACCTAACCTGAAGCGTGGCCATTACCACAGGTTTTACCGGGCTTCCTAGAAAAACATATTTACTTCCTAACACCAGCGGGTAATTAGGGTCGTCACACATGGCTGCTCTGATCACTCCTTCCACGTACCTTGTCTCTACATTGATCTTGGCTACTGGAAGTGTCATGGTGTCTATTCCCTTTACGGCCCCTTGTAGCTCCACTGTCTCTGTGGTGTACTGTTCAGGGTGCACTAGGGTTGCACTCACAACTGAGTCATATTCTAGACCTGAATCGTAAAGGCACCTAACCTTGGCACCATTACATGTCACTTCTTCACAGATGGGGGGATGTTGAAGATTAATATGATTCTCTGTCAGTTTCTTCCTCCCCTTGTCCACTGTTATCATGCATGCCGCGTGATATGGAGGAACTTTCCTACCACAGTCAATAGTATTATGATTATTCATCCTACAAACTTTACAATATTTCCCTTCTGGTTTGTAGGGTCTCCTTTCTCTGAAATGCGAGTTTCTTTCTCGTTGGTCAAAACTTGGCTTATCATAATAGGCTTTACCCTTATTAAACTTATCTCTGTGTTCATAGGTAGGTTGGTTTTGGTTTGGTGGAGCTTTATCATGGTCTATAGGCTTCTTCTTTAAACTTGCTATCTCAGACTGGGCAGCCTGATATCTCTCAGCCTCATTTAAGATCTCCCCCAGCCTCTCAGCACCCTGTTCCGTGAGAAATTTTCTCAGGTCTGGAGCCATGGACTCTCTTAACTGCTCAGTCATAATCATTTCCTTTAAATCTTGGGTTTTCCCCAGAGCAGTCCATTTCTCCAGGTATGTCTCCATGCGAGCAGAAAACTGGTGGTAATTCTCTCCAGTCAACAGTTTGGCATCCCTAAATTTCTTTCTGTAAAATTCACTATTTTTCTCATATCTAACTAGAAGAGCTTGCTTAAGAATGTCGAAGTCATCTTGATCATCCTTGCTCAGTTTGGCGAAGACCTCATAAGAGGTTCCCCTAAGCCCCTGAGATACCTTCATACTCCATCTCTCTTTCTCTAGTCCATACATAGTAGCTAATGCCTCAAATCTAGAGAGGAATGATTCAATATCATCCTCTTTTTCTACAAATGGGTCCAACTGGAACCCCATGACTGAGGTTGAGGCGACCTGGCTTGCAACAGAGTTTGAGGTGGATGAGCTACTTCCATTATCAGGAGCATGGCCTTGTAACTCCATCTCCCTTAGTCGCAACTCATGTTCCCTTTGTAACCGTTTCTCTTCTTTCTCAGCCTCCATCTGTAATCTCTTCTCCTCCTTGGCAGCCTCCAACCTCTTTTCTTCTTTCCTGGCCTCAGCCTCAAGCTTCTTCTCCTCCAACTGCAGCCTCTTGATCTCAGCCTCCCTATCAGCCTCTAATTTCTTAAGCTCCCTAGCATCCTCTAACATAATTCTCTTCTCCTCAGCTAATCTCTTATCTTCCCTTTCCATATACTTATCGCACTCTGATGTCACATACTGAATTAGAGCTTGCCCATCTAAATTCATTTCCTTTGCAGTCTGCACAGCAGCAGATCTGTATTTAGCCATATCCGCCATTTTATAGTTAACAATATGAAATACTATCCACTACCTTAACTAATTAACCAACTCTAAACACAAGACAAAGGGCAATGATATCTCAAACCACTCTCAAATTATTTTTACTATTAGATTTTACAAATACTGGGACTAGTGACTCACTTAATGTAGGGTACTAAGAACCTTTAAATCCCGGAAGAGCGTCCCAATTAATGTGGTGAATTGATTGTTATTATTGGTTTCAATATTATATTAATCGTATCTGGTGTGAGGTCAGCTATGCAAGTCCCTGAGGTTTATTAAATACAAATAAGTTTACAGGGTACTTTCTGCTTCCACCACGACCTCACCCGATTATATATCTTCCCCTACTGAAGTGTATTGGTGTGTGTAGGTTGTCTAGCAAGTGTCTAGGGTATATGCAATGTGATGAAGTGTATGAACAGGACAACAACTACACCTATTACTAATAAACAATGATTAAACAAGTCACTGGGTAAAGTTTGGAATGTAACTTATTTTTTTATAATTTATTTTCCTGTATCTAGTTATTCTTCTGACACAGGAATAATCAACTCAACATGATAATGAAATTATTTACAACCAATTATTTTACAACTGTCCTTGAGTCAGTGTTATCCCACAATTATTTATATGTCTCAAACTGGGAAAATGTCAAGTATTTCTTGCTCCTAGAAAAGGGTACAAGTTTATTGAACGTTTTTGTTCCTCACTGTCTGATACTCTATCTTTTGGGAAAACTGAGAGAGTGGAGTGTTTGTGATATCAATTTCCCAGACAAGTCTTATCTGAGGTCTCTGGAACCAGGCTGTTTGAAGTATGTATAAAACGCCAGTCTCCACTGCCAAGACACGATTCTGCTTCTATAGGTAAATCACTGGGTAGACACTCAGTAGTTAAGCCTCACTGCAGAACTTAGGGACAGGTGTTAGGTCACCTGGGCTCACTCGTAGATGAAACTCGCAATCAAAGAAATCTACACACTAAACAGTTGAATATTGCGGTATATGGCATAATCCAAATCGCTGCTTGTGCAGAATTAGCAACCAAGACAGTACTCTTGCCTTGTCTATAACAACTTCTTTAGTGTATAAATTTTAGTTAACAAGTGGCCCCGAATACCAACTACTAATTGGTTTTATACAACCGTTTAGTCTAGTACACTACAGCCAATCAGAGACTGTTTAATGAATAGCGTTCCTTTTCAAATAAAACTGACCTCAAATATTCAAATTAAGGACTCCTTCCCCGTTTACCCCACCTACCTACGTTTACCCCACCTACCTACGGGCGAAACTGAGAAAGATTTTCAAGTCTATCTGTCTTCTGTCCAACTTCTTTATTTCTTAATAGTTTTAAATACTCCTTATCGGACATTAACCTTAATTTTTCCTTTTATTTTAAACTACCTTATCGGACGTTAACCTTACGGCGCCACGTCACATTGCGTGTGTGTATATATATCGTCTGCTAAAACCAGCGTGTGAATATATGTCCAGAACGCGGGTCGAGAAAAAGGGGGTCTTTCGAACGCCCGTCATGGTATTAATGTTAAACCGCGGCAAATCGTTTAGGCCCTTACTTCGGTATGCCAATTGAACGTGCTGTGGAATTTAGCGTTAGTCCTCACAGATTTCACTACACTCAACATAAATGATGTATTCACTAATGTTATCATCAAGGCTCAACAAAAATGATGTATTCACTAATGTTATCATCATCATTATTATCCCCCTGCTGCTCCACGTGGAGCAAAGGTCGTTAAAAATATTTATAACACATAAGGAAGTCAAACCCGAGTCCTGTAAACAGTAACTTAATATGAGACAAACATAAAGGTATGTTATCAGGCACTCGTAGGAAATAAAGAAGTAGAACACTAGACAACAGAAAAACAACAGACATTAAAAATATATGCCAAGCCTTCCTATGCTGGGCCATCTGTTCAAGGTCTTCCCATATCTTTTCCATATACTGTATCTAGCGTCTGTCCCTTGTAATCTTTTTCGTGTTTATTTTTTTAATTTATTTATTTATTTATTATTATTTTTATTTTTTTATTTTTTTTTTGGGGGGGGGGGGGAGGGGGGGAAAGGGGAGGAGATATCTCGCTACTTCTTCCATCATGGTGGTTCCAGAACACGAACTTCTTTGTAGCGATTGTCACAAAATGTCTGTGCTATTCATTTTATCGGGTTCTACCTGTTTTCTTCTCCGTATTGTACCTTCCTTTTATTTCTTCCTAGTCCGTATTTTCTCTCATGTTTGAACGCATGTCTCAAGTTTCATGTTGTTATTTCACATGATCTATCTTGCGTGAAGATAATGTAAACAACTCAGCTGGTAGCAGTGCCAATCTGGGCGCCCATACTTCTTGAATTAAAAATCAGATGATAAACACGAATTTACCGGCAGGGAAGTTACATAACCTACCGGAGGATGTGCACTCGAGTTTGTCAAGATTTATAATAACAAATTAAATGGAAGGGTTTGTTATGTATTACAGACATAAGTCATCTAAAATTGGAAGTGTCAATGCCTTATATGGAAGGAGTTTGAAATTACGTGTGCTACGCACAATTTCATGAGAGAAGAGGGGAGAAGATATGCACTAAAGTAAAACGTTTAAATGTGCTTGGTTTGGCCAAAATATATTAACTAGACAACGTTTGATTGGCGACTTCACAGCGTGTAAAGCTGGGGGAGCACGGGTGAAAGGCCCCATATAATGTAGCACATTGTCAGACTCCAGCACTGTGTTCCATTGAGTCAAGAGGACACCTTTAGACTAACCAGGATCAAAGATATATGAGATTTCAAGAAAGAGGATTGGACCAAGTATTGAGGATCTTCTTTAATTAACCAGCAAGAAACAATAATACTGGAAACTACAAAGTCCTCGCAACCTATAAACAGGATAATAGTGGGATCATCATTAACATATTACTCGACTACCTGTAAGACGGCCACAAAACCTGGTGGCCGACAGTATTCGGAAGTCTTCCTATGCCAGGCGTCTGTAGAAAAATATAACCCGATACCAGTTTGTGGTACAAGTTGGTGATACCAGTTCGGGGTACAAGTTGGAGATACCAGAGTCTGATACCAGTTTGTTACGAGTCTGTGGATAAAGAGCTTGTGGTCTACGCTAGACGCCTGCTTTCGACTGTTTGTGAAGATCCTTGCCTTTACGTTAGTAGCAGTTACCTCTGCAACTAAGCCTGGGACATGCCCTCACAACAGAAGTCTACAATTGAGGAGCAGTCAGAAAACCAGTACAACATCTGGCCAGATAAGTGATTTTAATCTGGCCAAACAAAATAATTCTCACCACCAGTTCAAAACACCCTCACAAGTTTCACTTATTTATTTACTCATGTTAAACAATAATTGATTATTATATTTGTTATATGTATGTGACGGTATTGCCTCCCCTGTTATGCAGTAGTGGTCCAACAGTGGCCAAAACTCAAGAGTATCTACGAGTAATATGAGATTCAAAGGTGTCTACCTTCTCACAAGGTTACTCTTGACAGAGATGTAGATAGAAGGGTAATGACACTTCTATCACAAAGGGAGTCTTCACAAGATATTCAGATAAGCGAAAACAATGCTGCTTTGGCTGAGCACGTTAATTCTAGAATCTGCCGACCACTTTTTTGAAGAATTAAGCAATGATTAATTTTATCTCGTTAAGCCCCCACCTCTGATTTACTCAGTGGAATTCTTATTATTCTGATATAGCTCAGTTTAGAGTGTGTTTAGTACATTGACTGAGACAAACATGCAGTACATTTAGAAATGATTGAATCGAAGTTAAATTTGTATAACATAATAACAAATAACAAAATTTAATAATCACTTTAGGTTTAACAGTTTAAAAATTTGAATAGTTATGGATCAAGAAAAAGTTGTCATCACGGTTGTGATGGGGTGTAAACTGTAAGAAAGAGAAGTTCAAGTGGCAGCATATATATTGAACTTAGCTGCCAATGACGGTTCTACTCCTTCTGGTGGGTTGGTTCTTGTTACACTGCTCACGCTCGTCGCTGGTCAAGGTTGAAGGCGCCGCACGTTCCCTGAACGTCAAGGAGTAACGGCCAAGCTGGTCCTGCATCTGTCTATAAGACCTTCTTATGATGGCGTCTCACACAACGTCAGTCCACTTCTACATTCACTTGGTTCCAGAGATAGTACTTTCTGCTGGTACCACCAATAACTATTATGGAAGAATAGAAGCGAAACGCTCTCCTAAGTATTGCGTTGTCCGACACCATCCCATTTAACTCAGAATTACCCTCGATGAGTATTAAACTTAAGCTCTCGAGAGAAACCTTTCTTTACATTTAAATTGAACAGTTATATATAAATATATATTGATTTTAAATTTAAATGAAAAGGTTAATAATACAGATAGAATATATTTACATTTCCACTGTTTAAAAAGTGTTCACAATTGTTACGTGTGGTTTTCTTCTTGTAGTTTGGTTTAGAGTAGAACATAGAATCACAAACGTTCAAGCATCATGCTGACAAACACGAATGGAGACGGGTATGGTCGTCACAGAACATCACTGGCCGAATAACACAAGACGTCGGGTAGATTGTCCACGATATATCTTCTTCAGGATTTATTTTACGTCAAGGAAACATCTTCATAGTCAATGCATATACAAGGCATACATAGTAGATAATCTCCCATCTGTCTCGTCTCAATCATTCAGTCCTGGCCGCTGTACTAGAAGTGCATACGAACGATGATACCCAAGTAATGTGGACCAGACGACGTGAATATAATAATAGCTTGATTTATCTTACTTCTCAATAAGAGGTGGAACTTCTATATAAGTTCAGGACATTCTTAGAAACATAGTGGCGGCCTCCGAAGTTAGTTATGCCACTTAAATAAATATCTTCCTCCTCAATTCTTGGAGCTTGAAAAACACGTCTTACTAGGACGACTTGTAGTAACGAAAGGCCACGAATATTAGCCGTTAGAATAAATTAGTGCAAACGTGTTACGTCATAGACAGCCGGTGACGTATTGAATATGCAGTGTTCAATATAAGTTAAAACCCGTCCAAAAACATGAGTTACCACAAAGAGACATATTTCCTCAAAAGTACTGGCAATAAGTCTATGTGTGGCAACATATTCGTTCTTTAACAACAATATAAATTGAATATGTTTTCATTTATATTTACACTGATTGAAAAGTTTGAAACTTCCATTAATTTTAAAGTGAATATGTTTTCGTTTACATTTTACACTGATTGAGAATGTAGATATTACTTTGAATGTACATCATTTCTTTCATCTTTCCCTTCCTGCTCCATATGGAATATGGGACTATTTATGCGTTCTCTTTAAGAAACTAGTCATAAAGCAGTCAACAGTCCCCTGCAGTGGTGGTTCATGAAATCATCATTCTATATGCTGAGGTTGCCAGTCTCAAATGACTTGGACATTCCTAGCACTTTTCACACATTAAAATTCATATGGTAATATATACATATATGTTAGTTCACATGTTAGTAATGAAATATAGAATGTAAAATCACAACTTACGCCAATCTTGGCTCACAGACGTTTTTGCTCAGAATAATAACTTATGGCACTGGGTTAGGCCTCTTACACGTGTACTCGGGGTCGTTAATTTAGCACTAAAACTCCCTCTTTTTGTGTGTTCATTTTCCTCAGATTCCGGTTCCTTATAAAAATGGATTTCCTGGGCTGTATTAAGTCTTACAAGTTGTTCCAATAAAAGTCCGGTCTGATAGATGAAAATCCTAAATTTTCTTCTGGTAAGTCTAGTTGTTCTTGGCAAGAGTAAATGTTCACAGTGAAGGAACACTGAACAAATGCCAGGTTATATTCACTGTCCTACCCCATCTGTTTGTTATGCAGCTCATATGATCAGCCAATCTGATTTGAATATTTTGCGTGACTCATCTAGTGCAAAATTTCAAACATTATTTTCCAGAAAATGGGCTGTAAACATCCGATTGCCCTGTGTACGAACTCCCAAACATGTCGTTAAACTGATACGACGACGTGTGTCAGATGTAACACTTTGTTAATTGTATCTAAAGTAATGTCTTATCTGTTACTTGAGCACACAGAAAATCCGTCTCTTGCCGTTTTGCCAACGACGCACCCTTGTTTTATCAGTGATTAAGCAGATTGCGCTGGCGATTTCCGTGTTAACCTGCCGTGGCCAAGCTGTGGTAGACGAGAATTATCTCAGCCGCTCCTTGCAACGAAGGGAGAAATAGATAACAAGCAAACATGACTAATCTCTGGGAGGGGTGTACGAAGGAAAATACATAATATCTGGTACACATAGCAGAGAAAAGAAAGAAAGAAGTGCGACAATGGAAAGCACACATTAAAAATCAGTACAAAAATGTAACTGACACTGCCGTAGTGAAACATAGATTCTGTCACAATGTATTTACAAATTAATAGTTGATTTTATTATTACAGAGGTCACACGTACGAATCAGCTATCTTAAGTATAAATACATCAGAATTACTTCAGTAATATTTTACTGAATAATTCAGTTGGAAACTCAGAAACTAAATAATATATCATTATCTTCATAGAAGGGGCGGACAGAAGCAAAGTTCGCAATAACCTTGAAATATTCAGTGTTGTACTTGATTTCTGAAATATTCAGTGTTGTACTTGATTTCTGAAATATACTACAAAAACTCCGTAAAATAAAAGCACCATCCTTCTATTTATAACTCTGCCGAGAGTAATCTTGAGCAAAGGTAGATACCTTTAAAGTCCATCAGTTTAAACTCTGAATTTCGGCCATTGTTGGACCATCACTGAAGATCGGGGTAGACAAACTGTGACAGTGATAATTATAAAGTTCCATGTCCGTCTCTGGTCTTTTCTTCACCCCTCGTTATATATTTATTTCTTTGATTTTAGGCGTCACTTCCATTGCTGATTTAGTTCAGCATTTGTCTTAAATCTGATCGTCAAACAGATCAAGCGCCAGTGGAACAAGAGAGGATTAGAACACACTGGAGATGGACTGGACACACACTGAAGAAACCCGTTATTAACGCGACAGGGCAGTCCTTTTTGATGGAATCCCCATTGTAAGAGAAGCAGAAATGAAAGAAGAGAGCTGGTGACATAAGTGAGAATGATAAGTAAAAACCGCGAGATGATGGCACACGACGACATAAAAACTTGACATATGTTTCTTCAAGGCCTAATTCTCCTATAGGCACTGACACTAATGAATAAATAAATTGTCTACGAGTATTAAATATAACGATACGTTAATGTCTATTCTGGCCGTATGCTGAAACAGACAATGTTTTCTAACAGCTGGATACTGGTTTCTGTCAGGGCGAGCTGACAGTATCCTGGGTCCCCGGGCAATGAGGGGTTGATTACATGATTAAGCTACTTGTAGGCTAGGACGGAGTGGGCGCTCTCCTGCTGTTGACCCTCAGGACATAATGTATATATATATATATATATATAAGGTTACAATAACATGCATTAATTCGCTCTGTTTTCTTTTCTACGCACACGTTAGCTCATCGGGTCAATAAAGCCGTGTGCAGTGTTTCGCAACTTGGCTTCTGTCCAACATTATCATCAGATATCTATCTATCTATCTATTTATCTGTCTGTCTGTCTGTCTGTCCCTGTCTAAACCGTCGACCACTCTGTCTTTTACCCGAACTCCAGTCTATCAACCGGCCAGTCTGTGTGTTTGTCATTTTTTTTTTGTGCACCACTATGTATGAAAGCACATCCGTGATGAATTATTCTTTCTCGGTGTAGAAAGATCATTTGTTAATTCTCGCCTACTTATTTTCTCAGCAGTATCACCGCCATCCCTGGAGGCCACCATCCTCATCTACACGTAGTGACAGATTAATACAAATGCCAGCACGTAAATTCTTACAGCAGGATCGTTAACAAATAAAAAAACACACATATCGATCGGCACAACCAACTGTTTGGAGCCCACGACTCACGTGAGCTAACGCTGTCCTATGGGAACTGATGTACTTATGATCCGGCCTCGATGTGGAACGTTCAATCTAGTTATAGAAGTGAATTTCTCCGTAAATTGTCTACCGGCTAGTAGTTAAGTCTGCACTGATTGTAGGTTCAATTCCTGTCCCAACGCCGTCTACAAACCGAAGGATCAATTTAACTTGACAAATTTACCAAACATTCAGGAGACCAATCATGTTGACTTGAGGATGTGGTGTGGCATCAGTGATTCTAAACCGATGATCTGCTGACACGCCTCCATTTGGGAAGATCACAAGTAGTGCCTATGGCAGGGGTTGTCGTAAGTTAGATCCCAAACTACCGGCACATTCATCATCATCAGCTGCCATCTCCGCAACGAAGGTCAGCTGTAATGTATCTCCAACGTCTTCTGTCTCTTGACTTGATGGTGCACATTTTCCTGTTCATCTCATGATGTTATCTTCCCACTTATAACACTGTTCATCTCTTGATGTTATCTTCCCACTTATAACACTGTTCATCTCTTGATGTTATCGTCCCACTTATAACACTGTTCATCTCTTGATGTTATCGTCCCACTTATAACAGTGTTCATCTCTTGATGTTATCTTCCCACTTATAACACTGTTCATCTCTTGATGTTAACTTCCCACTTATAACACTGTTCATCTCTTGATGTTATCTTCCCACTTATAACACTGTTCATCTCTTGATGTTATCTTCCCACTTATAACACTGTTCATCTCTTGATGTTATCTTCCCACTTAGCGCCGTTTTCCTCTTGCACATTTTCCTTCAGGCTGTACATTACTGGAGATGATTAGGTAGATCTGTAGTTGCGGAGGGGGGGGGGGGGGGGGGGGGGGGGGGGGGGGGGGGGGGGGGGGGGGGGGGGGGGGGGGGGGGCGGTTGGGGGGGGGGGGGCAAAAGAAGGAGTTTGAAACTCGAGACAATTCAGACTGGCCATCTTTTGCCGTCATTTATAAGTGCGACATCTCCAGAATTAAAAAGATACTTTATTCTGTGTTCCTATTGAAATCTCACGATCTAGCTCAGTAAACTTCACTGTAGTCGTAAAGTACAGCTGACATTCAAAAATCCGGCCATCGATAATCCGGTTCCTTCAGATTTCCGGAATGGATTTCAGAGCGCATTTTTTAATTTACCGCGTTGGCGCGCCACTTTTTCTGGAGCCGTTTATGTTATGACTTTAGTTGAATTAAAACTCTGTAGAACTATTTTATTCAGTTGAACTAAAATTCTGTAGAACTGTTTTATTTAGTTGATGAACATGAAAATTTCATTTGCTTTTCATTTAGTTTTTAATTTTTTTTCTTTAAAGGACTGTACAGATAGTCATTTTCTGATAAATATATACAGCATATATAACCATAAAAAATCCGGCATTTTCAACAATCCGGCACTTCTCAGGTCCGGAGGTTGCCGGATTTTTGAATGTCAGCTGTACATAAGACAGGGACACAGCCGTTTCTTGGCAGGGAAGTTTACATTGTTTAAAATATCTCTTACTTTAATTTTTACACTGCTTAAAATGACATACAAGCTGCACTTATTCTAAATTCCGAATATTTTGAAAACATTTGATTGTATTAAGGTAGATTTTTATGGAGCTCATTTTTACAAAGTTGAACCAAACAGCCGCTACGTTGCCTATTGCTAGCCTATGGGATGCAAGCAAGGGGTTGGTCTACCAGGTAACGGATACCCTAGCTTGGCCGCATTTATTAATTCTCTTGCTAAACCTATCTCTTCTGTATACAGAGAAAACGTTTATCCCTCAGTACACAGCAATCGCTATAAATCTTTACCACTGGAAGGAAGACAAACCCATCCAACAGACAGCTAATAGCATGTCTGATTTGATATTTAGCTAAATTTGCTTCAAGGAATTTTTTTAATGAACACTTGGGTTTCAGCAAGATCTCTAACATCGTATGGGGCTAAATTTTAAGTGATCACAATACAAATAGAAATCATTGGAGAGATAAGAATAGAAAACAGGGACATTCACTTGGTTCGTTCAGAGAAATGGAAAAAGAACTACGAGTTTTGCCAACAGGCAGAATTGACGAACAGAGAAAACAAATGATCACAGAGAGATAGATTGTGGAGATCCTAAAAGCATGAAACAGGAAAGAATCAACATGAGAACGGATATAAGATACACGTGAAAGGGTGAGCTGATCAATGTATTTTGTCATCATTATCGTCATCATTATCTTCATCATTATCTTCGTCATCATCATCGTCACCATCATCTTTCTTCTTTGCGTTCCTTACTGAGCATGGAGTCACTAGTGCAGCTAGTGCTGTACACAAAACTATCCTCATTCATACCTGTCACCAGTTCTCATCTCCTTATGTTCTTCGTTCGTCCTCTATCTCCCTAGCCTTAAGGATTCCCGAACAAGGATTGCCTTGTAATACTATCAACATGTTTCCTCAGAATGCCCTATCCATTTTTCGACTAGCACGTGTGTGGTTCTTGTCATTAGTTCCACATTAGTGATGTTGTCATTAGTTCCACATTAGTGATGTTGTCATTAGGTCCACATTAGTGATGTTGTCATTAGTTCTACATTAGTGATGTTGTCATTAGTTCCACATTAGTGATGTTGTCATTAGTTCCACATTAGTGATGTTGTCATTAGTTCCACATTAGTGATGTTGTCATTAGTGATGTTGTCATTAGTGATGTTGTCATTAGTGATGTTGTCATTAGTTCCACATTAGTGATGTTGTCATTAGTGATGTTGTCATTAGTTCCACATTAGTAATGTTGTCATTAGTTCCACATTAGTGATGTTGTCATTAGTTCCACATTAGTGATGTTGTCATTAGTTCCACATTAGTGATGTTGTCATTAGTTCCACATTAGTGATGTTGTCATTAGTTCCACGTTAGTGATGTTGTCATTAGTTCTACATTAGTGATGTTGTCATTAGTTCCACATTTGTGATGTTGTCATTAGTTCCACGTTCGTGATGTTGTCATTAGTTCTACATTAGTGATGTTGTCATTAGTTCCACATTAGTGATGTTGTCATTAGTTCCACATTCGTGATGTTGTCATTAGTTCTACATTAATGATGTTGTCATTAGTTCCACATTCGTGATGTTGTCATTAGTTCCACATTAGTGATGTTGTCATTAGTTCCACATTAGTGATGTTGTCATTAGTTCCACATTAGTGATGTTATCATTAGTTCCACATTAGTGATGTTATCATTAGTTCCACATTAGTGATGTTATCATTAGTTCCACATTAGTGATGTTATCATTAGTTCCACATTAGTGATGTTGTCATTAGTTCCACATTAGTGATGTTATCATTAGTTCCACATTAGTGATGTTGTCATTAGTTCCACATTAGTGATGTTGCCATTAGTTCCACATTAGTGATGTTGTCATTAGTTCCACATTAGCGATGTTGTCATTAGTTCCACATTAGTGATGTTATCATTAGTTCCACATTAGTGATGTTGTCATTAGTTCCACATTAGTGATGTTATCATTAGTTCCACATTAGTGATGTTATCATTAGTTCCACATTAGTGATGTTGTAATTAGTTCCACATTAGTGATGTTGTCATTAGTTCCACATTAGTGATGTTGTCATTAGTTCCACATTAGTGATGTTGTCATTAGTTCCACATTAGTGATGTTGTCATTAGTTCCACATTAGTGATGTTATCATTAGTTCCACATTAGTGATGGTATCATTAGTTCAACATTAGTGATGTTGTCATTAGTTCCACATTAGTGATGTTGTCATTAGTTCCACATTAGTGATGTTATCATTAGTTCCACATTAGTGATGTTGTCATTAGTTCCACATTAGTGATGTTGTCATTAGTTCCACGTTCGTGACGTTGTCATTAGTTCTACATTAGTGATGTTGTCATTAGTTCCACATTAGTGATGTTGTCATTAGTTCTACATTAGTGATGTTGTCATTAGTTCCACATTAGTGATGTTGTCATTAGTTCCACATTAGTGATGTTGTCATTAGTTCCACGTTCGTGATGTTGTCATTAGTTCTACATTAGTGATGTTGTCATTAGTTCCACATTAGTGATGTTGTCATTAGTTCCACATTAGTGATGTTGTCATTAGTTCTACATTAGTGATGTTGTCATTAGTTCCACATTAGTGATGTTGTCATTAGTTCCACATTAGTGATTGTTGCGTGATAAATTCTCGCAACATCGTTTTATTTCAATATCTATTTTATAACGCAAGGGCAACAACTGCTTGAAATTTATAGTCACTTTTCTCGGTAAGCATTTGTCTTCTCGCGTTGGTAACGAATGCAGCTAAGTTTGAGCTGTGGTCATTTTGCGCTGGACTGCGCATGACTTGTCTTGCTTCTTGGTCGATCGGTTTCCGCCCACCACTAGTGGAGTGAGCGATTTGGAATGGCGAAAGAGATGCCTCGTTGAAGAGGGGATCTCCGCTTTTTTTGTTCTGTCAGGGATGTGTAGTCCTCTTATGGATATTTCGTTTATTCGGGATAATACCTCTAGTGTATTTGCACATGCCGGGAGGCGTGATATTTCTGTATTTCTTGAAAGCAAGGTAAATTGACTTTTTCATTAACTCTATCGATTTTGGGTCGTGAGCGATTCGATTCATAGCCTGTCTTCGAAAGTCGTCGTCACGAGATGTTTTTTCCCAGCTCACATGTCGCTGCATTGTACTGCATCGGTTGATGCATGTACCAAGGACCATTACTTGCTACTTTGTTAAATGAACTAGGTTTGGAAAACCTTTATTATCTAGAGGATATTTTTTGAGGACATTATTTATACTTCGGCAGACGTGTCTGTCTTGCTGAAGTCAAACTAAGGAGAGTGAACTGATCTCATACATCTGGTTATCTCCTGGCTGTTATAGCAAGGGATGGAGTTTTTCACCTGACTACATTTACAGCACTATGAAATATAACATGCATCTGACTCATCATTGTAATGCTGTCTACCGTCTATTGCTGTATTGAATGTTGCTGTGATAATGACTGTTTGATGTGCCCACATATTCGCGTAACCATTTTGTCACTGTGGCGTCCACAATAAATAATGAAGAAAAACGTCAACGGCTGTTACAAGAATCATTGACTTTATACGTCGTGAGTTTACTGACGTCCTATGTGGATTGCCCTGTTATTTTTGTATGAACATTGTTTTGACTGAACACATCTGCACACCACACAAAACCAGACATGCGGATACCATCCATCATCATATGGCATCACGCATCATTTGGTGGCCATAAGCTGGTTTGATTCTGGTACCAGCAAACACGGGGTCCCTTACCCACTTCATTTTCAACAAGAATTCATCAGCATCCTTCAAGAAATTAACATTCTTCAATACAGTCAACATCTTCAAAATTTTCAAAGTACTCGGCGTTGCCCGGTAAAAGTCAAAATTTCAACTTTTTGACGGAAACAAGAATTTGACAGTACCCGGCGTTGTTACATGTTGCCGGATAACTCGGACTGCTGTTATCTTTTACGCAAGTCAAGCAAGTTGCTGCTGTCAAGGTTCCAGTGCTGTCGTTTTTGTGAAGGTCAAGTGCCGGTTGAAACGGGTTGTTTTCTGAAGAAGGCCAAGTACCGATTTCCATCAACTTACTTTTGGATTAGAAGGTCAAGTGCCGAAACAACTCAACACACAGTATTTCAGAAGCTCTTGTACCATCGTGTTAGCAGTGGAAGCAGTTCAGATGTGCCATCATCGTTGGAGCTTCGCTCTTTAGGACGTTGATTGACATCCGTTTTTTCTGCTGTTCTACGATTGGAAGCCTATAAGTTAAGTGGCCTGTTTGTATGTAAACTGTGCCCTTATACTTCTGCTGAGTCTTCTGTGTATCATCTCATTCTATATGTTATATGTTTATATGTTATTCGTATATTTATATGTTTATATTTCAGCGGGTTCTCGGTTGGGTGGTGTCTCCGTTAGATTATGCCACGTCATAGAGGTCGTCTATTGTGAGCGTTTTCTGTAAGGTTTGCAAATTTCCAATACTGGAATTTGCTAAGCGACTTCTGTTGCTATTTATGTTAGCTGTGATGACATGTTTTAATATTGTTTTCGTTATTATTTCGCATTCTTTAGTTTTGTTTTGATTTGTTTGTATTTGTTAGCCTACTCTTGTCTATAATTTAGTTTCATACAACATTTTTGTTTATACACTGTGGTGTCATGTATTTTGTTTAATTCTATCGCAGATATCGTCACATTTTTTGTGATATTTCATTAATTTCTGCTTTATTTTTAGTTGATTTCTGCGAACTTTTTTGTATTGTTGCTGATCTTTGTTATTGTTTACATTGTTATTGTTTACATTGTTTGTATTGTTTACATTTTCAATGTTTACATTCTGCATGTGTTTACATAGTCATTGTTTACAGTTATAGTAATTAGTTAATGGGCTATGCTAATGCACTGTTACTACTACACTGATGATAAATGAATGATGAATAGTGTCGTGCACTATTGAATGAGAAGTGCACTTATGATCAAGAATTGATTGTTGATATTTCATATACAAGTTCTTTGATTGGAGACTTGTTTCCCACAGAGACTGGGATAATATAAGGTGATGTGAATATACAAGTGCTTAATTAAGACTTGTTACACTTAGGTTTGAAATAAATTAGTTAATTATTTCAGGTTTTGGACTCATATGTTAGACAACATGTCTACATTTGAGCACTTTATTGAGCAGGGTAAATTGCTTGGCAAGACTGGTGATAAGTTAGAAGAATTTGCAACTGCTCGATATGATAAAGCAATGGAAGCTGAACAAAAGAAACTGCATATGGAAGCTGAACAAAAGAAACTGCAGATGCAGGTGGATGAAAAAAGATTCCAAATGGAAATGGAAAAACAAAAAAGGGAATCAGAAGCTGAGGAAAGAAAACTCCAGCTACAGCTAGAAGCTGAAAGACTTCAAAAAGAGGCTGAAAATAAAAGACTTGAAAAAGAAGCTGAAAATGAAAGACTTCAAAAAGAGGCTCAGGCTGAGGAAAGAAGATTACAGAGAGAGTCTGATGAGAGGAAAGAGAAAGCAAAAATGGAACATGAAGAAAAGGTCTTAGCTTTAGAGTTGGAAAAATTGAAATTGACGAGCATGAGTAATGGTAATGATTCAAACAAGGGTTCATCTTCTGGTAAGGCTAATAATGATACTTTTAAGATTAAGTTACCAACATTTAGTCCTTCCAGTGATGACATAATGTTCTATCTGGACAGATTTGAACAAGCATGTACAGCTCATAACATAGACAAAGCAAAATATGTTTATCAGTTATCAGGGATACTGACAGGTAAAGCTCTAAGTATATTAAATATGGTGGATGAACCTGACAAGAACAATTATGAGGTTGTCAGGGCCGCTTTGTTAAAGAAATATCAGCTTAACGAAGACGGCTATCGTCTACAATTTAAAAACATGTTACCTGAAAATGGAGTTGAATTCTCCGAGTTTATTGCAAGAATACGCATTACTTTCTCACGATGGGTTGAACTATCTAAGACGGAAAAAACTTATGAAGGACTTATGGACTTAATACTTAGAGACAAAGTCATGTCGTCTGTCAATGAGTCTTTCCTTGCTTTCCTTCATGAACGTAAACCTAAAACAATAAAAGAAATGGAAGATTTCTGTTGCCAATACGTAACTGCGCACCCACACATAACCATGGGTAACTCTAAGGTGAAAGAAGGTTTACCAGTTGCTTCGGCAGCTCCGTATGGCCAAAACTTTGCTCGTAGATTCCAACAAAATTTTGATAGAAAGAGTAGCGGTAATTTCTGTCAAAATCATGGAAATCAATTTCATGGTGATTCTTCTTCCAAGAATTGGAGACAACCTGATAGTACTCGTTACTATCACCCTAATAATTATAAGCATTTCAAAAGAGGATATGGTAATAGAGGTTATTCCTGCCGAAGACCTCAGAACCAAACAAATAGATGTTCGCATCAATGTGAACATGATAGTAATCGTGGAAACTGGAATTCGAACCAGGATAACAATTACAATAGAGACAATAATAACTGCAGAGATAATAATAACTTTGATAACTTCAGAGGTAATAATAGTCGGGGTAGATCTCAACACAAAAAAAAGAGATATCAGCAGGCTAATGCTGTACAACAGGAAACTGAGGGAGCCTGTAATCATGTTGTTGATAGTAAAAACTTTGACGCTGTCACTGGTTCTCCTTTTGACTTTGAGAGAGCAAACAAATGCCCCCAATGCAGTACTTTATTCGAACCGGGTACCATAACTACTTTGAGTTGTGGTCACCCACTTCCCGCTCTTCCTGCTGCTGTTGCACATGACGGGAGGGGTTCTTTAATCCTACATAAGGGTCTTGTTAATGATACTCCGGTCTCACTACTTTTCGATTCCGGATGCACCACTATTGGTGTTAGACAATCGCTTGTAGATCCATCTTGTGCTACAGGAAGGGTTATTAAATGTGACACATTTGGCGGCACTCTAGAAAAATATCCTACTGCTGTAATTCGCATTGCCACTCCTTTCTTTACTGGAGATGTGCATGCTTGTCTCTTACCTAATCCTATTGCGGACCTTATTATTGGTCGTATTCACGGAGTTAGGGAGTGTACCCCACAGCAGATTGCTGCTTGGGAAGATAATAACATGCAAGCTACAAATGCAGTAGTTACAAGAGCACAAGCTCTACAAACACCCGAAACTTCACTGAATAGTGATAATGAAGTTGATAGCCAAGATAGTCACTTAGTGATTACTCGTGACTCTTTCATAAAATTGCAAGAAGAAGATCCTTCTTTAAAAAAAATTCTTCGTTCTTGCGAAGAAAGGTGATCCGAATCAGGATACAAATAGAAAATCTTGGATTGCAATGAGAAACGGCGTACTTGTACGTATGGTACAAGATTCGACTACGTCGGCACATTCGCAAATTCTTGTTCCCAAGAGCATGAGAGTCCAAATATTACAACATGCTCATGACTCGCAATGTGCTGGACATATGGGTTTTGCCCGTACGAAGTCGAGAGTCCTTGCGGCTTTCTTTTGGCCTTTTGTCAATAAGGACATTCGTATTTACTGCCGATCATGCAAGGTATGTCAGGAGGTCAAATCTAGAGGACCACGACATGCTGCGCCTATCCAGGCTGCTGACATTCCTATTCGGCCGTTTCAGAAAATGGCCATAGATATTATTGGCCCTTTTAAGGTCAAGTCGGCCAGAGGACATCAGTTTATCCTTACATGTGTCGATATGTGCACACGTTGGCCAGAGGCTATTCCTCTTAAGAGCATATCTACTACAGATATCGCAGATGCTCTTTGGTTGATATTTTCTCGCTTGGGGTTCCCCAGAGAAATATTGTCAGACCATGGCACTCAACTCATATCTGACACTATGTCACAGGTAATGTCTACCTTACATATTGAACGATCTCTCAGTAGTATCTACCATCCTATGTCTAATGGGTTAGTTGAGCGTCTGAATAGAACGCTCAAGACTTTGCTTGGTAAGATAACTGAAGATCATCCTCAAGATTGGGACAGGGTTTTACCCGCGGCTCTCTTTGCCTATAGAGAAGTCCCTAATGAACACACAGGATTTTCTCCCTTCGAACTTGTCTTTGGCGCGCGTCCACGCGGCCCTATGTCTTTATTACACGATCTCATCACTGCCGATGATATTAGCGATGAAACTCAATCCTCATATGAGTATGTCATTGCTCTTAGACAAAAGATCATTGAGGCATGTAAGCTAGCAACTGCTTCATCAGAAATTGCTAAAGAGAAGGCAAGACAGTTTGCTAACAAGAATAGATGTCTACGACAACTTTGTCCAGGTGACAAAGCATTCGTCCTACTCCCCAGTAGGGAAAATAGACTTCTTATTGCATGGAAAGGTCCGTATGCAATAGTCTCTCGGATTTCCGATGTTGACTATGTGGTCGATATTGATGGAAAGCATAAAACTTTCCACATAAACATGCTTTCGGAATTTCACGAACGTCCGGACTATTTGCTGCCTATTTTCCAGGCAACGGATGATGCTCCTGCACCTCACGGTCATTATTCATCCCTGTCTGTCATTCAGGATGAAGAAGCTACCTTCTCTGATGTCAACCTTCCCCTTCCAGTGGTTCCATTACATTCCACGGAATCTTGGAAAAACGTTTCTGTTTCTCCTAATCTTTCTGGTGACGAACATCGACAAGTCTCGTCGATGTTACAAACATTTCAGGATGTTCTCACTGACATTCCTGGACATACAGATGTCATAGAACATGACATAATTCTTACCGACAATAATCCAATTAGGGTTAGGCCGTATCCTATTCCTATACACTTTCAGTCGCAAGTGGAAAAGGAATTGGATGAAATGATTCAATTAAATATAATTGAACCATCGACTTCACCATATTCTTCTTCCATGGTTATTGTCCGGAAGAAGGATAAGAACATACGAATTTGCGTTGATTATCGCAAATTGAATCAGGTCACAAAGTTCGACGCTGAACCGATGCCTTTGTTAGAAGATCTACTGATTAGACTTTCTAATTCTAGATTCTTCACTAAACTTGACTTGTCTAAAGGTTATTGGCAAGTGCCTTTAGCAGAGCATGCCAAACCTCTTACTGCTTTTTCTACACCTAGGGGTCTATTTCAATGGAATGTTATGCCTTTTGGTCTCATGAACGCCCCTGCCACTTTCGTTCGCATGATGCGTCGAATTCTGTCACATCGTTCGGATGTCATCGCATACTTAGATGACATCTGTCTCTTCAGTGATACCTGGGAAGATCACTATTTAGGGTTATATGACTTACTGTCCACTCTACGTGAGAATAATTTGACAGCAAAACCTTCTAAAGCTTTTGTTGGTTTTGGTGAAATCTCTTTCCTGGGTCATCGTGTTGGTCATGGTCTCTTGAAGACAGAAGACCACAATACTTCCAAAATACTGAACATCTCTGTTCCTAAAACGAAGAAACAAGTTAGGAGTCTCTTAGGTTTAATTCAATTTTATGGGAGATTTATTCCAAATTTATCTTCGATCATGGCACCTCTATCAACATTGTTGAAGAAAGGTTCGCCTAATGTGGTCCGTTGGTCTGAAGAATGCCAATCTTCACTAGACCAAATCAAGAATATATTTTCTTCTCCTCCCATCTTAAGATTACCTACTCTTGATAGGACTTTTGTTCTTCGGAGTGATGCTTCATCCACTGGGATTGGAGCAGCACTGATGCAAGAATATGCAAATACTCTGCATCCTGTTATGTACATTTCTAGAAAACTAAATGCGGCAGAGAGGAACTACTCGGTTTTAGACCGTGAGTTGTTAGCGATGGTTTGGTCAATTCTAAAACTACAAAGATTCCTCCTGGGCGCACATTTCATTCTAGAGACTGATCAGAAAGCTCTTACAGCTATTCAGACTAAGAATTTGAAGAGTTCGAGATCCACTCGATATGCTATAGCTCTTCAACCTTTTCACTTCACGGTACGAGCTATCCGTGGTGCGGATAATGTGATGGCTGACATTTTGTCTAGATGCCCACATGACTCCAACTAATACTTCTGTCCTATATTTCCATATATTACAGAGTCATAACACACCTATATTTTTACAATAGATTAGCACATCTGTACTTACTTTATATGTACACACTATCGTGCTTTGTTGTCATCTTCTTCTGTTCGTTTTTTAAGATGATAGAGGAGGACTGAGTAGTTAATATAAGGGCCGTTAGTTTACTAAACAGCCACAATTATTAATAATGTATTGTACCTTATGAAGCATATTAGTTATTAATTAGCATTATATTGCTTGTACTTTCTCAGAATGTCATTGTTGAGCTGAGGACTTACCTTACTAGTATCAAGCATGACGAGTTCTAGATTGTGTACTTACCCTCGGAATACCAGAGCATATGTCCTGGATCGTCATGTAGTTTAACTTTACTATGTACTTATGTCATTACATGTCAAAGAATGTACTATTTAAATTTTCCTATCAGATTTGTACATCCATTTTTAAAGACAATATTAGAGTATGCTGTTTAATGATGATTATAGTAACTTGCATACGTATATTGTGTTTACATGCTAACGTGATGTGTGTTGGTGACACCTCCCCGATGTGAATATTTTTTGAGACATATTTATTTTTTCTGTTGAGGTATATCCTCACCAGACACTCTATAATTAGCCTATTGTTTGGCAATTTAGTTAATTATCAGCGCATAATTCGTGCGTTTTGAGCCGCTTATCGCATGCTCTTTGATATTGGAAAAAAAAAAATATGTTCCACATTTTTTTTTTTTATCGGGAGGAGGTGGTGATATGTTGCGTGATAAATTCTCGCAACATCGTTTTATTTCAATATCTATTTTATAACGCAAGGGCAACAACTGCTTGAAATTTATAGTCACTTTTCTCGGTAAGCATTTGTCTTCTCGCGTTGGTATCGAATGCAGTTAAGTTTGAGCTGTGGTCATTTTGCGCTGGACTGCGCATGACTTGTCTTGCTTCTTGGTCGATCGGTTTCCGCCCACCACTAGTGGAGTGAGCGATTTGGAATGGCGAAAGAGATGCCTCGTTGAAGAGGGGATCTCCGCTTTTTTTTGTTCTGTCAGGGATGTGTAGTCCTCTTATGGATATTTCGTTTATTCGGGATAATACCTCTAGTGTATTTGCACATGCCGGGAGGCGTGATATTTCTGTATTTCTTGAAAGCAAGGTAAATTGACTTTTTCATTAACTCTATCGATTTTGGGTCGTGAGCGATTCGATTCATAGCCTGTCTTCGAAAGTCGTCGTCACGAGATGTTTTTTCCCAGCTCACATGTCGCTGCATTGTACTGCATCGGTTGATGCATGTACCAAGGACCATTACTTGCTACTTTGTTAAATGAACTAGGTTTGGAAAACCTTTATTATCTAGAGGATATTTTTGAGGACATTATTTATACTTCGGCAGACGTGTCTGTCTTGCTGAAGTCAAACTAAGGAGAGTGAACTGATCTCATACATCTGGTTATCTACTGGCTGTTATAGCAAGGGATGGAGTTTTTCACCTGACTACATTTACAGCACTATGAAATATAACATGCATCTGACTCATCATTGTAATGCTGTCTACCGTCTATTGCTGTATTGAATGTTGCTGTGATAATGACTGTTTGATGTGCCCACATATTCGCGTAACCATTTTGTCACTGTGGCGTCCACAATAAATAATGAAGAAAAACGTCAACGGCTGTTACAAGAATCATTGACTTTATACGTCGTGAGTTTACTGACGTCCTATGTGGATTGCCCTGTTATTTTTGTATGAACATTGTTTTAACTGAACACATCTGCACACCACACAAAACCAGACATGCGGATACCATCCATCATCATATGGCATCACGCATCAGTGATGTTGTCATTAGTTCCACATTAGTGATGTTGTCATTAGTTCCACATTAGTGATGTTGTCATTAGTTCCACGTTCGTGATGATGTCATTAGTTCTACATTAGTTATGTTGTCATTAGTTCCACATTAGTGATGTTATCATTAGTTCTACATTAGTGATGTTGTCATTAGTTCCACATTAGTGATGTTGTCATTAGTTCTACATTAGTGATGTTGTCATTAGTTCCACATTAGTGATGTTGTCATTAGTTCCACATTAGTGATGTTGTCATTAGTTCCACATTAGTGATGTTGTCATTAGTTCCACATTAGTGATGTAGTCATTAGTTCCACGTTCGTGATGTTGTCATTAGTTCCACATTAGTGATGTTGTCATTAGTTCCACATTAGTGATGTTGTCATTAGTTCCACGTTCGTGATGTTGTCATTAGTTCTACATTAGTGATGTTGTCATTAGTTCCACGTTCGTGATGTTGTCATTAGTTCTACATTAGTGATGTTGTCATTAGTTCCACATTCGTGATGTTGTCATTAGTTCCACATTAGTGATGTTGTCATTAGTTCCACATTAGTGATGTTGTCATTAGTTCCACATTAGTGATGTTGTCATTAGTTCCACATTAGTGATGTTGTCATTAGTTCCACGTTAGTGATGTTGCCATGCCATTTAAACCCTTCCATTGACACCCGTTGATGAATGTGTGTAGCTTCTTAGTAGTAGTCGTTTTTTTTGTTGTTTTCCATGCTTCACAGCCATACAATAGGATTGACTTGACATGTGCTTTTAATGTGTACATATACGGACACATCAAGATATAGAGACAGTAGAAGGTTTTTGTGAGTCATATTGGTAAGAACGCAGTTGGATAAACATTGAAGTTCTGTAAACAGAAGTGAATTCAATAGGGGCTGAAAACCCCAGTGAATCACTAGGCAGCCATTTTTGATAGTTTACGATAGTACACATCGTATGTGAATGAGAAGAAAAAAGAATATAAATTCATAAAAAATCGTGATGTTTACATTTTCCGAAGTTTCATAAACAGTAACTGGAAAACAACAGGAAAACGTCGGGTACTTATAGCTAGTCTTAAGTAGAAGTGATTACATTAAAAAAAAAAGCCTTTCCTGAATCAGGTTATCTATTTTGTGCCTTGACATGAGAAAGCATGCGACATATAGCAGTGAGTCTGAAAAACACGGATGTTCTAAGTTAATGCCTTTTACCGTAAGTGACTGCCCTTGGGCCTTGTTTATTGTCATTGCGAATGCAAGTCGTACAAGATATTACAGTCTCTTAAAATCAAGAGGTATGGCAGAGGGAATCACAGGAATACGTGTAATGAATGCATCTTCTCCTCTGGCACAACCTGTTAATAATTGTGTTTCTTCCAAGTTAGGCATGAGGTTCTTAACACATAATCTGGTTGCAAAGCACAGTTTAAGCCGATCAAGATTTTGATATTATTGGTGCACTAATTTTTAAGATTAAGTTGTCAGTGGAATTCTGGTTGGTTCTAATGAGATGAGGAACTCACTTGGATAAATGAATAATTTATCCAAATAAATTATTTATTTACAAAATAAATAAATTTTTCAATACCGTTTTATTGGTTTATATACTTATATATATATCACTTGGATAAAACACAGTCTACTACCTATCTATGACAGTGTCAACGGAGTTGTATGTTGTATGACTGCCCGACAGCTGATTCTGTATTTGGTGGTTAATATTGCTAACACTCATTTTTAGGCGCCGGAATAGCCCGCTCACAAAGCCATTTATAGTTTCTAAAGTTGTAATAAAGGGTCGGGAAAACGCTTTTTTTTTTTTGTAATTCTGTAACTGACATGACTACATTGCAAAAATAAAATGGAAACAAAATCATATTAGGTGATGAAGTGTAGGAAATTTGCCATCACCAAGGCACAACAGTTGGTGAGCAAAGTTGTATGCAGATGTATCTCCAAGTAAAGGGGAACTACCATATGGGGCTGCACCAACAGTTGGTGAGCAAAGTTGTATGCAGATGTATCTCCAAGTAAAGGGGAACTACCATGTGGGGCTGCACCAAAAGATGTCATTTGAAAGAAAGAATTGTATCTTCTTAAGTTATGCAAAAAGTTTGTCGATTCTGGAGCAGTTCCAGATACATAAGAAAGCAGAGGCTGTGGAGGTTGATTTAAATCTTGTAGTTTAACTTTTTTCAACATTTTAATTCTCAACGCAGACACAGATTTACAGCAACAAAAATTATGAAGTGAAAATTATGGTGGAAGTAAAATCACATGAATTTAATTTGTTTCCCTTATCATAACAATTTACGGCAAAAAATGTTTCGACTCTGTAGTAGTTCCAGACATTAGAAAGCATAGACGCTTGAGACTGATTTAAATACATTTTGGTCTTACAAATTGGATCCGTGTCAGATGAAACCGATAATCGAAATAGCGATTGTAACTAAATGCTGCCAATTTCAACCAAAATAACAAAACAAAACAAAAAACGTTTTAGATAAGAGTGGTTCATTGAAACTAAAAGTGTACTGTTGAATTACGCAGTATTCTTCTTCTTCTTCCGTCCTTAGCCACCGACCGTCAAAGCAGTCAGTGGCCATTACGCATAGTGGCGTCTTAGGGCAACAGCAGATAGGTTTTTTTTGCCATTGTTTCCCATCACGCCTATTGGCGTCTTTAGGGCAACGGCAAATCAATCCATTTGCTGTTGTTTCCGTAATCGAAGTGACTGGCAAACGGGTAATCAGCCCGTTGGTGCAGTATTATTAAGGAAGCGTTATCCGTGAACTTTGAATGCATCCTATACTTTTGTCGAGACGCGCTCCGTTCAACCTAGACACACAAACCGTCGGTTACATTATGGCGCCTGTCCAAATACAACAAATCTTGTGGTCTGGTTTGTGTACAGTTTATAATTTTGTCTTTAAACAAAATCTTGCCTCGCAATTGCGAGGAGCACACTGTTAAATATTAAATACCTTGTGAGACCTCAAGACGCAGCAATAGAGACCGCAGTCAGCGACTCATAGCTTGACTGCCTGCGTCAGGACCAATTAACCAGAGCTTAAGTGCCTCGTTTTGGCTGGGCGCACTCCTTCAACATAGACACAGGGTGCATTGGTTATATTATGGCGCATGTCCAATTCTAAAACACGGTGTACCCCATTCAAATAGTAAGTATATTATTCAGTGTCTTCTAAAACTTGGAACCAGTAACTAAACTATCAGAAACGACCTTACCTTTGATGTATAAAATAAAATTAAACGTTTATAATAAACAATTTTAAATTGTAATATAATAAAAATTGACATTTTTAATCGCAAAAATAAAAGATTGTTTTTAAATCATTCTGATTATTTCACTTGTTATCACGCATAAAGTTATTTCTCTTGATTTGTGACTTCGGCGTGTATGAATTAAAACGGAATATTTTTTAAAAATACTTTCTGTCAAACATAAAATGACTTGCAAAGAAATAGCATCACGGTGTTCCCGAGAAGACTGTGACGAAATCAGTCGTTCGCTTTTTATAACTCTCATCCATTCCGGCAGTATCACTTCATTTCTTCATTTTTCTCACTCATCGTCTTATTATTTGGCATATTTAGTGCTCCTACATTCTTTTTGCTGTGACCGCACCCTAGACGTATTTACGTTCCGCCAGGTGAATCGTAACAATACCCAGTAAATTAGACCGCTCAGCGGTAATACGTTTATCAGTTGAGTCGCCTCGCCACCTTTGTTAGAGACACTCTTTATTGACACAATATGGTCTCGTACGAGCGATGAATAGAAACCACATTGTCTGTCTGAGAGATCCGTCTGACGGAGACACGAAAACACCGGTGATAATGAGAAAATCGTTTTCACGGGCCATCCCTGTGTAATCGTTATAGATAACCTGTCTGGGATAGACAATATTGGAAGGTAGCATCTGGATATCAAACAAGATCACAGATTTGTTTGTGAGTTGGCGGAAGTATTACAGCATTATTAAAAAGAGGTCATGCGATAGAATTTTAAAATGTAATATTTTAAAACTAGCGGGGGGAAATTATGAATTTAAACACCCCTACCCAGATAGTGCTAAAGAGCTTATAATTGGTTTGATTTGAGAGCAGGAATATGCATTTACTTTCATTGGAAGTTAGTCTAAAAGTACAATCTGGGATTTGAACTGAGAAATGAGAGATATAATCTAGCGAAATAGGAGTCACAAATCAGACTGCATCGCAACGTAAAATTAGCAATTCCCAGGGGCCAGAGAAACATAGGGCTAAGAATTCCAAAATTGTTAGTGACAGGTAGGCAGTATTTGGGCTACTTTAAAACTTAAAAGTAACCCGCATTTATAAATACAAAGACTGCAAACTTAAAGGACAGATCGAAAGTATTTGGGCAACTTTAAAACTTAAAAAAAAGTAAACCCGCATTTTTAAACACGAAGACTGGAGTCCTAAGAAATCAGATCACCCGTCATAAGAGGAATCATACAATTTTCAGACCAAGTGATACGAAGCATCTAATAATGTGCTGTGTCCATTCTACACTGTGCGGCGACATTGTGTTCCCAAAAGTTATTTTGGGGTAAGTGTAAACATTTATTTTACATACGTGAATTTGTCATGTGTTTCTTGCCAAGTGGTTATATATGAGGCTGGCAACCCTAACCATTGAAAATAGTATATGTATAAACCACTACAGCAAGCGCTGGTGATCGCTTCTTGCTAGTCGACTGGAGCAGTGATGAGTGATGATTACATCACTGATGCGTGAAGCCATATGATGATGGATGGTACCCGCATGTCTGGTTTTGTGTAGTGTGTAGATGATGTACAGTCAAACAATGATCATACAAAACAGGGCAATCCACACAAGGACGTCAGTTAACTCACGACGTATAAAGTCAATGATGCTTGTAACAGCTAGTGACGTTTTTCTGTATCATTTATTGTGGACGCCACAGTGACAAAATGTATACGCGAATATGTAGGTACATCAGACAGTCATTATCACAGCAACATAGTCAGTACAGCAATGGACGGTAGACAGCATCATAATAAAGATGATTCACAGGCATGTCAATACATTATAAGGCTGTAATGTAGTCGGGAAAATTCTCCATCCCTTTCTATCTTAGCCAGGAGATAACCAGATGTATGAGATCAGTTCACTCTCCTTAATCTGACTTCAGCAAGACAGACACGTCTTCTGAAGTATAAATAATGTCCTCAAAAAAATCCTCTAGATAACAAAAGGTTTCAAACCTAGTTCATGTAGCGAAGTAGCAAGTAATGGTTCTTGGGACATGCATCAACCCGATGCGGTTCAATGTAGCAATATGTGAGCTGAGAAAACATCTCGTGATGACGACTTTCAAAGACAGGCTATGAATCAAATGTCACTCACGAACAGATATCGATAAAGTTAATGTAAATGTAATTTACCTTGCCTTCAGGAAATAACCACAGAAATAATACGCCTTCCGGCGTGTGGAAATACACTAGAGGTATAATCTCGAATAAACGAAATATCCATAAGAGGACTTCATATTCCTGACAGAATAAATTAGCAGAGACGCTCTCACAGAGACGTCCCTTCGCTATCGAAATCTTCGCTCACTGACTGGTGGGCGGAAACCGTTCGACAAAGACCCAAGACTTAGACATGCGCAGTCCAGCGCGAATCGACCACAGCTCAGATAACTTAAGACACAAGGACCTTTACTAAGAACCAGCTTAAGAATGATTACCTTATAAGGATAACCCAACAGGTTGCCAACCTTTTTTTAAAAAGCGGCCTAGCCAGTCCATACATGGACTCGATTCAAGAACGCTTAACAAATTTAACAACCATCGACACCAACGCGAGAAGACAACTGCTTACCATGAAAAGTGACTATAAATTCCATATGATTATTTCCCTTTCATTACAAAATATGTATTGTACATAAAACGATGTTGCGAGAATTTCACACGCAACATATCACCACCACCTCCCGATAAAAAAAAATGTGGAACATATACGTGAGTATAATCTGACAGCAAAACCTTCTAAAGCTTATATTGGTTTTGGTGAAATTTCTTTCTTGGGTCATCGTGTTGGTCATGGTCTCTTGAAGACAGAAGACCACAATACTTCGAAAATATTGAACATCTCTGTACCTAAGACGAAGAAACAAGTCCGGAGTCTCTTGGGGTTAATTCAATTCTATGGGAGATTTATTCCGAATCTATCTTCGATAATGGCAACAGCTATTCAGACTAAGAACTTGAAGAGTTCGAGATCCACTCGATATGCTATTGCTCTTCAACCTTTTCACTTCACGGTACGAGCTATCCGTGGGTCGGATAATGTGATGGCTGACATTCTGTCTAGATGCCCACATGATTCCAACTAATACTTCTGTTCTATTTCTAGATATACGACAGAGCCATAACACACCTATATTACTGCAATACATTAGCACATCTGTCCTCACTTTAGGTGAACACATACTATTGTGCTTTGTTATCATCTTCTTCTGTTCCCATCTTTAATATAAGAAGAAGACTGAGTAGTTAATATAAGGGCCGAAAGTTCACTCGGTCACAATTGTTAATAATAATGTATTGTATAGTATGAAACTTAATGGCTATTAAATAGATTTATATTGGTTGTTTTTTCTCAGCATTTTTTGTTGATCTGAGAAGCTACCTTTCTGTTGTCAAACATGGAGAGTTCCACATTGTACAGTTTCTTTGGAACGACAGGAGATGTGTCCTGGATCGTCATATAGGTTTAATTTCATTGTGTAATGGTAATATTAAACATTTAGATAATGTAATATTTAACATTCAATATCAGATGTGGACATCCATTCTAAGCGGTATTAGATTATGACACTGCTATTTGATTATAATGATATGAACTTGCATATTTATATTGTATTTTCATGCAAGCGTAGTATGTGTTGGTGGCACCTCCCCGATATATTTTTTGAATCAGATTTTTTATCTGTTGAGAAATATTCTCACCAGACACTTTATGTGTCAATTTAGCCTCTTATTAGGCAGTGCAATTAGTTATCCCCGCATAATTCGTGCGTTGATAAACCGCTTTTGGTTTTACTCTAGGATATTTAAAAAAAAAAAAATGTTGCACTTTTTTTTTTTTTTTAAATCGGGAGGTGGCGGTAATGTTGCTGCTAAAAACTTGTCGCAACTTATTCTGACCATGCATTCTGACTATAGTTAATTTTTAATGCATGGGAAGGAACTCATGGAATTGTAGTCACTTTTATTTCTACAGTCGTCTAATCTTGATAGCTATCGTCAAGAAGTTGTCTTATCTTGATAGCTAGGGTTGCCGATAGTTGTGTGAACGATTTTTGAGTCATGTCCATTTATGGAGCGCTCAGATCGCCAGTTCTTTGAAAACAGTTGGCAATCGCAATGTTTCAAGATTCATTCCCTTTTAAGGTAAAAGGTCTTTAGTCGAACATCGTAGAACATTCTTCGTTTCGTAAATTTGGCTGAGTTGTATTTGATTCGCGTGTTCTGCGCATGTCTCTTTTTGTGGCGTTGTTTAAACAATTTCCGCCCAGGTTAGTCTGAAGAGAGAAGCTGATAAGGCGAGACGTAGCTATGTGCTAGTCTTCGCTTAGATTATTCAGGAAGGAGTTCTCATGATTGTTGTTCCTTTTTTTGAGATGATATATCTCCATGTTATTCCTAATGCCTGGAGGCATATGTGAATTTGTGTATTTATTCCTGATGAACAGGTAAATGAATCCTTTTTTTGCTAAGTGACTTTATCGCCATCTTGTGATGTTGACTTTCGCTTAGCCTGCCTTATTATCAAGTCTATATTATGACGAGTTTGCTCAGCTCACGATCCACTTGTATTGTCACGCATCGATTGATACCGGTCCTACGGACTACTTGCTTCCTGAACTTTGTTGATGGATCTAGGTTTGATACCTTTGCTGTATAAGGAACATAGAGAACAATAATGTGACGCTCGAAAGACATGCCTGTCTTGTTGAGGTCAAATCGAGGAGACAAGATATCTACTAGCTCTTATGGAAAGGGGAAGTTTACTACCTGACTACATGAACAGCGGTTTACGATATCCTGAAAAGGCACATAATGTACATTATTATTATGCTGTTTGCTGTGCCTGTTGAATCGACTACTTCGATGATACAATGACTGTTGTACTATCCCTGTGATGTTTTTCTACATAACGATGTCCATGCATTTTGTCATTGTGGCGTACAATATATATTGCAAAAAAACCCATCACTGCTGTTTAAAGCTTGATTGACTACACACATCGTGAGTTTAATATGACGTCATACTGTGTCTTCATCGCCTTCAACTATTATGGCGTACACTAAAGAGACACTCAACATTAGAACCACGCAACAATCACATTAGTATCAAGTGTATCATATCATTTTGTGAGATATATGTATCTTGTTAATTGAAATTCAGGCAAATCATTTATTTTGCGCTGTCAAGGCACTTATTTTCCCAATTTAATACTTAGAAGAATATTGTTGATTTTTAATCATCTTCCCCGAGTTACGCTGTCTATACTCAAAAAGAATTTAATTATTCAGAGAGACTAACGTTGGTGGATGTACAGCGAGACAATGCGCCTGTTAATCTGTAGCCCACAAATGTACTTAGCAGAGGCATTTGTTTTTATTTTGTCTAATAGATCGTGGCACTAAGCTATAAGACGGATCGTGGTACTAAGCTATCAGACGGTTCGTAGAACAAAGCTATCAGACTGTGAAGAGTCATCATCACGGAAGGATTGGCGAAACCCAGGTTGCAGGACTCACTCATACCAGCTTAGTGTTTGTAAAAGGCACTAGCAAACGCACATTAAAGTTTAATTTTAAATTTAAATCCCCAAACCACGTCTCAATGACGAGAAATTTTATTTAACTCTAAAAGTCACCTCCATTCCGTCTTTATTTTAACTTGTTGAAACTGATTGATTATTAAATTTGTTACATGTTATTTTAAAACATAACAATCATAGTTGATTCAATTATTATAAGTGTGAAAGCATACGTATAAGCAAGACATTAATATATATATTTTCCACCCCAGATTTCCACCATCTGGGGGTTTGACTGGCTATAACCATTGCTTAATTCTTCATAAAAGGCGGCGGACCGATAACACTAGTCAACAACCAAAATGTACCAGAAATGAAAATAGCTGATCTTAACTAATTTTGGTGTGCTGAAAACGAAAATGACATTAAAAAATGTTTATTGGCTCTAGTTTTCAAGATATATGCTACTATTTAATTACGGTCAATATATATATATATATATATATATATATATATATATATATATATATATATATATATATATATATATATATATATATATATATATATATATATGACGCAACTGTTGTGGGCGCATGCATAATTTTTTCTAATGACCAATAAAAATGTAACTACAAGTTGATAATGCAATCCTACCTATGAATACATCACCTTTGTGTATAAATATCTTATCTCTGATAAAATTTTGCCATTAGTTAGTGCATTTGCCCTTATCAAAAGTATCGTAGTTAGAAATGCGTAGGACATATGTGAACAGTGCTAATAATTTCTGTTATATATGTGGTGAGGTGACTATCACTAAAACGAAATATAACTAAAGTGATTAAGAAGGCGTACAGTTTGTATTTTGGCTGCAGAATAGGAGATCAAGATAAGAGCTGGGCGCCACACATATGCTGCAATACATGTGCAGCACATCTTAAACTGTGGTTGACTGGCAAAAGGTAAGCTATGCCTTTTGCAGTCCCAATGATTTGGAGAGAGCCCACTGATCATCTCAACAACTGTTACTTTTGCATGGTCCCTCCAATTGGGAAAGGCATATCAAAGAAGAAAAAATGGACTCTGGAATATCCAAACATCCCCTCTGCAATACATCCGGTACCACATGGCGATGACCTACCAGTTCCCAAAGTGCCAGAATCATTTTCAGCTGCTTCCACTGATGAAGAAGAGGACATTATTGGTCCTGAACCATCAAAATCAAGCGACCCAGATTTTGAGCAAACTACATCCACTCATCATCTCATCTCAACCCGTAACCCGTCATGGGTAGTAGGGGTGCCATGGTGGAAGCATCAGCAGACAGGGTCCTCCACTGCTCTCTATCCTCAGTAATGCGTACAAGTGTGGAAAAACCGTGTCCTGCTCATTCTTTGATGTTATCAGCCCAGGATTTTCTTTGCCTTCCTCTTCTCCGTTTACCTTTGACTGTTCCCCGGAGGATCGTTTTCGAAAGGGAGTCATGACGAGTTACATGCCCAAACCAGACAAGCTACACATCCACTAAACCACACTTAATAACCCAATGTGAACTGAATGATCTTGTAAGAGATCTGAATTTACCGAAGAACAAGGCGGAGCTTTTGGGTTCCAGATTGCAACAGTGGAATCTCCTGGCAGAAGATGTTACAATTTCTGTGTATAGGAACCGCCAGAAGCCGCTTATTACATTCTTTTTCAAAAAGGTGACCTTTCTGCGTGACACAACATTTCTGGTTTAATGGCAGCCCTCAAAATCGATTACATACCGGAAGAGTGGGGGCTTTTCATTGATTCATCCAAGACGAGTCTTAAAGCTGTTTTGTTGAATAATGGTAATGTGTTACGGTCAATTCCAGTTGGTCACGCAGTTCATATGAAAGAAACTTATGAAAACATTAAGCAGCTTTTGAAGTGTATAAACTACGATCATCATCATTGGTTACTTTGCGATGACTTAAAAGGGGTCGCTCTTTTGCTTGGACTACAGTGTGGATACACCAAGTACTGTCGCTTTCTCTGTGAGTGGGATAGCCGTGCACGAAGTGACCATTACATCAGAAGACATTGGCCAATCAGGCAGTCATTGCAGCCTGGCAGTAAGAACGTTGAGAACCCAGCACTTGTCGACACCAGCAAGTTTTTGTTGCCACCCTTGCACATTTAGCTGGGTCTCATGCAAAACTTTGTCAAGGCAATGGAGAAAACAGATGAGGCTTTCAAATACCTCATCAGAAAATTTCCAAGACTGAGTGAAGCTAAAATAAGAGAGGGAGTATTTGTTGGTCCGCAAATTCGAAAACTTCTTCATGATGACGAGTTTCTTTGCGTGTGTTGCATGACATGGAAAAAGCAGTATGGCTAGCATTTAAGTCAGTGGTGGACAATTTTCTTGGAAACAACAGATCTGATAATTACAATGAAATTGTAGAAAATCTCCTTCTGAAGTATAAGAGTCTTGGCTGCAACATGTCTTTGAAAATTCATTTTCTGGATTCTAATCTGGATTAGTTTACGCCAAACTGTGGAGCGGTCAGTGATGAGCATGGTGAACGATTTCACCAGGACATTGCTACTATGGAGACAAGGTATCAAGGCAATTGGAGCCCTTCAATACTTGCTGATTACTGTTGGACTGTGACAAGAGACACCTCATCGATTGACTACAAGAAGCAAGCAACGATAGCTCGAACAGCGACTGAATAATGACGGAATGGGTTCAAATGTGCCTTTTTAAAACATGATATGTGAACTTTAAATAATGTTTTTATTTTTTCTATCATTTTATGTTGAAATATCAATTAATTGAGTATGTACCCACAATTTTTATAATGCTAAAGTAGAAAGACTAGCTGTTCACCCCAGAGAATTAAACAAGCATTCATTATTTGTATTACTGTAATGTAAATTCATAATTTAAAAAAAACCAAGAGCCAATTGGTGAATTTCATTATGATATTTGAAATCAGCATGTCAAAATCAATAAGAAATGGTATATTTAATTTCTGGTACAAATAACTTATGAAAATTTGTTGACTAGTGTAATAAGTTAACAATTGCCCTGCCAAAGCCGCATTGGTCGTAACTTCGTAAATATCTTATAAAAGTCCCTTGAGATAGAAGCGTCTTTACCCTTCTATCTACAACTCTGCCAAGAGCAATCTTGTGCGAAGGTAGACACCTTTGACGACCCATTTTAGATACGCTAGCGTTTTGACCACTGGTTGACCATTTCTGCAGACCTAAGGGGAGGCAATCCGTGATAAAGACCCTGAAGAATAACTCCAAGAAGAAATGTCAAGCCATAAGGATTTTTATAAAACGCAAACAAACAAGATGTAAATAACTCAAATAAAATAAGAATTTTTGCAGTAAGGGAAAATGTACATGTCTTTTTAATTTGCATTGTATCTCTATATAGGGTGTTGGTGAAAGAGGGATTTGGTGGTGTGACAGAATAACCTGTAGTGTCAAATTTACCTGTGCTATCATATGAGTCATTTTGTGCCCTTCAGTTTAGTTTGTCCCACCACTGACAGTATTTGGTATTTTCGATTCATTGTTTACACTTCCTTCCCTCATTTCTCGTTATGTCGGGACTTCAGCGACCATCTTTTGCTGATTAGAGTAATCAGCCCTTTCGTCTGAACCCATATTGACACCTGGAATTGGTAGAGAGATGTGTGGCTTATTAATGTGTAACACATTTTCTTGTCAGACCTTGCATGGCTGCGGCCGATTAATAAGCAAACAACCTTGGGATGACCACAGTCGATTATCTTATCGCTGGGAATGTCTCTGTCGGACCAAGTTGTTGTCAATGTTTGCTGGGTCGGGTGAATGTCATAATTGCTTTCGGACAAGACTTGTCGGAAGAATAATTGTCCCCCTTGAAAGAGATTACCTATGATACATTATGAAGTCGTGAGTGTAAACATGGTCGATAATAGACGGAAGCTGGCACACCATATATAGTACTGTAAACAACACATTAATTTGTGTGTTTGTTACGCAGGAATTTTTCGTGAGAGAAGGGGAAATATACGCATTTTGCATGCTATTGGCTTGGCATATGAGTTGTAAAAATACAACATTTCTTATTGGAGCCTTATCATATAGTAGAATATGGACATGGGCCGAATGTTGCCTTATAACATAGTTGTTACGTGCAGTCTTTGATATCTTACAATATAATACATTTGTATGCTTGTTATGTTCGCAAATGTTTTGGAAACAAAATAGATACTTTTAGTGCTTAAGGAAAAGTCATTATTGAGTTACTTCCCAAGAAAGGACTGTTACGTGCAGTCTTTGATATCTTACAATATAATACATTTGTATGCTTGTTATGTTCGCAAATGTTTTGGAAACAAAATAGATACTTTTAGTGCTTAAGGAAAAGTCATTATTGAGTTACTTCCCTTGAAAGGACTTTCGATCGAACTCCGCGGATGAATCCAGTTTTACTGCGATTTATTCTTTGTTTGGGTAGAAATAGGTTGTTCTTGCTTCAGTGTATCTATGGCCTGAATTTATGTGTATTGTTTGTCTGGGTAGGACGAGTCTGTCTTATATCTGAATATCTTTGCATGTCTAAGTCGAACTATATGGTCTTTTGTCGTTAGAAAAAGGTCAAAGGGCTGTTCGGCGGATGTGTCGCTAGAGAGGTGTGATTTGGCTTCGTCCTGATGGGGACTGTGTTTTTCTATGTCGGCTTGTCGCCGGAAAAAGTGATCTCAGTATTTATGGGGAAAGTGATAGTCGTCTAGACCTATCGTGTATGCTTTACCCCAGTGTTTATTCTTATTGCCAAGGAATGGCAGAATCATATTTCTGATACCAAGGTAACAAAAGATTCTCCTTATGAACTCTGGCTAAGCCACCGTTTTTCGATAGGCACGATTTGTACGTCTGAGAGAATATATTTAACTAGATGAAAACGACATTCATTCCTAGCAGCATTATATCTCGTATGATGAAATCAATTGTATTATGATAGAATCTACAGAGCAACGAGAACATTTAATGAATGATTAACTTTGATTCAGTGACAGCTCACGAGAGAAGCCATCTTGTATTCAAATATTTTATGACTTTCAAGAAGAGAAAAGGGATGTCCCGTATTATCGCTTGATGAGTCCAGAGATCACTGCTACACATGAGAACCCAGTACCAGCGGTTCAATATGATTATATGAAAAATATGTGCTGAACATTATTCTAAAGAATCTTCGCTAGACGAGGTTAGGTCTAGAAGCCATCTTGACTGTTGTTTATAATCTGACGTGCTTTGTCAGTAAACTCAGATGATATATATATATGGGCAATACTGAGTGCTTGTCTACTGACAATCCATTATGCTATTATTCTACATGAGTGCCCATGTATCATTGCAAGACCATTTATCCACTGTACCATGATGTATTATGCCAACCTGTGATTTGTCACTATTCGTGCTGTCGAGTGTGTACGTCCAATTAAACTGTAGCAAAGGTACACAGTCGTTGGTGTCGATGACTTCCAGCCATATATGAGTGTGAGAAAAAGACCATTTGTCAACACCACGAACTCTTCTTATCATTCGCATATTATACTCACAATCTATGTCTACACACCACTGCGTAGGTCGAGTTGACATTCCATACTCAAACCACAAGCAACACAACAACACAGATTGTAGCACTGGTTTGTGTACACTACAGTGGAGCAAACAACACCGTAGAGACTTATCAACTGGTGGACATCATTAATTGAAAAAAAGGAGGTATTTATCATTTGGTGGACCAGCTTTCTGGGTTTGACCTCGCAGAAGTTAAGAAGTCAACAGACTACCGATACCAGACCGTTTCCTGTGGCTGATACGACACACTTGCAGTATTAGTTTGCTCTTTGTCAACACTTCGTCACGTGACCTGTCAAGTGAATGCAGTATGTAGGTCAGCGTTGTTGACATTTTTACATTAGACATTACAGAGTTTCACAGAACAGTTGGATCAATTCTTGTCAATATTAACAGGAAGACAGTATTATTGAACTAAGAAGTCCTATTTTCATCGATGGATCTTCTTGTTTTCTATATATGAACTTTAATATTTAAGGCCAGAATTTATATTTCAATAAAGTGGCAGTTTATTTATTTTACAAGAATAACTTTGCCATTACTGTAAAACTGAGCCTACTTTGCAACACATACTATCATACACATAATTTATATATTTATGTTTACATGTTATTTATTTGTATAGTATGTTAGTTTATATGTCAGCGGGTTGTGTTTAAGGTTGGGCGGCGTCCTCACAACAGAATATCCCACGTCATAGAGGGTCCGTTGTGGGCGTTTTCTTTAGGTGCAATTTCCTTAATTGGAAATTTGCTTGCAACAACTAGTTGCTATTTGTGTTAGCTGTGAAGACTGTAATTATTGTTATTTTTGTAATATTTCTTTGTTCTTTAGTTTTGTTTGGATTTGTTTGTAATTTGTTGGTCTAACCTTTTCTATCTTTCAGTTCTATTCACAATTTATATTCATATACTGTGACGTCATTTGTGTTGTTATTCTTTGCAGATTCAGTGATTATTTTCATTGATTTCCCTATTTGATTTATTTGATTTCTGCAAACGTTTTCGTATTGTCAGTCTTATTTGTACTTTATGTATTCTGTTGGTTGACATATGTTTTATATAGGTATATTTCATAAGACACTATTGCTTGTGCACTGCACTTGGATTATGGTATAAACCAGTACTTGATTATTATTACTGTTATACAAGACCTTATTAAGGCTTGTGACCCACAGATATTGGGATAGTGTGCTGATTAATCAAGTCATTAAGAACTTGTGGTATTATTATTATTTCAGGTGATTAGTATTATTGTTAGACACCATGTCTACATTAGAATACTTCATTATACAAGGGAAAGCCCTTGATAAGACTGGTCAACAATTAGAAGAATGGGTAGTTGCTCAATATGACAAAGCATTAGCTGCAGAAGAGAGAAAAGCTGCTGCTGAAGAGAAAAAAGCTGCTGCAGAAGAGAGAAAAGCTCTGGCTGAAGAGAAAAGATTAGAAAAAGAAGCTGATGCTGCTGCTGAACTAAAGAAATTGCAGATGCAGGTGGAGGAAAGGAGATTTGAAGCTGAACAAAAAAAAATTAGAAAGAGAAGCTGCTGCTGAACAAAAAAGATTAGACAGTGAAGCTGAACAAAAAAAAATTAGAAAGAGAAGCTGCTGCTGAACAAAAAAGATTAGACAGGGAAGCTGAACAAAGAAGATTAGAAGCGGAAGAGAAAAAAGCAATAAGAGAACATGAATTTGAGTTAGAGAAATTGAGATTGACAAGTATGAGTAATGTTAATCAGGCATCTAGTGGTAATGGTAAACCTTCTACTTACAAGGTTAAGGTTCCACCGTTCAATCAGTCCAGTGACGATATTACATTCTGGCTGGATAGATTTGAACGTTCTTGTCGTACACATAATGTGGATAAATCACAATACGCTAATCAATTAGCAGAAAACTTGAAAGGTGAATCTCTGACTAGATTATGCCTTGTAGGAGAAGCAGATAAGGATAATTATGATGTCATTAGGGCGGCTTTGATAAAAAAAATACCAGCTAAGTGAGGAAGGCTATCGCCTTTTGTTTAAGACGATGGTGCCTGAGACAGGTGTAGAATTCTCAGAATTCATTGCAAAGGCACGTCTCACAGTTGATCGTTGGATTGAGCTTTCTAAAACAGAAAAAACGTATGAAGGACTTATGGATTTGTTGCTCAGAGATAAGATTATGTCATGTGTTAACAAACCATTCCTTGAATTTATACATGAGCGTAAACCCAAATCTCTAAATGAAATGGAAGAATATTGTTCCCAATATGTCACTGCACACCCCGACGTGACTTTTGGCAACACTAAGATTAAGGAGAGTATGCCAGTTGCTTCAGCAACACCATACAATCCCAATTATTCACACAGATTTCAGGGACCTCAAAACAGATTTGATAAAAAAGGTAACCATAATAGTTATCAAAACCAAGGTAACCAATCATTTCAGGGTTCTTCTTCAAAGAACTGGAGACGAGCTGATAGCTCTCGACACAGGGGTGGTCACAATTATAGTAATTTCCATAGAGGAAGTAATTATAGAAACTATCCGAGGTATCCGTCTTGGAGTCAACAAGATCGCAATTACAGAGATACTCATTATAATGAATATGATAATGGTAACCAAGAGAACTATGACTCAAACCCAAATAGGGGTTACAATAGAGGTAACAATAACTACAGAGGTAATAATAACCGAGGTAGATCTCAAAACAGAAGACATAAACCACATTTTCAGGCAAACTCTGCACAACAAGAGTCCCATGAAGCCTATAAACAAAGTAAAGACAATAATGACGCTAATAATATGGCATGTGCCGCTTTTGATTTTGGGAGAGCATCTCAGTGCCCCCAATGCAAAACATTATTTGAGCCAACCACAGTGTCTACTTTAAGCTGCGGCCATCCTCTTCCTGCTCTTCCTGCATCAGTCGCGCATGATGGAAGAGGTTCTCTTGTCTTACATAAGGGTTTAGTAAATAACAATCCAGTCTCCGTGCTATTTGATTCTGGATGCACCACAATTGGTGTTAGGCAGTCACTCGTAGATCCTTCCCGTGCCACTGGACAAGTAGTCAAATGTGTAACATTTGGCGGCACATTAGAGAAATACTCTACTGCTATCATTAGGATTGCTACTCCTTTCTTTACAGGAGATGTACACGCATGTCTTCTTCCGAATCCGATCGCTGACCTCATCATCGGTCGCATTCATGGAGTCAAAGAATGCACTCCGCAACAAATTTCCGCGTGGGAAAGGCAAAACATGCAGATTGCTAACGCTGTAGTCACTAGAGCTCAGGCTCTTAATATGCCTCAAACTTCATCTACTGAAGATAATGAAGTGCATAACCAAGATGATCCCTTGGTAATTTCTCGTGACTCGTTTATAAAACAGCAAGAAGATGATCCCACTCTGAAGAAATTCTTCATTCTTGCAACTAAAGGTGATCCGAATAAAGACACAAGTCGTAAATCGTGGATTACAAAGAAGAATGGCGTACTTGTACGTATGGTTCAAGACTCCATTACGTCAAGTCATTCTCAAATCCTGGTTCCCAAGAATTTGAGAGTTAAAATTTTGCAGCACGCTCACGACTCTCAGTGTGCTGGACACATGGGTTTTTCCCGTACTAAGTCAAGAGTCCTTGCGGCTTTCTTTTGGCCATTGGTAAACAAGGACATACGGATTTATTGTCGATCTTGTAAAGTATGTCAGGAAGTTAAATCCAAAGGTCCACGGCATGCTGCACCCATTCAGGCGGCAGACATTCCTATTCGGCCGTTTCAAAAAATGGCCATAGACATTATTGGTCCATTTAAGATCAAGTCTGCCAGAGGACATCAGTTTATCTTGACGTGTGTTGATATGTGCACACGTTGGCCAGAGGCTATTCCTCTAAAGAGCATTACTACTGCTGATATTGCAGATGCTCTTTGGCTTATATTTTCTCGTCTGGGGTTCCCCGGAGAGATATTGTCAGACCATGGCACCCAACTAATATCAGATACCATGTCTCAAGTAATGTCTACTCTGCAGATAGATAGATCTTTAAGTAGTATCTACCATCCAATGTCTAATGGGATGGTCGAACGCCTTAATAGAACACTTAAAAACTTACTAGGGAAGATAACTGAGGATCATCCTCAAGACTGGGACAGAGTTTTACCTGCGGCCCTCTTCGCTTACAGAGAGGTCCCCAATGAACATACAGGATTTTCCCCCTTTGAACTCGTCTTTGGCGCGCGTCCCGCGTGGCCCTATGTCGTTGCTTCATGATCTCATAACAGCTGACAATATTGACGATGACACAAAGTCATCCTACGAATATGTCATCGCGTTGAGACAAAAGATTATCGAAGCATGCAAATTAGCAACTTCTTCTTCTGAATTTGCGAAACAGAAGGCAAGGCAATTTGCCAATAAGAAGAGATGCTTACGACAACTTTGTCCTGGTGACAAAGCATTTGTATTACTACCTTGTAGGGAAAACAGACTACTTATTTCTTGGAAAGGTCCGTACGATATAATATCGAAAATTTCCGATGTCGACTATATTGTCGATATTGATGGGAAGCATAAAACCTTCCACATCAATATGCTTACTGAATTCCATGAACGTCCGGATTATTTGCAACCCATTTTCCAAGCAACGGACAATTCTCCAGTACAACATGGTCATTACTCATCACTGTCCGTGATACAGGATGAGGAAACAAGTTTTTCAGATGTAAATCTTCCTCTTCCAATGATCCCACTTCATTCTAGTGAATCATGGAAGAACGTTACTGTCTCTCCTGATTTGTCTCTAGGAGAACAGCGACAAGTTTCAACTATGTTGCAAACATTTCAGGATGTACTCACTGACATCCCTGGACAAACTCATGTCATTGAACATGACATTGTTCTAACTGACCATACTCCTATTAGGGTTAGACCTTATCCTATACCTATACATTTTCAAGCACAAGTCGAGAAAGAGTTGGATGAGATGATAGATTTGAAAATAATCGAACCATCCACCTCTGCATATTCTTCGCCGATGGTTATTGTTCGAAAAAAAGACAATAACATACGTCTTTGCGTCGACTATCGCAAATTGAATCAAGTAACGAAGTTCGATGCCGAACCTATGCCTTTACTGGAAGAGCTACTTACTCGACTCTCCAAATCTCATTTTTTCACTAAACTTGATTTGTCTAAAGGATATTGGCAAGTTCCTTTATCTGAACGCGCCAAACCTCTCACGGCTTTTTCAACCTAGAGGTTTGTTCCAATGGAATTTTATGCCTTTCGGTCTTATGAACGCACCAGCTACATTCGTACGCATGATGCGCCGAATCCTATCTTATCGGTCAGATGTCATTGCATATCTAGACGACATCTGTCTTTTCAGCGATACTTGGGAAGATCACTATTCAGGGTTAGATGAATTGCTGTCTACTTTGCGCGAGCACAACCTGACAGCGAAACCCTCTAAAGCCTATATTGGTTTTAGCGAAATTTCTTTCCTAGGCCACCGAGTTGGTCATGGTTTCCTAAAGACAGAGGACCATAATACTAGTAAGATACTTAACATCTCTATCCCTAAGACTAAAAAACAGGTGAGAAGTCTGTTAGGTCTTATTCAATTTTATGGCAGATTCATTCAGAATCTATCCTCTATCATGGCACCTCTTTCTACACTTTTAAAGAAAGGTTCGCCTAATATGGTCCACTGGTCTCAGGAATGCCAATGCTCTTTGGATAAGATTAAAACATTGTTTTCAACACCACCTATTTTAGTGTTACCTACTAAAGATAAGACATTTGTTCTTCGTAGTGATGCTTCATCCACTGGGATTGGAGCGGCACTAATGCAAGAGTACTCTGGAACTCTGCATCCTGTAATGTATATTTCCAGAAAGCTTAATGCGGCAGAAAGGAATTATTCGGTTTTAGACCGTGAGCTATTAGCTATGGTTTGGTCGATCCTCAAACTACAGAGATTCCTTCTAGGCGCACATTTCATAGTAGAAACCGACCAAAAAGCTCTTACTGCTATACAGAGTAAGAATTTGAAGAGCTCGAGGTCTACTCGATATGCAATTGCTCTTCAACCTTTTCATTTCTCTGTGCGAGCTATTCGTGGATCAGATAATGTGATGGCAGACATTCTGTCAAGATGCCCACATGATTCCACATAACTATTAGGTCTTAGGCTTCTTGATATGTCTAGTTTATAATAGTTCCTTTCTATATCAAGATAGATACACATTTGTAATTTAATAATATAATGATTGTATCACTACATAGCGGTTCATTGATGTTTATTCACCGCTGTGCTTTGATGATTTTTCTTCATAAATCATAAATTTAAGATATCTAATACGAAATTATGGTATGAAATTTTTTAGGCATTGTATAATTGCCTGGAAAAATTTACTTGTAGAGAAAAAATTTATCTCAGTTTATGAGATACATTCTCACCAGTCGCTCCATAAGTCGACTTAGCCTCATATTAGGCGTTATATTTATTCCTGATATTTTCATCTGCGCATTATTCATGCGTTGTGAGCCTATTGTACGTTGCTCCTAGATGTATTTCAAAAAAAAAAAAATGTTCCATTTTTTTCCCCGGGAGGTGTGGTAAGACTGTTACGTGCATTCTTTCATATCTTACAATATAATACATTTGTATGCTTGTTATGTTCGCAAATGTTTTGGAAACAAAATAGATACTTTTAGTGCTTAAGGAAAAGTCATTATTGAGTTACTTCCCTTGAAAGGACTTTCGATCGAACTCCGCGGATGAATCCAGTTTTACTGCGATTTATTCTTTGTTTGGGTAGAAATAGGTTGTTCTTGCTTCAGTGTATCTATGGCCTGAATTTATGTGTATTGTTTGTCTGGGTAGGACGAGTCTGTCTTATATCTGAATATCTTTGCATGTCTAAGTCGAACTATATGGTCTTTTGTCGTTAGAAAAAGGTCAAAGGGCTGTTCGGCGGATGTGTCGCTAGAGAGGTGTGATTTGGCTTCGTCCTGATGGGGACTGTGTTTTTTCTATGTCGGCTTGTCGCCGGAAAAAGTGATCTCAGTATTTATGGGGAAAGTGATAGTCGTCTAGACCTATCGTGTATGCTTTACCCCAGTGTTTATTCTTATTGCCAAGGAATGGCAGAATCATATTTCTGATACCAAGGTAACAAAAGATTCTCCTTATGAACTCTGGCTAAGCCACCGTTTTTCGATAGGCACGATTTGTACGTCTGAGAGAATATATTTAACTAGATGAAAACGACATTCATTCCTAGCAGCATTATATCTCGTATGATGAAATCAATTGTATTATGATAGAATCTACAGAGCAACGAGAACATTTAATGAATGATTAACTTTGATTCAGTTGTATCCAAAACGTGAGTGACAGCTCACGAGAGAAGCCATCTTGTATTCAAATATTTTATGACTTTCAAGAAGAGAAAAGGGATGTCCCGTATTATCGCTTGATGAGTCCAGAGATCACTGCTACACATGAGAACCCAGTACCAGCGGTTCAATATGATTATATGAAAAATATGTGCTGAACATTATTCTAAAGAATCTTCGCTAGACGAGGTTAGGTCTAGAAGCCATCTTGACTGTTGTTTATAATCTGACGTGCTTTGTCAGTAAACTCAGATGATATATATATATATGGGCAATACTGAGTGCTTGTCTACTGACAATCCATTATGCTATTATTCTACATGAGTGCCCATGTATCATTGCAAGACCATTTATCCACTGTACCATGATGTATTATGCCAACCTGTGATTTGTCACTATTCGTGCTGTCGAGTGTGTACGTCCAATTAAACTGTAGCAAAGGTACACAGTCGTTGGTGTCGATGACTTCCAGCCATACATGAGTGTGAGAAAAAGACCATTTGTCAACACCACGAACTCTTCTTATCATTCGCATATTATACTCACAATCTATGTCTACACACCACTGCGTAGGTCGAGTTGACATTCCATACTCAAACCACAAGCAACACAACAACACAGATTGTAGCACTGGTTTGTGTACACTACAGTGGAGCAAACAACACCGTAGAGGCTTATCAACTGGTGGACATCATTAATTGAAGAACAGGAGGTATTTATCAATAGTGCCTTGTCAGTTTACCGCACTGTAAAATTCTACTCGTCAAGAAAACAGCCATATAAGCCAGAGTAAGTAATAGGATCAGGATTCCACTTTAAAGCGCCGGACAACGTGTTTGAGCATCTTGTGTATTTTCAAAACGACGATTCTACCTTTTTTAATACGGAAAGCCCGGAATCCTAAGAACCTGATCACTAAATCATAGTGGGAGTCTAATGTAAAGTAACACCCCAGACCACGTGTAAGAGGCATCTTAATCAAGTTGCCGAAACTATTTCTCTGAACCAGAAATCGGTATTTCCAAAAGAGATTTTGGGATAAGTTGTATATTTTATAATTCTGTATTTTGCATTTATTAACATGTGAAAATTGCTAGTGGATGTCCAAGTCATACGAGACTGGCAACCTCAGCATATAGAATGATAATTTCGTGAACCACCATTGCAAGAGCTGGTGACTGCTTCATGCAGCTTTCTCATAGAGAACCAAAAGCAGAGGTAGTCCCAAGTTCCATATGGAGCAAGGAGTGGATAATGATAGAACTAATGTGTATACTTATTATGTCAACCTTTTCAACCAGTGCATATGTAAACGTAAACATATTCATTATAAATGCAATGGATGTTTTCCGCTCACTGGGATTAATATTAATGCTCAGAGAGGGTAACGTTGGATGGTGGAATGAAGGGGAGGGGGGGTGGACACCTGATTTTTGTGTCAGGAAACCCAACACTCAGGACAGTATTTGTTTCTCTCTTGTTTCATGATACTAGTCAGTGGTACCAATTGGTGGTTCTGTCTGTGGAACAAGGGATTGGTGTAAGTGGCCTGCAGTCAAAGCTAGACACCTTCAGCGGACAGGTCTTAACAGACGCTGGACCATCTTTGCAATTACCACACGATACTACGAGGGACGTTTAGCTGCCATCAGACGACCAGTGACGAGTGAACCAGTCCATAACCTGCAAAGAACAAACATCGGCTGGAGCAGAAACCAACCGACATCTTCCTTGCAGCTAAGTACCCATTCAAAGCTGCCAAGTGAATTCTCTACTAATGATTTTTTTTAAAAATCAGATCATCACCTCTAAGGAAATTTTAAAGACTCTAAATTCAACCCACCCTTATTTATTGTACATTTGCCAACGATAATTGATTATTAAATTGACTATCTGTAAATATACAAATTTATAGTTAATTTACTCATTCTGAGTGAACTCCACCGTATGTCCGAGTCATTTTAAATACTTATAACAGAGTTATTTAAGTAATATTTCATTGCGTTGAATCAGTTGGGGGCTTATCAGAACGAGCACAATCCTAACTCACAGAAGGTCTGGAAAGGTAAAAAGTGTATATAGCCTGGATCCTATCACCCGTAATACTTGATTTCTTTAAATTCCTTTGAGGCTCCCTAGAACTGAAACACCATTCTTCAATCCACATCTCTGCCAAGAGTAATCTTGTGCGAAAGGTAGACAACTCTGAAGACCCTCAGTAGATACTCTGAAGTTTGGCTACTGTTGGACCATCACTGCAGAACAACGGGAGTAAATCCCGTGACAGTTGGTATCAATCACAGATCTGCTAGTGCCGGGCATTACATGAGATGGGGCTCCATTGTTCCTATATCCTGTCTGGGATTGCAGTATGGTGCGTGGTCTGAAGTCACTCTATGAAAATGCTTGTTGACGGGTACATTTCTTGTTCGCAACCTGACAATTGTACTCTGGTCTCAGCAGCTGAAGTTATTGACGCTATCTGTGAGGTTTGGCTGAGACATATCTGCATGTAGTGCTCTTGGAGTTGTGCCAGTATTTTATTTTTATATAAAATGTTGACTCGTTTTGGCGAGGCGCGTCCCGTTCAACCTAGTCGGTTATATTAAGGCGCATGTCCAAATATAAAAGACCTCTACGTTTGATAATTGTTATTTTTGTGCCAGTAGTCCAGTAGTTCCAGTGGTTCACCACAGCTCTTTACAGTTGTTGTGTAGTAAACATTTTGCACCAGGCAGATCTTAGAAGACGTCTAAAGGTCGGTTTGGTATCGGACCTTCTAGTCCATATTTTTTTTAAACTATAAGGTCCTCCTCCCCCCCCTCCCGCCCCCCCCCCCCCACCCCCCCTCTTAAAAAAAAATGTTTGAAGATAAAACGGCCGACACATGTGTTCTGAGGATCAGATTGCTTCACTTTGTAACGATCTGTATAAAGTTTCCTATGACCATCTTTCAATGTCGCAGCGAGCTTCTTAGCAGACGACACAAATAAATGCCATCGATTAATTCGAGGCTTGTCTGACAGCTGCTAACAGAGACCGTCAGGCGTAGCCTCAAGAAACGTTAACACGGCGATAAATTTGTTTCATTTCTTGTATTCCGGATGCTGCAGCAATGATGAAGCTGTATTTCGCAGGATTCTCTGTCAGATTTTCAACCAGAGAGTACACAACGAAGTGGAGTGACCTACAAGTTGGAATTGCGAAGGGATGTACCATCTTTGCGATACTATTCGTGTTGGCTATGTAGGTAATCCTCAAAGCGGCTGAAGGAGTTGCGATAGATCCACAGCTCAGTGGAATATGTCACATGCCACCGCTCAAAACTTTCATGGATGACACAACAATTCTGACATCACATGAACACCAGGCTCGGAGAATGTTAGCACGCCTGGATGAACTAGTCAGCTGGTGCAGAATGAGCTTCAAACCCAAGAAGTCGAGAAGCCTATCAGTCAGGAAAGGGAAGATAGCTGAGGTCACATTCATGTTTTCCAACCAAAGAATCACTACTTTCATTGAGGAACCTGTTAAACGTCTTGGCAGGGTGTACGACGCCTCATTAAAAGACTCGAAGGCAGTTCAACAGGCAATAGAAATGGCAGACAGAGGACTACAGATCATAGACCAAAGCAGACTCCTAGGAAAGTTCAAACTGTGGTACCTCCAGTTCATGTTGATACCAAAATTACCGTGGCCACTGCTTATATATGAAATAAGCACCAGTACAGTGGAAGCTATAGAGCAAAAGGTCAACATGTTCATGAGGAAATGGCTAGGGGTACCACCAGGTCTGTCAGATCTGTAGCACTGTACTGCAAAGAGTCAAAGCTTATTCTTCCTTTCAAATCAGTTGTTGAAGAGTACAAAGTAGGCTAGGCAAGGCTCGCAATGATGCTGCGCGAGTCAGCAGATGATGTGGTTAAGTCCATTCAGCCCACACTGAAAAAAGGAAGGAAGTGGAAATTGGATGAAGCTGTTGATGCTGCCCAATAGTCGCTCAAGCTGAGGGAGGTTGTCGGATACACACAGACGAATAGACGGGGATTTGGCCATGGAGACATCCTCTGGTGGTCCAAAGCATCAAACAGGGATCGCAGAGACATGGTAATTCAGGAGATACGAAGAACTGAAAATGATATGAAGTTGCAAAAAGCGGTGCAGCAGGCCCAACAAGGCCAATGGACTACATGGAAAGGAGCCCTGCAAAGGTCCTTGACATGCAATGATATATGGCATATGGCACCTCTTAGGCTCAGCTTCATTATTAGATCAATTTATGATCTCCTGCCATCGGCCACTAACCTTGTGAGGTGGGGAATGTCGGATGATGCTCAGTGCTCCCTGTGCCATGAGAGGCAGACACTTGAGCACGTGCTCTCAGCTTGCAAGGTGTCAATAGGGCAAGGGCGATACACATGGCGAAATAACAAAGTGCTAAATGAGCTGGCTGCTACAATAGACCTGGCAAGGGTGAAGGCGAATAGCAAAGTCAAGCCGAGCACTGCAAATACATACTTTCTAAGAGCAAGAAAGTCAGCACACCTCAAACCGAGTAAATCTGGAAGCAGTTTACCATCTCTTCTTGACTGTGCAAATGACTGGGAGATGGCAGTAGACCTTCCTGGGTTAGGGGCATATCCAGAGCGTATCAGAAAATCTCGAAGACGGCTAGATATAGTGCTGCATTCTTCATCATCGCAACAGGTTATAATGATTGAACTGACCGTGCCATTTGAATCCAGATTGGACGAGCAACATTCGTTCAAAGTGGCGAAGTATTATGATCTGGACGCGGACCTGAGACACGATGGGTTCACTGCAAGTGTCTGGCTGTTGAGGTGGGTGCAAGAGGGCTCGTGGCTTCCTCAGTGTATGATCTATTGAAACTGTTGGGGTTGAGGGGACAGTCAAGAACAAGAGCACTGAAGAGGCTCAGTGAAACTGCGGAAAAGGCATCGTGCTGGCTGTGGAACAACCGCAACAGGCTATGGAACTCGCGACAGTAATTTGTTTTCAACATAGGGGTTACTTTCACAATTGCCTCCAGCTGGCGGAAAATTGTGGATTTTAAAGCTGCAACCAAGGTGGAATGGGTTCAATTCTCTACACAAGACAACAGGAGGCTGACAGTTGGGAGTGATGACCCAGATGGGCCCGCCCCCCTTAGAGTGTAAAGGAGAATAAGGGGCCGAAACTCTTGATCGACGGGGTGACTTTTTCTGATGATCAGATTGCCGCCTGTTGTATCGCTCTATATAGAGTTTTCTATCATCATACATTCTTAATTGTAAAACAAATGTAATACGTCTTTATCAAGAATTGTCAGGTCTCCAGTTTGAAAATCGCCAACAATTAATTCTTCTTTTTTTTCCCCTATTCTTTTCCATTCTCTTTTCGTGATTCCTTGTTTTCTTTGTCGTCTGTTCATATTTCTTTGTATCCCCTCCCCTCCTTTCCATTGTTTTTCTTCATCACTTCATCATTTGACACTTTTTTTTTCGTCTTGAACAAAGAGCCCTCCTTAAGCCAGTTGGTTATCTTCTGAATCTGTCTTTCCAGATCTCCAGTTTTCCAGTTCATCCATCTGATAAGTGCAGATGTGATGAAAGGGAAATGATCTTGGGAAATACGTGTTGAGTAGAGTTAATTTTGGGTTAGAGTACTTGCTTACAGATTGGTATGGATTTGTTTAAAGATATCTCCTCTTAGTTTCGTGGAAGACAGTATGTCAGATAGCAGGTGAACTCTGGTCATAATGTACTGTTTCTGAACTGTTTTTGAGTGATGTGTGAATAGCTCTCGCGGCTAGTGTCCGCAGGGATTTTTGAGAGCAGTGTTAAGAGAACAGTAGATTCTCGTGACTGTGTGAACGGGGTGTGTTCCCGTGGGTTCAGTCTATGCAGGGTTTTTGACTGAGGTGGTGAGCCCTAAGGTGGTTTTTGGATAATGTATGCCTGCGCAGGGCTATAGAGATTTTGTAGGCCTTGATTATTATATATCTGCCGTAGATGCAGTATTTGTACACTGATGTGAACTATAGAGATTTTGTAGGCCTTGATTATTATATATCTGCCGTAGATGCAGTATTTGTGCACTGATGTGAAGTATAGAGATTTTGTAGGCCTTGATTATTATATATCTGCCGTAGATGCAGTATTTGTGCACTGATGTGAAGTATAGAGATTTTGTAGGCCTTGATTATTATATATCTGCCGTAGATGCAGTATTTGTGCACTGATGTGAAGTATAGAGATTTTGTAGGCCTTGATTATTATATATCTGCCGTAGATGCAGTATTTGTGCACTGATGTGAAGTATAGAGATTTTGTAGGCCTTGATGATTATATAACTGCCGTGTTGTGCAGTCTTTGAGGAGTTTGAGACATATAGAGATTTGTAAGGCCATAATTAATATAACTGCCGTGTTGTGCAGTCTTTGAGGAGTTTGAGACATGTAGAGATTTGTAAGGCCATAATTAATATAACTGCCGTGTTGTGCAGTCTTTGAGGAGTTTGAGACATGTAGAGATTTGTAAGGCCATAATTAACATAACGGCCGTGTTGTGCAGTCTTTGAGGAGTTTGAGACAGGTGGAGAATTTGTATGCCAGATGCATTTGTGTTATCATGAATTGTGTCTTTGTTGATGTCATCGTGACTTCGTTGTGTGTTGTAACGTAATAAACAGTATCGAACTGTTCCAGGCGTTTACAACCTTTATTGACATCCATGACTCGTACGTGAGCTGTGTGGTGAGTGACAGTGCACACAGTATTCAACAATCACGTTTGCAACAGTGGTGATAATAACATTCCTCAATACCAATGACCCACACTCAATGCACAAGCATAAATGATTATATCCCCATACCGACCAACCAAGTTACGTTATTATCAGTTGGTGGACCAAACCAACGGGTCGTAACATCCACGGAACATTCGCGTTGAAAATTATTACTACGAGAACTCAACGAATTCATAAAATAGCCTTGTGTAGGCGTGGCCTAAATATCATGTGCTTCAGAAATCTTGACCTGGTTAGCGTTTTGCCTGAGTGGCGCAGTTAAGAAAGCACGCACGCCTCATCCGTGCTAGTATTTCATGCCTATAGACCAAAACAACGTCTGCAGTGGTCACGAAAGTTTAAGTACACTTTAACACTATTTCTACCAACATGTGTACGGGTTGTGACTGATTCCTGCAATAATCGGGTTACCTGAGCCAGTTATCACCATCTCAAGTGCAAGATGTCATGATACACGGTGTGCCGTGTACATCTACGACTACAGAGGAGTCAAGACTTGCGGTGTATGCTGTATATCGGTTCCTGTCATGTTGTGCATTGTTGAGCACACATCATATTGAAGCGAGTACCTGGAGGGAAAAGAAGTTTCTGTGCCTTCCCGCAGTGGAGTGTTTTATCTGAAATCTTTGTGATATCCAGTGTCTTGGCGGAAAGGATCAGGGTCATTTTCAGAAGATAAGTGGTTTATATTGTGTGAATTGTGTTGCTTCATGTATGCCGTCGAGTCTTCCTGAATTTCACATTATCTATTCTATTGATATCTGTTGTTGTTATTGTCGATATCTATATCGATAGATTATAGGATTTGATGCATGAGTAATTTAATGCTTTACGACATATATAGACTTTCCTGATAATGATATGACTTGAAAAAAGGTACAATAAGAAAAAGGAATTGGTGATACAGAATTGAGAAATAATCTCATTTCTTGACAAATAGTTAGCTTTGTGAGCTGGAAAGGTAATTGTCCAACCTCAATAATATGTATAGGTGATTACATATACAGTGAACTCGATAGATAAGTCACTATGGATCTAGATATTGATAGGGATCCTGATGATATGATGCCTATATTGGAATATTTATTGAAGGAAGCTAGAGATGATGATAATTTTACAGGCCCAGCCCTTGAAGCCGAAGTAATGGACAAATTTTTGATTAATGTGTCAAGAGCCCTAAGATATTTTGCTAGGGACAATTTTCAGTCTCATCCTCATTTAAGAATGGCAGAGGATTTGGCATGGTTATTAACTTACCTTCGTTCATTTGCATCTTTACTGTCATCTCTCTTTGTTGACTATTCGTCATTTCTTTACATCTTGTCTGTTGTCTTTTCAATATTGTCTGATATTTTGTTTATGCTTCCGTGTTTCATCTTTGATGTAATTCATACTTCTTGTATACTTTTTTTTTTCGTGTTACGCTATTTATACTTTCATTCTTTGTAGTGTTAAGTTAATTATATGACTTTAGATAATGTAATTGGTTCTTATAGTTCTATTTGTTTTACATGTATGGAATTGTTGTCTTCATTGTCATCTTATGATTCTATTTGATTCTTATCATATTCCCATTTCATATTTTGTCTTTTCTCGTATGATAATTTATTTTCTGTTTAGTTTGTACTATGTATACTTAATTTGGGTTTTGTATTAGATTAATTTTTATTTTGGTATGCTTGAATGATTATGTTGGATGATTTAGTCGTTATCTTACATTTATTGATGATATTTTTGTAGATGTGCTATGTTCTCTTGTCATAGGTATATTTTTGTAGGTAATTGATAGAACTTCATTAATTTTTAAAAAAATTTTTGGGAATTAATTTAAGAGGTATCTGATATAACTTCATTGACCGTTAAATTTTTGGGAGTTAATTTTCAACAAAAAAAAAAAATGATATAATCATTTTTTTTTCCCTGGGAGTGTGGCAAACTGATAAGTGCAGATGTGATGAAAGGGAAATGATCTTGGGAAATACGTGTTGAGTAGAGTTAATTTTGGGTTAGAGTACTTGCTTACAGATTGGTATGGATTTGTTTAAAGATATCTCCTCTTAGTTTCGTGGAAGACAGTATGTCAGATAGCAGGTGAACTCTGGTCATAATGTACTGTTTCTGAACTGTTTTTGAGTGATGTGTGAATAGCTCTCGCGGCTAGTGTCCGCAGGGATTTTTGAGAGCAGTGTTAAGAGAACAGTAGATTCTCGTGACTGTGTGAACGGGGTGTGTTCCCGTGGGTTCAGTCTATGCAGGGTTTTTGACTGAGGTGGTGAGCCCTAAGGTGGTTTTTGGATAATGTATGCCTGCGCAGGGCTATAGAGATTTTGTAGGCCTTGATTATTATATATCTGCCGTAGATGCAGTATTTGTACACTGATGTGAACTATAGAGATTTTGTAGGCCTTGATTATTATATATCTGCCGTAGATGCAGTATTTGTGCACTGATGTGAAGTATAGAGATTTTGTAGGCCTTGATTATTATATATCTGCCGTAGATGCAGTATTTGTGCACTGATGTGAAGTATAGAGATTTTGTAGGCCTTGATTATTATATATCTGCCGTAGATGCAGTATTTGTGCACTGATGTGAAGTATAGAGATTTTGTAGGCCTTGATTATTATATATCTGCCGTAGATGCAGTATTTGTGCACTGATGTGAAGTATAGAGATTTTGTAGGCCTTGATGATTATATAACTGCCGTAGATGCAGTATTTGTGCACTGATGTGAAGTATAGAGATTTTGTAGGCCTTGATGATTATATAACTGCCGTAGATGCAGTATTTGTGCACTGATGTGGAGTAGAGATTTTGTAGGCCATGATTATTATATAACTGCCGTAGATGCAGTCTTTGTGCACTGATGTGGAGTAGAGATTTTGTAGGCCATGATTATTATATAACTGCCGTAGACGCAGTCTTTGTGCACTGATGTGAGGAGTAGAGATTTTGTAGGCCAGGATGTGTAAGGGCCGTATGGTGTGTTAACTACATTATGAAGATTCATGTTTCGATGTAACTGTATTCGTCTAGATCTACGTGATGTTATAATTGTAATAAACCATGGTTAAAATATCATCAGACGTTACACCATTCCATGACTTGGTGTGTGCGCTACTGTGAGTGACTGTCCCAAACCACACTCACCTTCTTCACCATAATTAATTACATATAACATTTGGATTCTCCTTCACTAAAAAAGTTAAAAAACCCTTTAATTATCACACATCTCATAGTTTATCAGTTCATCCATCATTCACCGATCATATAGTTTACCAGTTTATCCATCATTCACCGATCTCATAGTTTACCAGTTCATTCATGATTCACATGTCTCATAGTTTTCCAGTTCATCCATCATTCACCGATCTCATAGTTTTCCAGTTCATGCATCATTCACATATCTCATAGTTTACCAGTTCATCCATCATTTACTGATCTCATAGTTTTCCAGTTCATTCATGATTCACTTATCTCATAGTTTTCCAGTTCATCCATCATTCGCCGATTTCATAGTTGTCCAGTTCATCCATCATTCTCATATCTCATAGTTTTCCAGATCTAAGAAGCGTCATTAGAACAATATTTAGATACGAACGTCATAGCGTCTGCAACATTTCTATGTGAACACTGTGATAGTATTGGCTATTTTATTTGTCTTTGTTAAAATGATCTTCAAACATGTAAGCTGTCGTTTTTCCTACATGACCTAATTAAATAGATCTTCAAACGTGTAAGCTGTTCATTCTTCCTACATGACCTAATTAAATAGATCTTTAAACGTGTAAGCTGCCATTCTTCCTACATAACCTAATTAACTAGATCTTCAAACGTGTAAGCTGTTCATTCTTCCTACATTCCCTAATTAAATAGACCTTTAAACGTGTACGCTGTCGTTCTTCCTACATGACCTAATTAAACTAGATCTTTAAACATGTAAGCTGCCATTCTTCCTACATGCCCTAATTAAATAGATCTTTAAACATGTAAACTGTCGTTCATCCTACTTGCTCTAATTAAATAGATCTTTAAACATGTAAGCTGTTCATTCTTCCTACATGCCCTAATTAGATAGATCTTTAAACATGTAAACTGTCGTTCATCCTATTTGCCCTAATTAAATAGATCTTTAAACGTGTAAGCTACAGGACCCAATTACAGTGCAGTAATTTAAGCGGAACTTACTTATGTCGAATTTCGGTTAAGGGGGCACACCCAGCCAAAAATGGGTTATCTTTTTAAAAAAATTAACAGAAAAATAACTAACGAACTTACTGACATAAAATGTGGCCACATGTTACAAGAGATATTATATTTTATGATGAACAAAGTTTACTTTATAAATTTTAATGTTTTATGTGAAAATAGTTAATTAACATGAAGTGATGAAAAAAAATGGAAGGAAAACCCCCAGTGCACCTGGGAATGAATTTCACTCACATAAAAAGTGCAAAGAAAGCCAAACCAGCAGATGATGTGCATAACATCCCTACCCATGGCGTGAACCACCCAAAAATGTCTACCCCAATGAGCTTTGTAGATATGGCTCTTGCAATCTGACCCTTTTAAAAAGCACAAATTTAGAAATGTGTATAGCAATATCTCTGTTTCTATACCATGTAAGAAAAAAGTGGAGGTTCATGCCATAAAGGATAACATGGGCTATAAGTGTGAAAAATTTGAAGGCTGTAGCTATAAATTTGTAGAAAATATCACCGGAACTGTGAATCGCAGGCCCTGTTTTCGTTAAAGTTTAGTTTTTAAAATGTTAAAACACTTATCTGATAACATTGAACATTGATAACTCATAAACTATTACAGATAAACACATAATTCAAAAAGAATATCGAAGTAAAAAGGGTTATAAATATTTAAAACACAATTATTATATGCAAATCAAAAATAACCTTTTTTGTCTATTTCTGCCGATACAATAGTCCCGGCCAATAGGTCTTCTTTGGGTTTGTTAAAAAGCTTCAGTTAAGTCGACCTCTGATAACTAGAATGTTTGAATAAATCGAGGCTATTGTTCGGTCCCAAATTACATTAGGACTCGCTTAAGCGGAAGTTTCGTCTTTGCGCATCCTCAGAAGACCAAGTACAGTTTTTTTTTTTTTGTTTTGTTTTTTTTAACGAGTATGCGATCAATAAATGATGACAGGATTGCAGAATTCAGCTTTACCAGTCAACAAATGGTTGTGAACGGAAACAGGACGCAAATTTCAACGATAAGACGGCCAAGAATGAATCGTAATAAGCCGTTCTCAACAAAAGGACATCGACAGACCCTGTGATATGGGCAAATAACTCATATATATGTTTTGGCCCTTGCTATTAATGTTAATGTAGTAAACGCTTGGAGAGTATACGCCAACCCAGACACTATCACGTGTACTTGTGTCATGCGTATTGTTGTTAGCACATGTGTTATGGAACTTTATGATATGGTCATTGAGAACCTTTACTTTATGAGTGAAAGTCCTAGAGAATATTTTGGACAGACATATAAAACATACAAAGTACCAAAGCAAGATCACAAGAACCTGTTTTTTTAAATATTTTTGTATTTATTGACGTGGAAGTGACAATTGACTCACCTTGTTTTATAATTTGTTTTTCATTTTTTTAAAATATAAATGCAGTCATCACTACCCTGCATCTCCCTAATGAAGTGTCAGCAACAAATGCCTTCCAAGCCTTCCAGCGTCTTTCGAGATTTTCTTGAACCCTTAAAGTTCATGTCTCCAATTTCCTGTAAATGTTATTACCTTGTATAACGCTTCACCTTCTTGATTTCATTGATAGTTCTGATTGTGTTTTTAAAAGTTCATGAGACCAGCATGATGTCATACACATTCATCATATGTCACAATTGTGTACTAAGTCATGCTGATGCTGGCAACTGTCATTATTTTTTAGTATTTGTCTGTACAGTGAAAATATCATGAGACCACTGAGGACATATCAGGAATATCATTTGGCGGACACAATATAAACAACTTGAGATACGCTGATGATACAGCCTAAATAGCAAAAAGTGAAAAGGAGCTGCAGGAAATGGTTGATACAGTAGTGACAAAAAGTGAAAATAAAGGCCTCAGCCTTAATAGCAAAAAGACAGTAGTAATGGTCGTCTCAAAGATAAAGGCTTCCCCAGAATGCACTATCAAAGTAAATCGAACAGTTTTAAAACATGTCAATAAATTTAAATAACTGGGCACATTAATAACAACGGATAGAAGATGCATCTCAGAGTGTCACGAGTATGGAAGTAGATTATATCTGAGTTTAGAGTATGGAAGTAGATTATATCTGAGTTTAGAGTATGGAAGTAGATTATATCTGAGTTTAGAGTATGAATGAGTAGTATGAAAATAGATATAGATAGAGTCACTAATGTAAAATAAGGAGGAATGTATGACTTCTGGAGAGAAGAGATTTGTAATTAGTTATCTATTGTATTCTTCCAGCCACACTCGAGGCAATGTTTAGAATATCATATACTTCCCCCGGCATCTCTGCTTACGAGATTAATCTATTACAGTAAGGAAAGCACAAGTTGACATCACGTGACAGGTAGAAAGTGAATTCTGAACGCTTAGAACATTATAAATATATTTATTAATGAAAATCCAGATAAAAATACAATAATAACTCACTAGCTCTGATGGGCTAGAGATTTTCTATCACAACAAAATACAATCAAAAACACCAGCGAAGTGTATTGATTTTACACAGTCAATTCCACATGAAGACAGGTGTCTAATTAACTATCCGGGGGCCAGCCCCACTCCTCACACGCAAAGACGGCCAATCCTGTGTTGTTAATAATCCTGGAAGGTAAACACCTACCTGGCAATGAAATCAATGTACCACTCCACCTAAATCTTTCTGATATTAGCTGTAATCTCCCGCGTTAATTACTCCTCAATTAGGAAATAACTATACCTCTCCCACTAGCAGGGGTGTTCTAAGGCGATGGAGATAAGCTCTCTCTGTAGGGACTACGTACCAAACCAATACGCTGCTAACCGCCTTTGGCTTGCGGCGATAATAGCAGTTGAAGGAGATTTAGCATGTGCTAGGACAATGACTCTCGCAGATTGATCTGACAATGACGCCTGGAAGGAAACGAGAAACCATCAAGGGGGTCAAAGACGCATCAACTAGATGTGTATAGCATATAGCCGACTAACAAGGATCCATGGGGCCCTGTCAGTATATGCAATAATACGGGTGTCAATGGGTCTGGCAGTATGTGCCTAGGTAAGTGGATGGCGAAGGAAGCTGCCCGTATATGCTGTGATGATGCGTGATTGCAGGTAGCTCCAAAAGATTATGTCGTAATATGTAAGGCTGGAAGCTGCCGTTTATGCTGGAAGCAGGAACAGGGAATGTCCAATTTCCTATTAATAAGACGTATCGAACTCACGCACGGACGAACAACACAAACTCTCGCTCTTTTCCCTCCACTTCTACTTCTTGCATTGTTTTGTCAAAGGATTCGAGTTCCCAAATAAAGCCCCGTCCTTTCATCGACTAAAATTCTTTTGCTGCTCGCTCGCTGCGTGCGACTTAATCTGGCGTTTAGGGGTAGCACTCTTTAAATTTGAGGCTAAGGCCTAGAGCCTAATTATTCCACACACATACAGTTTACGAACAAGATAGTAATGGTTGAAACAAATTAAGCTACTACACACATCCCAAGGTAACTGAACGTTGCCTGATTGATAAGTATTCAAATAATAAAACCAAATTAGCTATACAAATAGCAATACTCTTTACAGCTATTACTATACCCAGACCACGTGAAACATTGTAGAAACAGTTACCGCCTCGTCAGTCACTGAATTAACATTATACACAGACTCACACCTTCTGTCTTAAGAAAAACACTCTTACATTAACACATTAGGGATTTTTAATGGTGACGCACTTAATAAAACACAGAGTTTCCCTGCCACGGAAAAATGTATCTTAAGGAAAAACGTATAGATATATTTCAGATAAAACAAAGTAACGAGGGATCTCTATTCTATGTAATTAAGTTAAAACACCTGGCGGCCAATACTACTGCGTTAAATAAGTACGTGTGCTTACCGATTAAAGAATATTCCTAAACACAATACAACTGTTACTGGCTCTGGCGCAGAATATCACTTTGTAAGGTAGCAGAATTCTCTGGAGACAATGACCAGGAGTCAGAGACGCCTAGCTCATATAGTTATATAAAGTCTGCAGGTGTTCAAGCGTGGGGTTTGCACGTGCATTGATGGCAGCGCAACCATGGCGTAAGGACCTGGGGAATAGTTTCCTATGCGTATCGTGATAAAGGAAAGCTACATAAGCTATAGCGACACTCTGGCGATCATTCGAACGACCAGAGTTCGTGATTCTAGACGTGCTCGGACACATGAAAGGCGAAGGTAGCTTCTGCTGTGTGTCCGGCTTCTCTCTGAATCAAAGAATCAGGGAGCTTTGCCGTAACCCACAAGAAAGGAAACTAAAAGGATCTATAGCTGGGTGCCGATGTCACATGCAAAGGGCTGGAATTTATCCTTTCCAACGTAAGTGTGACATGACAAAGTCTAGAAATAGATCTCCTACGCCACTAGGTACTTGAAGAAGAAGAAGAGGATTTCTCTTAATGTTTCTAAGATTCGAAGCTACGATTTTGTTGTGCGCTAGCTGATGCTGCTGTGGATTAAAAACGTGTGCACTGTGTGTAACTATAGGAGAAGTAATTTCTAACTGACCTAATTACATATATTTTTAAGCGTGTTAGCTGTGGCTATCTCTAAAAGACCTAAGTACATTGATCTTTAAGCGTGTAAGCTGTCGTTCTTTCTATATGACCTAATTACATTGATCTTTAAGCGTGTAAGCTGTCGTTCTTTCTATATGACCTAATTACATTTATCTTTAAGCGTGTAAGCTGTCGTTCTTTCCACATGACCTAATTACATTGATCTTTAAAGATTGCCTAATGTCGTCCTATTATAATGTCTTTGTGCTATTACGGCTAAGCCCTTTATTTTCGCTATCCATATTTGTTAATAATTTGCTGTAACTCGTGTTCACGTTTCTTTATTAGGGCAGTATTATTAGCGTCTCTATAGTTATTTATATTACGCCTACCAACAACTGATATTCTTAACATGTCCTCTGTGCATCTCATTATGTTTTCATACCACGTATTGAAAAAACTGAATTAGTCATGTTGTAAAAGGCATATGTTAAAATACTCTCCAACCTTTAAAAGTAAATATCAGTAGTAAATCTAGGTTAAAAAGTAAACATCAGTAGTAAATCTAGGTTATGAACAGGAATGGGAATCTAGCTTTAAAAATAAACACTAGCAAAAATCTAGGTTAACAAATAAACACCAGTAAGAATCTTGGTTAACAAATAAACACCACACAGAATTTAGGTTAACAAATAAACACCAGTAATAATCTAGGTTAACAAATAAACACCTGTAAGAATCTAGGTTAATAAATAAACACCAGTAAGTAAGAATCTAGGTTAACAAATAAACACCAGTAAGAATCTAGGTTAACAAATAAACACCAGTAAGAATCTAGGTTAACAAATAAACACCAGTAAGAATCTAGATTAACAAATTAACACCAGTAATAATCTAGGTTACAAAAAAATACCACAAAGAATCTAGGTTACAAAACCAACATCAGCAAAAATCTAGGTTAACAAATAAACACCAGTAAGAATCTAGGTTACAAAATAAACACCACAAAAAATCTAGGTTAACAAATAGACACCAGTAAGAATCTAGATTAACTAATAAACACCAGTAAGAATCTAAGTTAACTAATAAACACCAATAAGAATCTAGGTTACAAAACCAACTTCTGTAAGAATCTAGGTTTAAAAATAAAAAAATCAGCCAACCAGTGCCTAATCCAGTGAGATGAAAGATGTGGTTGTTCTCGTATATCAGTGTAAGACAAATTATACAGCGACAGTTGAAATTGGGATCCGTCTGATTTAATGGGTTAAGCCGGGAATGTTTAATTCAGGATGTGAAATAACCGGTCATTGACGTCAAACATACAAAACATGGATATTTTAACTTAAATTTGGGAACAAATAATCCGAAATAACAGAGTAATGAAGTGTCAGTCATTATCTGTTTATAAATTGCCACAATTGTAACATTGTTAAAGGGGTATTTATATAGCTAGTTATTTTAACGCAGGCCTACAAGCTAAAGTTTTAACGCTGAAAGACAAAGTAAATATTAAATATGCTATCATGTCTCTCCACACCTTTCTGTCTCCATTACTATTTATTAATTCTGCTGTTGATTTCCGTCGATGTCATGATGTCCAACTATCTAGTATCTTCTCTATTTCTTGGCTTTTATCTCTTTTTCCTTCAGTCTTCCCTGTTGTCACAATACATTCCATCTTTTTTTCGTCTCATGGATTTCTTCCTTCTAACATGACGCATAAGCTTCCTTCGCACATTGACCACTCTCAAAATATTCACATAACTCTGTTTAGCTGTCCGTGGTATTTTTAACATCCTTCTGTAAAACCACATTTGTGTGGCCTAGAGTACTTTGCCTACTTGTTATTAATTTACTAATATTAGTTTACAAATAAATATGTTACCGACAGTGTAAGGATGTTATTGATTCTCTTATACCCCAGTCCTGTCTTTTCCCACCAAAGTTCCGATATATTTCATGGCACATGTTTTTGCAATGGGGACTAATTTACGCACCTGTTGAAGCGACGCTCAATTTGTTCCCCAACATACTTAACTCTTTGACTCCGCAATTATTTCCCACCCTGTGCCGTAATTTTAATTCGTGATAGACTAAAAACAACGCTCAGAGAGTTGTTTTGGCATGGGTCTCAAATCTGACCAACGCTCTGAGCGTTGTTCCGGGGTCAAAGAGTTAATGGATCAAGATGTATTTTTTTTTTAGAAATATTCCTGCCTCTGTTGCTTTTTGGTGACAACATTTCTGGGATATCCCTCCATTTATGTTAAGCAGTTCAAGTAAGTATGAGTAAGTGCTTCCATTATAAATATATCTTTATATTTAGCAAGTCAAGCCTCATTGCTCATCGCTGATGAAGCTTCTATGCTTTCGTGCCACACTGATTATTTATTTACCGTACTTCTGAAGCAAAATGAAGGCAATTGACTATAGCAGAATGTAATGACGTCATCAGGTATGCAGTATAAAGAGCGCAACATAATTACTTCCTGCCATATGTTGGCGGGTGACTTACTCGGAAGTAGCATCATTATAATACATCATAAAACACGTGATAACTAATTATAACACGTCATAAAACACGTGATAACTAATTATAACACGTCATAAAACACGTGATAACTAATTATAGCACGTCATAAAACACGTGATAACTAATTATAACACATCATAAAACGTGATAACTAATTAAGTAAACCAGCAGATTTTCAGTACAGAAAAAAAAAAAAACTTTGATCAAGCGCTACTTGTGCCTAACAAGGCAGAAAAGAATAGTGACACTGTGACCTACACCCATGTTTTAACGAAAGTTGGGCATGTGGCTGACTGCCCCAAATTGTAGATACTTTAAGCATCAACAACTTCAGTTCGAAATACGATCAATTTGTACAAATCAAGTCACTTTTATTCGAGAGGGGAACAACGTAGAATGGAGAAATCCGATAGATGTCTGGAATGCTGATTCACCTTTTTTCAACTGTGAGAACTTCCAGACTAGGCATCTGAACATTAAAGGAATAGACAAATAAGGAATTAAGAAATATCACTGGAACACATGAACTTGGAACAATGAATGAAAACTGAGCGATGTTAATAAATTTATGTGCTTCATATTACAAAACGAATCATGTTAGCATTCACAAGAATTTATATAGCGACATGAAATTTAGCAGAGCACATGATAAAAATCAGCAGGGTTGTTTTATCAGGGTTGTGGAGTCAGGGTTGTGGAGTCAGGGTTGTGGAGTAAGCTAACACATTTTCCGAGTCCTGAAATTTTCGAAGTCCAACTCCGACCACAGGCTCCCGACTCCTGACTCTGTATACAGTTCTTGTTTACTAGTCATATGGCATAGCATTTGTAGTCGGAGTCAGGACATTTTTTTACTAGACATATGGCATAGCATTTGTAGTCGGAGTCAGGACAATGTTTACTAGTCATATGGCATAGCATTCGTAGTCGGAGTCAGGACATTTTTTTAGTAGTCATATGGCATAGCATTCGTAGTCGGAGTCAGGACATTGTTTACTAGTCATATGGCATAGCATTCGTAGTCGGAGTCTGGACATTTTTTACTAGTCATATGGCATAGCATTCGTAGTCGGAGTCTGGACATTTTTTACTAGATATATGGCATAGCATTCGTTGTCGGAGTCAGGACATTTTTTACTACTCATATGGCATAGCATTCGTAGTCGGAGTCTGGACATTTTTTACTAGTCATATGGCATAGCATTCGTAGTCGGAGTCTGGACATTTTTTACTAGTCATATGGCATAGCATTCGTAGTCGGAGTCTGGACATTTTTTAGTGACTGTGACTCCACTAAAAACAACCGACTCCCAACTCCGACTCTACAGCCCAGTATAGATGCAGCATCAAGTTGTCATCTTCTGGTCAACGGTCAAGGTCAATGACAATAGAGTCGACGTCTAACGAAAACATTGGACAAAGAAATGATCATCAACAAATTGAACTGATGTGACAAACTCACCAATATCCAACTAAGGGACAGAATTATTATCTCAATTATTTGTCTTTGCCTTCCCTGCGGAGCATGGAGCTACCAAAGTAGCTGGTTCCCTTGCAGACAATCAGCTGATCGCATTAAAAGACAGTCCGAATTCTGTTAAGGATAAGTTGACTGAATGCAGTGGCGCACAAGTGGGGCGAGGTGATGGTTGGACCCTGAGGATCTTCTCCTTCTTCTTCTTCGTACACTCTCAGACGTCCACTTGAATGTTCTCAAAGAAAGCAGTAGTCAGTTTGAGGCTATTTGAATCCCCGTAAAGCTTTTCCACGAAAGGAGCTGGCGTCGGCCATATGCACTTTCTCTGTACCACATATAAGGGGCAACTTTGAAGCAGATGTTCAGCAGTCATTTTATCAGTGCCACAGTTACACTGATCGGTAGTTCCTATCTTTAGCTTGTGGAATAGATGGTATCTCAATTTGTTGTGGCCAGTGCGGAGTCTGAAGATTACCACTTGTTTTCTTCTGTGGAGCTGGTAGTAAGCATCATTCTGTGTGTGCCCTGGATGTTCAACATTCCATTTGTTTCTGTATCTGATTCTGATAAAACTCTTTGCCTCCTCAAAAGTTATGCTTGCATCAGGCTGAGGTAGATGTGAACCTTCATTTGCCATTCTGTCAGCCTCTTCATTGCCGGTGATGTTACAATGAGATGGGATCCATTGGATCACAACACTTTTGAATCGTTGACAAAGTTTGTGGAGCACTATTCTGAAATCATCCAGGTCTGTATTATTGCGGCTTTTCAACGTTGCAATTACTGACTGTGCATCAGTAAAGAAAGCAACTTGTCTCTCTCCGCTTTCTTCTGTCAATATAACTTCTGCTGCAGTTTTATAGGCCTCTGCTTCCTCTCTGAAGTTGCTGGAGAATCGTCATGTCGCCACTGACATCCTTTTTTCTGCACCAGTGCTTAAGGTCAGAAACACACCCCCACCTCCATTTTCTGTTGCATTTGTTGCTGATCCATCTGTGTATGCATGGGTCCAGGTGTTGCGTGGCTAATGTTTCTCTATGTATTTTGTCGCTATGGATTTTCTATCTGTTGCAGTTTTGCTCTTTTTTCTTTCAATTCCAGGAATGTTTTCTATCATTTTAGGGAAACGATTTTGTTTCCAAACTGGAAGCTTGTGTGCAGTGTAGATGGGTTTAACAGTGGATATTTGATAACCTGAGGATCGACAGGAAGGTGGCTGCTGTCGGACACTATGATGACAGTTCTGTGCAGTTAAAAAGTTTACTTGCAAGCGCAATATATTTTTCCTGCATGTTTACATATAAGGGGGATGGGGGGAGGCTGTGATTAACGATTTATCCCTCTCCAGGTGCCAAAGACTTTGAGTACGCCCCTGACTGTCTGACACAACTAACGCTGTCCTTGCCCACCAGACAAGTGACCCAGATTTGAAATAAGATGTCTAAACGACAATTTTTTTGTTATGCGATGTTATTTTAGCGATTAGAATTTCACTTTTTTCCTCTTCTTGTATTTTTGCCAAATTAACTGTCTGATTCTGATCTAATTCGTCCGAATTATCCAAGGACGATAACTCGGTTTAGAGAAATAACATCCCGTTCAGAAGATCATCGATTATCCCTAACTTCAGTTTTTGAAACGTGAATTATCGGAAGCGCACTTTTCTTTGTGGAATACATTCTTGCTACAAATGTATTTAACTTAAAAAACTGTTGCGATTGCCGAATTGAGCAGTAGAAGCTGATGATACACTGGGTCAGCTATGAACAACAAATGTATTTAGCTTTGTAAATGTTGCCATTGTCCAACTCATCTGTTGATGAGAATGCTACACTCAGCAATGATCCTTGGTAGAAAGACAACTGTTTAAGCTCCACTAATTTGTGTGCGTTGAAACAGGAGAGGTGTGCAAATGTATGTTTCAAGTCAGTGTTTAACTCTGTGGTACTGTAGACTGAATAACTTTAACGAAACGAATAGTCTGAAACCTTCTTACAAAGACAGGAAGTATTTGTTTTTGTACGGTATTCTGCTAGATCAGATATTAAGAGTAAAATGTTCGTATTTAAATGTAGTTCTGGTGACGTTACTTACAACTGGCCAACAATGAGATCGACAAATAATGGAAGAACTGGAAAACTATGACATATGTCTTTGATACCAAAACTGGAAAACTAGGACACATGTCTATGTTCCCAGAACTGGAAAACTATAAGATATGTCTATGATGCCAGAATGGAAAACTACAAGATATGTCTATGATGCCAGAATTGGAAACCTACAAGATATGTCTATGATGCCAGAATTGGAAAACTACAAGATATGAAATATGATGCCAGAATTGGAAACCTACAAGATATGTCTATGATGCCGGAATTGGAAAACTACAAGATATGTCTATGATGCCAGAATTGGAAAACTACAAGATATGTCTATGATGCCAGAATTAGAAACCTACAAGATATGTCTTTGATTCAAGAGCTGGAAGAATATAAGATACATCTTCTTCTTCATAACCCTCCACTCCCAAAGGAGCATAGGCCTTCAACAAACACATGCCAAGTCCTCCAGTCACGTGCCATTATCTCACGTTCTTTCCACGTTCTTTTCATCATTTTTACCTCTGCTTCCAGCTCTCTTCTCCATGTGCTTCTTCGTCTACCTCTGCCTCTCTTGCCCTGGGGGTTCCAGAACAAGGACTGCCTTGTAATGCTATCAACAGGTTTCCTCAGTGTGTGTCCTATCCATCGCCATCGTCTTCTCATTTCTTGTTCCACTGGCACTTGTCTGGTTCTTGTCATCAGTTCCATGTTGGTAACCTTGTTATACCATTTTAATCCCTCTATTCTACGCAAGCACCCGTTTATGAAAGTCTGTAGCTTTTTGGTTGTTGTTTTTATTGTTCCCCGTGTCTCAGAGCCATACAATAGGACTGACTTGACATTTGAGTTGAAGATTCTTATTTTCGTGTTGGACTTGATTTCTCTTGATCTCTATGTTTCCCAATGCAATGAAAGTTCCTCTTGCTTTTTGTATTTTTATTTTGACATCACTGTCTGGACAGCTTTGTCTATATTGCTGCCAAGATATGTGTACGATTCTACATCTTGTAGTGGTGTTTCTTCAAGTTGTCCTTCAAGAAGAACTCTGCATGTCATGTTTTCATATGTTTTCTTTATTAAATTAATGATCTTCAGGGGAAATCCATAATGCCTCATCAATTTCCAAAGTGATTCTATGTCTACACTGTCAAATGCCTTTTCGTAGTCCACAAATCCGATGTATAGTGGTGAATTCCATTCCAGACTTTGTTCAACTATTATTCTCAAATTGGCTATCTGGTCTGCACAGGATCTTTTTTTGTCATAAACCTGCTTGTTCATCTCTCAGTTTCTTGTCTATGGACTCTTTTAATCTCTCGAGGAAATCCTGTTTAATACTTTTCCTGACACTGATAGTAATATTATACCTCTATAATTTGTGCACTCTTGTAAATTTCCCTTCTTAGGCAACTTAACCAGATATCCGTCCTTCCATTCTGCTGGTATTTCTTCCTTTTCCCAGACTTTACCAAGTAATTTATTACAATCTCTGTAGCCGTGTCGATATCTGCTTTGATGGCCTCTGCTGGAATGCCATGTGGTCCAGACTCTTTTCCATCTCTTAGAAGCTTTATGGCTTTCTTTATTTCTTCCTTCGTTGGTCTTTCACAGTTAATTTGTAGCTCTTCTTCTGGTGGCTGGATATCTGGGGGGTTTTGTGGAGCTAGTCTACTGAGAAGGTCCTCAAAATATTCCGTCCACCTCTTCATTTGCTCTTGCATATTGCTGAGCAGTTTTCCATTCTTGTCTTTTATGAGGCAATTTGTTTGCTTGTATTTCCCTGTTAGCTTCTTTGTGCTGTTATACAGTTCTCTCATATTTCCTTTGGCTGCAGCATCTTCTGCCTCTCTTGCCAACTCCTCAATATACTTCGTCTTGTCTCTTTTGATACTTCTTTGTTTGCTTCTGTGTACACTTCTTGAGCCTTGGCTTTGGAACGTCTGGTTTTGCTTGTGTTTAAATCTGCTTTCTTGTTTTTTTCTGTCTTTCATCTTATTGATGGTTTCTGTTATCCATGCTTTTTGTTGTCGTTCCCTTTTCCCCTGTATTTCTTCACAGGTCTCATTCCATACAGTATTGATTTGCTGCCAATAGTCTTCTGTATTCACTACATCTTCCAGCTGTTGGAGCACTTGGAATTTGTTGGATATTGTGACCGCAAATTTGTTGCAAATCTTTCTTGATTTCTTAGATGCCCTACATTAAATGTAGGACATCTAAAAGAAGATATGTCTAATATGCAAGAATTAAAGAAACTGTATAATATGCCTTTGGTGCAAGAAATCGGAAAACTATAAGGTATGTCTATGATCTCAAAAATATAAAACTATAAGAAATGTCTATGATACAAGATCTTTAAAACTATAAGATATGTCTATGATCTCAGAACTAGAAAACTAAAAGATATGCCTATGATGCAGGAAATGAAAAAGATCGACGAATAATGCATGATCTAGAAAACTATGAGATCAGAAAGTGATGCTTGGACTGGACAACTAAGAGATCAGCAAAAGCTGCAAAAACTCGACAACTAAGCAAATGATGAAAACTGTGAGGTTGGTGTCAATGGTAATGATGGGAGATTCTGTATATTTGATAGCTGAAGTAAAGGTCAACATAGCAAAACAATATCAGGGCCCTTTCTTTTCCTAAACAGGCATCAGATCTTATATACAGTTTTTTAACTACAGTATTCAATGTTTAATATAAACACAAGATGGCTTAAGAGCATACATTCTGTTAAACAAAATGTTAAAATGTTACACGTTTTTTCAACTTTTAATTCATTGTTTTGTATTTTACTGTAACTTCAATTTATTTCAATGATATTATATGTTATGTCATTCATGAAAAAAGAAATTAACGTCGCTGAAATACGGTTCGACTCATGGATGATCACAGACAAACTAGGATTTTCTTTCCTAATAGTTAGACTGAGACCAGTGATGTTCTAAGTTGTATTCTTTCAAGTGTAGACGTATCCAGTAAAAAAATAATAAAAACATCATAATGCCACTGTTTTTTTATGAACACGCCTTCCACGTTTTAGGATGAGAATCACTGTGGAAACCGATGAGGTATTATAGGGTCATACGTAAGTTCACCAGCCTTAATAAATAAAACATGAGACATAAAGTAAAGAATGTTTCATGAAGGACAATGTTCAGAGCCCATTGAGATAAAAATTGGAGTCCAGCTGGGATACCTGTTGGAACCACTTCTCGTCTTGCTGGCTGGGTAGAATTTGGAATACAGGATCATCAATCAAAAGAAATAGAATTGAGTTGGCTCTAACAAATCATTTCAAAGATCTAGAATTTGCAAATTACCTTGCTCTTCTGCTCCGTAACTGTAAGTAGATGCAGGACAAAATGAGAATATTTGATAGAGGTGATGGGGGTCTAGGGGTGCACAGAAAGTGGACACATATTGTGGTCATGAATACTCGGTTGATATCCAGACTACGCTTGGGTAACAACCCCTACAAGACATAGCGTCCTGTACATGTCTTGGTGCGATATAATTAACACTGAGAGAACTAACAGTGTTGTCTGTCTGAGAATACAGCAAGCGTAGAAATATACTGCAACCAATGCAGGTCAGATCCAGAAGGACATCGAGAATCTTCAGCTTGTATGTCAAGACAGTATTCTTGAATGGCTCTAAAGTATGACAAGCAAAAAAGTAATTACAAATATAAATAGAAGGGTGCTTACTCTGAATAGAAGGATGAAACGGTTATGATTGGTGAATTGGTGTGGACCTCTTCACCTCACGGTAGAAGGGGAACGACTAAGTAAGCATTGGTGTGGAACTGATGAAAAGAACTGAACAAATACCAGGGGAACTAGATGTGAGGAGAAGAGCTTGGCGTTGGGTAGATTAGATACTGAGGAAAGCAGTTAATATGTTGTCCTTGGTCTGGCGATCCTGTTGTGGGACAAATAGAGGGCGTCTAAACACATAATTAGAGGGTAATTGGAGACAGACTTAAGAGAAATAAATATGACTGTCACGAACGAGATTTTTTTGTTCTCTCGCTCTCTCGATTTCTTTTTCTCTTCTTCTCAATTCCTTCATTTTATTTCTTTAAATGTGTAGACATTGTATTCCTATTCTTACTTTAATGGTCCCTTCTGTCACATAGCGACCTCGCACTAACCGGTCTCAAGACCACCTACACTCATAATTGCTTAGTGTATTAACTTTCACTCATCCGCTCAGACCTCTTCTCCGTATGAACAGAACAGGTGTGTTCATTAAATCTTCCCTACACCCGCATTCCAGTTTCTGTCACCCGAAAATTGGACGATAGTATCATTTCATGCACCTGTGCAAATCGGTTGCCCGGAACAGGTCGCCGGGGGTCCCCCAGTCCTTAATGGAAGTAACTGATATGGTAACTATTGTTGCAGGTAGTAGAGATGTCATGAGTTTTTTACATTCTCAATGTAAAGTAAGGTATTTTCCTGAGACCGAATTCAAATGAAAGTAGTGTCCATGAGTTAATTAAACTAAGATGGGACATGGGTGTGTGGTCCCATAAATCTGTGTCTAGTAAAATGGGATTTCACTGCTTGTAAGTATTTAAGATTTCACTAACAATTCTCCGACACTGCATCCAAAAACTTTGGTCACGAAAGAACCCAACTAGAATGATAAGCAGCTTAGCGCGTAATACTTGACTTTTGACAAAGCCTAGCTTTTTTTGCAAAAGTACAACCGAGTGGTTCTTTTAGGGTAGTCTACACCAGGAGCTTCCGTCTTCATCGATGACGTCGAAACCTGGATCAGGGAAAGAGAACTTCCAACCCCTGAGATCTGCACCTAACACACAAAGTCAAGTGACCGGCATTGCAGTCAGGAATCCAGATAAGTGGCACTATCAAGAACCAGCCACTATAACCACTATAAACACAACTTCCTCAATGTCCTAATGCTGAAAGATAAATAATCTTTGTTTTCAAACTCAAGTGAAATTCTTTAAGTCCTGAGAGAAACTGTCAGTAACTTTATATACACTATTGACTTTTTGGCATTTTTGATTATTTTAAATTCTATAAATATTTGATTGAATACATATTTGATATACGACATTTTATTTCCATCAGTAAAGTTTCATTGTAAATTTATAAAATCAAGATTAGTTATTGACTCTTCTTTGGTGTAACAGTGATGTCTAATACTGTAAGATTATGTCATACTTGTATTTAATTAATGGGGGCTTTTTCTAATAATTCAGTACCTTAGGGAAAAGTGTGGCCTTGATAATTACTAACTCTTAGTCTACTCAGAGGATTCTCAACCTGCTAAGAGACAGTTAATTTCCAGTATCCCTATAAATAGATCTACCAGTGATTCTCACTCTATTTTCTTCCTGCGGAACTTATAGTTGCATTTTCTGCAGATTTTCTTCGAGCCAAATTTCTGTGAGATTATCTTGGACAATCTTGGTACTTATTCATACTTTAATTTTCTTCCATCTATCCATCAATATAATCAGCCAGCTACAATGACACAGAAAGACCTTGAGCAGATGATACGAACAGCAGGACTTGGGGGTGAACAATTTTATGGCTGATGGTCCAATCTATCTATCTATCTATCTATCTATCTATCTATCTATCTATCTATCTATCTATCTATCTATCTATCTATCTATCTATCTATCTATCTATCTATCTATCTATCTATCTATCTATCTATCTATCTATCTATCTATCTACCTACCTACCTACCTACCTATCTATCTATCTATCTATCTATCTATCTATCTATCTATCTATCTATCTATCTATCTATCTATCTATCTATCTATCTATCTATCTATCTACCTGCCTGCTTGCCTGTCTGTCTGTCTGTCTGTAAGTCTATCGGTCTATCTCTCTGTTTGCCGGTCCGTCTTTCTGTTTATCTATCGCTGTCTCTCTGTAACCTTGTAGAACTCTCTATCAGTCTACATACACTTCTGCATCGCTCTTTTTCTGTACATCTGACTGCTTGATTGCCTGTTTGCCTTTCTGCACGCTACACTTCTCTGGCTGTCTCGCTGCCTGTATCTGCTCGCAAATCTTGTATTGGTCAACCTTGTTGTTTCTGTCTCCCCTGCTTATCTATATGGGGCAGTCCAAAGTCAGTCTAATCTTTCTCTGTCAATGTCTGACCTTATAAATGAGAATTGTGTGTTATCGTGTTGTATCTTCACCACATCCGTTACCCCATTTATCCTAGCTCAACATATATTCCTGGTTTATTCCATTCTGAGGTTCTTATGGTCATGACCTGTGAAGGTCCTCGAGGTCACTGAGGAGACAATAATCTTTAGCTCCCCAAGGAGCATAGGCCTTCTACAAACACATGCCAGGTCCTTCAGCTCATACTGTATCACGCTGTCTTCGTCATTTTCACTTCTGTCTTCAGTTCTCTTCTCCATGTGTCGTCTGGTCTACGTCTGCCAGAACTTCTCCATGTGTAGTCTGGTCTACGTCTGCCAGAACTTCTCCATGTGTCGTCTGGTCTACGTCTGCCAGAACTTCTCTGCCAGAACTTCTCCATGTGTCGTCTGGTCTACGTCTGCCAGAACTTCTCCATGTGTCGTCTGGTCTACGTCTGCCAGAACTTCTCCATGTGTCGTCTGGTCTACGTCTGCCAGAACTTCTCCATGTGTAGTCTGGTCTACGTCTGCCAGAACTTCTCCATGTGTCGTCTGGTCTACGTCTGCCAGAACAAGGACTGTCTTGTATCAACAGGTGTCCTCAATGTTTGTCCTATCCATCTCCATTTTTCCTCTTCTCGTCTATTGGTCCACTGGAACATGTCTGGTGATTTTGTCATACCATTTTAAAGGAAGGATAGGACTATTGCTATTTTAGGCATGTCGTAGGAGCCAGCAAATATTAGGTTGTACATGGGTCTCGCAATATCATGTAATAATAAGATACAGAAACTACCGGTGTAAACCACGTGAGAGTACTTTGGCTGAGACTTTCTGCCAGGACATCAGCTACAGTGGTGGCTTCGTGCTGCTTGAGAAACGACAAGGTCAAATTAAGAAGGCAGAAAGTTATGAAGTTTGCTGATCGAGAACAATTCTCGTGGCGAGATATCCAATCCAACTTTATGTGTATTTTACAATATATATCTTCACGTGTTCTGCACACTTCATCTCTTGGGTTCTCTTTAGGTCTTGTCGTGGCGTGTTAGCTGCTTATTTGAGGTTTTACGTGACGTGGTTTCTCATATTATATTGTTTTATTTATGTCCTAGCTTCATAATACGAGCGTATGTTGTGGCCGTGTAGTTCTCGGGGTCTCTAAGTAGATAATGACAGAACAGTCCTACTCACGGATCTAATTCAATTATTTGGCACCCGGGGTGGATCCTTAATTTGGCCACCCCCTCCTAACCCCCCCCCCCCGTACGCCCCCCCCCCCACCCCACGCCACTTATTAAAACATACAAAAAGAAAATTTAAGTTTGCAAGTAGAATATTTAACTGTACAGTACTATCATAATGGTGTCCTATGAGACCCCTCCCTCCTGTATCATAATGGTGTCCTATGACGCCCCTCCCTCCTGTATCATAATGGTGTCCTATGAGACCCCTCCCTCCTGTATCATAATGGTGTCCTATGACGCCCCTCCCTCCTGTATCATAGTGGTGTCCTATGAGACCCCTCCCTCCTGTATCATAATGGTGTCCTATGACGCCCCTCCCTCCTGTATCATAATGGTGTCCTATGACGCCCCTCCCTCCTGTTTAATAATGGTGTCCTATGACGCCCCTCCCTCCTGTATCATAATGGTGTCACAGCAATCAAAGGGTTAAAGAACGGTAAAGCTCCGGGCCATGATAACTTAAATGCAGAGCTATTTAAGACAGACCCTGAGCTAGCAGCAGAACTATTAGAACCACTATTTGCACAAGTGTGGAAAACGGGGACAACACCATCAGAGTGGAACAAAGGAATAATTGTCAAATTGCCCAAGAAGGGAGATCTTTCAGACTGCAATAATTGGAGAGGAATCACTCTTCTCTCAGTTCCCAGCAAAATACTAGGCAGGATAATTATACAGAGAATTTCAAAGGCAGTAGACTACAAACTGAGGAAAGAACAAGCAGGATTTAGAAAGAACAGAAGATGTGTAGACCATATATTCACTCTCAGGAACATTATAGAGCAGTGCTCAGAATGGCAAAGACAGCTTTACATAAATTTTGTTGATTTTGAAAAGGCTTTTGACAGCATACATAGGGACAGTTTATGGAAAATACTGAGGGCTTATGGAATTCCAAGCTGCATAGTGTCAATCATAAAAAGCCTCTATGCCAACTTTACGTGTAGTGTTGGGCAGAGCAACCTAACCTTCGAGGTGAAGACAGGAGTACGACAGGGATGCCCCTTATCAACCACTCTATTTTTAACAGTCATAGACTGGGTGATGCGCCAGACAACAGAGGGCAGTCCAAGAGGAATAAGATGGACTACATTTTCAACATTGGAAGATCTGGAATATGCAGATGACATTGCACTGCTGGCACATTCACATCAACACATCCAGGAAAAAAACGGATAGACTTAATAAATTTAGCCAGCAGGTGGGCTTGAACATCAATTTAAAGAAGTCTGAGGTCATGACGCTCAATGTGAGCAACCCTGAGCCCATATCAGTAAGGAATCAGCAACTGGTACAGACAGATACCTTCACATACCTAGGAAGCATAGTAACACCAGACGGTGGGGCAGGCAAAGACATCAACATCAGAATGAATAAGGCAAGAACAGCCTTCTTTAGCCTAAATAACATCTGGAAGTCCTCCCAATACAGCACAAGCACAAAATTAAGATTATACCAGAGTTGCGTGCTTTCTGTGCTTCTCTATGGTGCGGAATGCTGGAGAGTCACAGAGAAGGAAATGTCAAAATTGTCCTCTTTTCACACAACATGCCTAAGAAAAATTCACCGAATCTTTTGGCCGAATACCATCACCAACCAAGATCTGCTTACTCGTAGCAAGCAAGAGGACATGCATACCATCATAGCTGGCAGACGCTGGAGCTGGGTTGGTCATGTCCTCAGAAGAGACCCCGATGCCATCACAAGAACAGCTATGCTTTGGACCCCTGAAGGAAAGCGAAAGAGAGGCCGACCAAAAACAACTTGGCGGAGGACTGTGGAGGCTGAGATGCAAAGAATGAACCAGAGTTGGGGCACTGTACGAAGGATGGCCACCGACCGTGCAAAGTGGAATCAATTTGTTGTTGCCCTACAAGACGCCACTAGGCGTGATGGCCACAGACTGCTTTGACCGTCGGTGGTCAAGGATCGAAGAAGAAGAAGATGAGACCCCTCCGTCCTGTAACATAATGGTGTCCTATGACGCCCCTACCTTACTTACTTAGTCGTTCCCCTTCTACCGTGAGGTGTAGAGGTTTGGAAGAGAGAGCGCCAGACTATCCTATCAGCTGTCTTCCTCTTGGCCTGGTTCCATTCTAGTCCTCGATCCTTCAAAGATTGTCTAATGTTGTCCTCCCAGCGGACTCTAGGTCGTCCTCGGGGTCTGGATCCTTGGCTCTTTGTTTCCCATGCTTGTCGTGGTATCCGATCTTCTCCCATTCTGCAGACATGGCCAAACCATCTTAATTGGGACTGTTCTACTTGGGTCTGCAGGGGGTAGGATTTAAGGCCTTGACGTATCGTCTGGTTGCGTACCATGTCTCTTCTTGTTACTTCAACCACCTTCCTCAGATACCTCATTTCTGAGGTTTGGATCTGGCTTTTATGGGTTGTAGTCATTGCCCATGACTCGCATCCGTATGTGTCCTATGACGCCCTACCTCCTGTATCATAATGGTGTCCAATGACGCCCCTCCCTCCTGTATCATAATGGTGTCCTATGACGCCCCTACCTCCTGTATCATAATGGTGTCCTATGACGTCCCTACCTCCTGTATCATAATGGTGTCCTATGACGCCCCTCCCTCCTGTATCATAATGGTGTCCTATGACGCCCCTACCTCCTGTATTATAATGGTGTCCTATGACGCCCCTACCCCCTGTATCATAATGGTGTCCTATGACGCCCCTCCCTCCTGTATCATAATGGTGTCCTATGACGCCCCTACCTCCAGTATCATAATGATGTCCTATGACGCCCCTATCTCCTGTATCATAATGGTGTCCTATGACGCCCCTACCTCCTGTATCATAATGGTGTCCTATGACGCCCCTCCGTCCAGTATTATAATGGTGTCCTATGACGCCCCTACCTCCTGTATCATAATGGTGTCCTATGACGCCCCTCCCTCCTGTATCATAACGGTGTCATATGACGCCCCTACCTCCTGTATCATAATGGTGTCCTATGAGACCCCTCCCACCTGTATCATAATGGTGTCCTATGACACCCATCCCTCCTGTATCATAATGGTGTCCTATGACGCCCCTCCCTCCTGCATCATAATGGTGTCCTATGACGCCCCTACCTCCTGTATCATAATGGTGTCCTATGAGACCCCTCCCTCCTGTATCATAATGGTGTCCTATGACGCCCCTCCCTCCTGTATCATAATGGTGTCCTATGACGCCCCTACCTCCTGTATCATAATGGTGTCCTATGAGACCCCTCCCTCCTGTATCATAATGGTGTCCTATGACGCCCCTCCCTCCTGTATCATAATGGTGTCCTATGACGCCCCTACCTCCTGTATCATAATGGTGTCCTATGACGCCCCTACCTCCTGTATCATAATGGTGTCCTATGACGCCCCTACCTCCTGTATCATAATGGTGTCCTATGAGACCCCTCCCTCCTGGCTGTCAACCGGGGAGGACCAATCCATGCACCCCGTTAGTACGCCACTGGGCCAGTTGCTCCCAGGTTGACACAGTTTATGCGGCTGCGCATTAGGCTGGCAACTTAATTATGTCAAAATCGTTGCTACAGAAACCACAGCTACAAGCGTATGCGTGATTTGACGTAAACTTCAAAGATATGGACCAGCTTTGGCAGTGGGTCGTGATTTGACGTAAACTTCATAGATATGGACCAGCTTTGGCGGTGGGTCGTGATTTGACGTAAACTTCATAGATATAGACCAGCTTTGGCGGTGGGTCGTGATTTGACGTAAACTTCATACATATGGACCAGCTTTGGCGGTGGGTCGTGATTTGACGTTTTTTTTTTTTTTTCGTTTTTTTTTTTTTTTTTTTTTTCGTACGCCCGCTAATACTCAAGGCGAAATCTCAGGTTATTATTAATACCTGACATTGATTTTACGTGAGTATCCCTTTTTTCTTGTACAGAGACAGGTGTCCCTCGCCATTCAGGCAGATACTCGCCGATTTCAGAGGTACCCATTAGAGCTGGGTCGGCTCAGGAGCCGCCAATCCCTGGTCGACGACACTCCTTCAAATGTCTTCGCCAGGTCTCGAGTTAATCCAGTCCAAATCCCGGTCGACGAAAAATCCTCAAATGCCGTCGCCCGGGTTAGATCCTGCATCACCCGGTCGCCAGAGCGGTGTAGTAACCACTACGCTAGCGCGGCTCCCGTGATTTGACGTAAACTTCATAGATATGGACCAGCTTTGGCGGTGGGTCGAGATTTGACGTAAACTTCATAGATATGGACCAGCTTTGGCGGTGGGTCGTGATTTGACGTAAACTTCATAGATATGGACCAGCTTTGGCGGTGGGTCGTGATTTGACGTAAACTTCATAGATATGGACCAGCTTTGGCGGTGGGTCGTGATTTGACGTAAACTTCATAGATATGGACCAGCTTTGGCGGTGGGTCGTGATTTGACGTAAACTTCATAGATATGGACCAGCTTTGGCGGTGGGTCGTGATTTGACGTAAACTTCATAGATATGGACCAGCTTTGGCGGTGGGTCGTGATTTGACGTAAACTTTATAGATATGGACCAGCTTTGGCGGTGGGTCGTGATTTGACGTAAACTTCATAGATATGGACCAGCTGTGGCGGTGGGTCGTGATTTGACGTAAACTTCTTAGATATGGAACAGCTTTGGCGGTGGGTCGTGATTTGACGTAAACTTCATAGATATGGACCAGCTTTAGCGGTGGGTCGTGATTTGACGTAAACTTCATAGATATAGACCAGCTTTGGCGGTGGGTCGTGATTTGACGTAAACTTCATAGATATGGACCAGCTCTGGCGGTGGGTCGTGATTTGACGTAAACTTTATAGATATGGACCAGCTTTGGCGGTGGGTCGTGATTTGACGTTAACTTCATAGATATGGACCAGCTTTGGCGGTGGGTCGTGATTTGACGTAAACTTCATAGATATGGACCAGCTTTGGCGGTGGGTCGTGATTTGACGTAAACTTTATAGATATGGACCAGCTTTGGCGGTGGGTCGTGATTTGACGTAAACTTCATAGATATGGACCAGCTTTGGCGGTGGGTCGTGATTTGAAGTAAACTTCATAGATATGGACCAGCTTTGGCGGTGGGTCGTGATTTGACGTAAACTTCATAGATATGGACCAGCTTTGGCGGTGGGTCGTGATTTGACGTAAACTTCATAGATATGGACCAGCTTTGGCGGTGGGTCATGATTTGACGTAAACTTCATAGATATGGACCAGCTTTGGCGGTGGGTCGTGATTTGACGTAAACTTCATAGATATGGACCAGCTTTGGAGGTGGGTCGTGATTTGACGTAAACTTCATAGATATGGACCAGCTTTGGCGGTGGGTCGTGATTTGACGTAAACTTCATAGATATGGACCAGCTTTGGCGGTGGGTCGTCATCCTTAAGGAGTGAAACAGAAATACTGCTGAGAGAAAAGAAAGCCATTTATAAAACACTCGTTTCTCCCTTCAAGATCAGAACAAAAGAGACAACCTCCATTAAAATTAGGAATGAACATGAGACAAGCAACTGCATAGCAAAACTGTACATCGGGCTAAGCGCCGTAGAAATACGCAACTTCTGTTATTATGAGATAGCGTCACTGGTGTAGACCGTGTGGCCGGAACGTTGGCCATTTTTGTGTGTATCGTCAATAGTAAGACGTTCACATACGTCACCTATTAGAGTAAAGGTAATGATAGTCTCATACCAGATACTTCCGTAGGGGAGAAGTGTTTGAGACCACTTTTGCAATGTCCAGTATAATATAATGAGGTGGGTCGACCAGGTTCCTTTCTCGCTGTCTTTGCCTTCCCTAAATCAAGAGCAGAGTCAAGTATCCATTTACAGCAGGTTAGACGTGAACCTGACGCAACCAGGATCAGGTTTCGAATGCCAAACCCGATAACTTTACCGCGAGAGGCTAGCTGTCTAACAACTGAACCAACGTGATGCTCGCTGAGTAAACAATAGGTAAAGGTAGTCACGTAGCCGATACAGCCGTAGTGGAGTGAAGTGTTAGAGACTTTACCATACTAGATCCAGCACCGAGAGGTAGGGTGACAAGTTCTCTTCCTCGCTGCCTTTCCCTTCCCTAACTCAGAGAGCAGAGTCAGGTACAAATTAACAGCTGGTTAGACTGGAGCGTGTCGGTACCGTGATTTGAACCCAGCATCTTTGCCGCGAGAGTAAGACGCTGCAATCGATGAACCAACAAGGCTCAGACATCTGCAATTTGTCATCAAACGTAATACTAGCAGGGATATATGTGGCAGAGGATCGATCATGCATGTATACAATCAGCCTGTTATAGGAACAATCATTTATATTTTTCAACAGTTGCTGAGGGAGACGGAACAACTATGAGTATCCTCAACGCGCAATGATATCGATTCTGAACTAGAATATCAATAAAACAACCAACTTTTGCAAACCCAGTGTTGTCATGCGAAGTACGTTGTTAACCTTGGTTAATAAAGGGTGTTTTACAGTATTTCACTAATATCACTTACACTAATTAATTTTTAATAATTACTGTTATACCGTATATTTGGACACTCATCCTAATTTAACCAATTTACTGCGTCTTTAGGCTGAACGGTGCGTGCCTCGTCAAAACAAGGGAAAACTCCTATTTTAAACAAATTGTCATACATACAAAAAATACATACATAACATACATACATAACACACATACATAATTGTTACGTGCAGTCTTTGATATCTTGCAATATTATACATTTGTATGCTTGTTATGTTCGCAAATATTTTGTAAACAAAATAGATACTTTTTCGTGCTTAAGGAAAAGTCATTATTGAGTTACTTCCCTTGAAAGGAGTTTCGCCACTTTCGATCGAACTCCGCGGATGAATCCAGTTTTACTGCGATTTATTCTTTGTTTGGGTAGAAATAGATTGTTCTTGCTTCAGAATATCTATGGCCTGAATTTATGTGTAGTGTTTGTCTAGGTAGGACGAGTCTGTCTTATATCTGTATATCTTTACATATCTCAGTCGAACTATATGTTCTTTGTCGCTAGAAAGGTCAAAGGCTGTTCAACGGATGTGTGGCTAGAGAGGTGTGTTTTGGCTTCGCCCTGATGATGGGCGCTGTTGTGTTCTCTGTATCGCCTTGTCGCCGGAAAAAAGTGATCTCAATATTTATGGGGAAAGTGATAGTCGTCTAGACCTATCGTGTATGCTTTACCCCAGTGTTTATTCTTATTGCCAAGGAATGGCAGAATCATATTTCTGATACCAAGGTAACAAAAGTACTTCTTATGAACTCTCTTACGAAGCCATCGTTTCGATAGGCAGACGCACGATTTGTACGTCTGAGGGAATATGTAACTAGATGAAGATGACATTCATTTCTAGCAGCACTATATTGTATGATGAAGCCAATTGTATCAATGATAGAATCTACAAAGCCATAAGGACATTTAATGAATGACCAGCTTTGATACAGCTGCCTAGTTTGTATCAAAAAGAAAGTGAGTGACAGCTCACGAGAGAAGCCATCGTGTATCCAAATATTTTGTGACTTTCAAGAAGAGAAAAGGGATGCCCCGTATTATCGCTTGATGAGTCCAGAGATCACTGCTACAGATGAGAACCCATTATCAGTGGTTCAATATTATATATGAAAATATGTGCTGAACTTTACATAGAGGAATCTTCGCTAGTCGAGGTTAGGTCTAGAAGCCATCTTGAATATTGTTTATAAACTGACGTGCCTTGTCAGTAAACTCAGATGATATATATATGGGCAATACTGAGTGCTTGTCTACTGACATTCCATTGTGCTATTATTCAACGAGTGCCCATGTATCATTGCAAGACCATTTATCAATTGTACCATGATGTATTATGCCAACCTGTGATTTGTCACTGTATCCGTGCTGTCGAATGTGTACGTCCAATTAAACTGTAACAAAAAGTACACAGCAGTTGGCGTCGATGACTTCCAGCCATACATGAGTGAGAAAAAGAACATTTATCAACTCTTCGAACTCTTTCATCATTCGCGTATTATACTCTCACTCTATGTCTACACACCACTGCGTAGGTCGAGTTGATATTCCTATTCCTAACAACCACTCTGACGAGCAACGCTGGGGCCAACAACAAGTCTTTAACATTGGAGCTTCCACAGACCACCATACCTCTTAACACTGTGGTCCTGTAAATAGTTGATGTCAGTGTGAACAAGGAACAATACAACTTCATATCTATACACCATTCAACAGTATATATAGAAACAGCATTTAACTCTGGTGGAATTCAACAAAGAGCGTATTTAACACTGATGGCCAATATTAAACACTGGCGAGCCAGCTTTCTGGGTTTGACCTCGCAGAAGTTGAGAAGTCAACAGACTACCGATACCAGACCGTTTCCTGTGGCTGATACGACACACTTGCAGTATTAGTTTGCTCTTTGTCAACACTTTGTCACGTGACCTATCAAGTGAATGCAGTATCTAGGTCAGCGTTGTTGACATTTTTACGCTTAGACATTACAGAGTGTCACAGTACAGAGATGATACTTTGAAGGCCATAAACTGTTCTATTGTTACAGTATTGTTGAACATAAGTGCGTAAATTTCATCGATGGACCTTCTTATGTTCTACTATTGTGTTGAACTTTAATATTTAAGGCCAGAATTTGTAATTCAATAAAGTGGCAGTTTATTTATTTTCATAGGAATAACTTTGCCATTACTGTAAAACTGAGCCTATTTTGCAACACATACTATCATACACATAATTTATATATTTATGTTACATGTTATTTGTTTGTATAGTATATTAGTTTATATGTCAGCGGGTTGTGTTTAGGTTGGGCGGTGTCCTCACAAAAGAATATCCCACGTCATAGAGGGTCCGTTGTGGGCGTTTTCTTTAGGTGCAATTTCCTTAATTGGAAATTTGCTTGCAACAACTAGTTGCTATTGGTGTTAGCTGTAACGACCTGTACCCATCATTATTTTTGTAACATTTTTCTGTTCTTTAGTTTTGTTCGATTTGTTTGTATTTGTAGGTCTCCCCTTTCCTTTTATTTAGTTGTATACACAATTTATATTCATATACTGTAGCGTCATTTGTGTTGTTATTCCTTTGCAGATTCGGTGATTATTTTCATTGATTTCCCTATTTGATTTCTGCAAATGTTTTCATATTGTCAGTCTTATTTGTGCTTTATGTATGCTGTTGGTTGACATATGTTTTATATAGGTATATTTCATAAGACACTATTGCTTGTGCACTGCACTTGGATTATGGTATAAACCAGTACTTTATTATTATTACTGGTATACAAGAAATTATACAAGACCTTATTAAGGCTTGTGACCCACTGAGATTGAGATAGTGTACTGATTAATCAAGTCATTAAGAACTTGTGGTATTATTATTGTTTCAGGTTATTAGTATTATTGTTAGACATCATGTCTACATTAGAATACTTCATTGCACAAGGGAAATCCCTTGATAAGACTGGTATGGAATTAGAACAATTTGCAATTGCTCAATATGACAAAGCATTAGCTGCAGAAGAAAGAAAAGCTGCTGCAGAAGAGAAAAAAGCTCTGGCTGAAGAGAAAAGATTAGAAAGAGAAGCTGAACAAAAGAAATTGCAGATACAGAATGAAGAAAAAAGATTCCAGATGGAAATGGAAAAAGAAAAAAGAAAAGATGAAGCTGCTGCAGAAGAGAGAAAAGCTGCTGCTGCTGCTGAAGAGAGAAAAGCAATAAGAGAATATGAACACCAAAAAGAACTTTTAGCATTTGAGTTAGAAAAGTTAAAATTAACAAACATAAGTAATGTTAGTCAAGCATCTAGTGGTAATGGTAAACCTTCTACTTACAAGGTTAAGGTTCCACCGTTCAATCAGTCCAGTGACGATATTAAATTCTGGCTGGATAGATTTGAACGTTCTTGTCGTACTCATAATGTGGATAAATCACAATATGCTAATCAATTAGCAGAAAACTTGAAAGGTGAATCTCTGACTAGGTTATGCCTTGTAGGAGAAGCAGATAAGGATAATTATGATGTCATTAGGGCGGCTTTGATAAAAAAAATACCAGCTAAGTGAGGAAGGCTATCGCCTTTTGTTTAAGACGATGGTGCCTGAGACAGGTGTAGAATTCTCAGAATTCATTGCAAAGGCACGTCTCACAGTTGATCGTTGGATTGAGCTTTCCAAAACAGAAAAAACGTATGAAGGACTTATGGATTTGTTGCTCAGAGATAAGATTATGTCATGTGTTAACAAACCATTCCTTGAATTTATACATGAGCGTAAACCCAAATCACTAAAGGAAATGGAAGAATATTGTTCCCAATATGTCACTGCACACCCCGACGTGACTTTTGGCAACACTAAGATTAAGGAGTGTATGCCAATTGCTTCAGCAACACCATACAATCCCAATTATTCACACAGATTTCAGGGACCCCAAAACAGATTTGATAAAAAAGGTAACCATAATAGTTATCAAAACCAAGGTAACCAATCATTTCAGGGTTCTTCTTCGAAGAACTGGAGACGAGCTGATAGCTCTCGACACAGGGGTGGTCATAATTATAGGAATTTCCGTAGAGGAAGTAATTATAGAAACTATCCGAGTCATCCGTCTTGGAGTCAACAAGATCATAATTACAGAGATACTCATTATAATGAATATGATAATGGTAACCAAGAGAACTATGACTCAAACCCAAATAGGGGTTACAATAGAGGTAACAATAACTACAGAGGTAATAATAACCGAGGTAGATCTCAAAACAGAAGACATAAACCACATTTTCAGGCAAACTCTGCACAGCAAGAGTCTCATGAAGCCTATAAACAGAGTAAAGATAATAATGATGCTAGTAATATGGCATGTTCCGCTTTTGATTTTGGGAGAGCATCTCAGTGCCCCCAATGCAAAACATTATTTGAGCCAACCACAGTGTCTACTTTAAGCTGTGGCCATCCTCTTCCTGCTCTTCCTGCATCAGTCGCGCATGATGGAAGAGGTTCTCTTGTCCTACATAAGGGTTTAGTACATAACAATCCAGTCTCCGTTCTATTTGATTCTGGATGCACCACAATTGGTGTTAGGCAGTCACTCGTAGATCCTTCCCGTGCCACTGGACAAGTAGTCAAATGTGTAACATTTGGCGGCACATTAGAGAAATACTCTACTGCTATCATTAGGATTGCTACTCCTTTCTTTACAGGAGATGTACACGCATGTCTTCTTCCGAATCCGATCGCTGACCTTATCATCGGTCGCATTCATGGAGTCAAAGAATGCACTCCGCAACAAATTTCCGCGTGGGAAAAGCAAAACATGCAGATTGCTAACGCTGTAGTCACTAGAGCTCAGGCTCTTAATATGCCTCAAACTTCATCTACTGAAGATAATGAAGTGCATAACCAAGATGATCCCTTGGTAATTTCTCGTGACTCGTTTATAAAACAGCAAGAAGATGATCCCACTCTGAAGAAATTCTTCATTCTTGCAACTAAAGGTGATCCGAATAAAGACACAAGTCGTATATCTTGGATTACAAAGAAGAATGGCGTACTTGTACGTATAGTTCAAGACTCCATTACGTCAAGTCATTCTCAAATCCTGGTTCCCAAGAATTTGAGAGTTAAAATTTTGCAGCACGCTCACGACTCTCAGTGTGCTGGACACATGGGTTTTTCCCGTACTAAGTCAAGAGTTCTTGCGGCTTTCTTTTGGCCATTGGTAAACAAGGACATACGAATTTATTGTCGATCTTGTAAAGTATGTCAGGAAGTTAAATCCAAAGGTCCACGCCATGCTGCACCCATTCAGGCGGCAGACATTCCTATTCGGCCGTTTCAAAAAATGGCCATAGACATTATTGGTCCATTTAAGATCAAGTCTGCCAGAGGACATCAGTTTATCTTGACGTGTGTTGATATGTGCACACGTTGGCCAGAGGCTATTCCTCTGAAGAGCATTACTACTGCTGACATTGCAGATGCTCTTTGGCTTATATTTTCTCGTCTGGGTTTCCCCGGAGAGATATTATCAGACCATGGCACCCAACTAATATCAGATACCATGTCTCAAGTAATGTCTACTCTGCAGATAGATAGATCTTTAAGTAGTATCTATCATCCAATGTCTAATGGGATGGTCGAACGCCTTAATAGAACACTTAAAAACTTACTAGGGAAGATAACTGAAGATCATCCTCAAGACGGGGACAGAGTTTTACCCGCGGCCCTCTTCGCTTACAGAGAGGTCCCCAATGAACATACAGGATTTTCTCCCTTTGAACTTGTCTTTGGCGCGCGTCCGCGCGGCCCTTTGTCGTTGCTTCATGATCTCATAACATCTGACAATATTGACGATGACACAAAGTCATCCTACGAATATGTCATCGCGTTGAGACAAAAGATTATCGAAGCATGCAAATTAGCAACTTCTTCTTCCGAATTTGCGAAACAGAAGGCAAGGCAATTTGCCAATAAGAAGAGATGCTTACGACAACTTTGTCCTGGTGACAAAGCATTTGTATTACTACCTTGTAGGGAAAACAGACTACTTATTTCTTGGAAAGGTCCGTACGATATAATATCGAAAATTTCCGATGTCGACTATATTGTCGATATTGATGGGAAGCATAAAACCTTCAACATCAATATGCTTACTGAATTCCATGAACGTCCGGATTATTTACAACCCATTTTCCAAGCAACGGACGATTCTCCAGTACAACATGGTCATTACTCATCACTGTCCGTGATACAGGATGAGGAAACGAGTTTTTCAGATGTAAATCTTCCTCTTCCAATGATCCCACTTCATTCTAGTGAATCATGGAAGAACGTTACTGTCTCTCCTGATTTGTCTCTAGGAGAACAGCGACAAGTTTCAACTATGTTGCAAACATTTCAGGATGTACGCACTGACATCCCTGGACAAACTCATGTCATTGAACATGACATTGTTCTAACTGACCATACTCCTATTAGGGTTAGACCTTATCCTACCCCTATACATTTTCAAGCACAGGTCGAGAAAGAGTTGGATGAGATGATAGATTTGAAAATAATCGAACCATCCACCTCTGCATATTCTTCGCCGATGGTTATTGTTCGGAAAAAAGACAATAACATTCGTCTTTGCGTTGACTATCGCAAATTGAATCAAGTAACGAAGTTCGATGCTGAACCTATGCCTTTACTGGAAGAGCTACTTACTCGACTTTCCAAATCTCATTTTTTCACTAAACTTGATTTGTCTAAAGGATATTGGCAAGTACCTTTATCTGAACGCGCCAAACCTCTCACGGCTTTTTCAACACCTAGAGGTTTGTTCCAATGGAATTTTATGCCTTTCGGTCTTATGAACGCACCAGCTACATTCGTACGCATGATGCGCCGAATCCTATCTTATCGGTCAGATGTCATTACATATCTAGACGACATCTGTCTTTTCAGCGATACTTGGGAAGATCACTATTCAGGGTTAGATGAATTGCTGTCTACTTTGCGCGAGCACAACCTGACAGCGAAACCCTCTAAAGCCTATATTGGTTTTAGCGAAATTTCTTTCCTAGGCCACCGAGTTGGTCATGGTTTCCTAAAGACAGAGGACCATAATACTAGTAAGATACTTAATATCTCTATCCCTAAGACTAAAAAACAGGTGAGAAGTCTGTTAGGTCTTATTCAATTTTATGGCAGATTCATTCAGAATCTATCCTCTATCATGGCACCTCTTTCTACACTTCTAAAGAAAGGCTCGCCTAATATGGTCCACTGGTCTCAGGAATGCCAATGCTCTTTGGATAAGATTAAAACATTGTTTTCAACACCACCTATTTTAGTGTTACCTACTAAAGATAAGGCATTCGTTCTTCGTAGTGACGCTTCATCCACTGGGATTGGAGCGGCACTAATGCAAGAGTACTCTGGAACTCTGCATCCTGTAATGTATATTTCCAGAAAACTTAATGCGGCAGAAAGGAATTATTCGGTTTTAGACCGTGAGCTATTAGCTATAGTTTGGTCAATTCTCAAACTACAAAGATTCCTTCTAGGCGCACATTTCATAGTAGAAACCGACCAAAAAGCTCTTACTGCTATACAGAGTAAGAATTTGAAGAGCTCGAGATCTACTCGATATGCAATTGCTCTTCAACCTTTTCATTTCTCTGTGCGAGCTATTCGTGGATCAGATAATGTGATGGCAGACATTCTGTCAAGATGCCCACATGATTCCACATAACTATTAGGTCTTAGACTTCTTGATATGTCTAGTTCTATAATAGTTCCTTTTCTATATCAAGATAGATACACATTTGTAATTTAATAATATAATGATTGTATCACTACTTAGCGGTTCAGTGATGTTTATTCACCGCTGTTCTTTAATGATTTTTCTTCATAAATCATAAATTTAAGATATCTAATACGAAATTATGGTATGAAATTTTTTATGCATTGTATAATTGCCATAATTGTATTATACGTGGATCACACCTTCCTGGAAACATTTATTCGTAGAGAAACAATTTCTCTCAGATTATGAGATATATTCTCACCAGTCGCTCCATAAGTCGACTTAGCCTCATATTAGGCGTTATAATTATTCCTGATATTTTCATCTGCGCATTACCCATGCGTTGTGAGCCTATTGTACGTTGCTCCTAGATGTATTTCAAAAAAAAAAAAGTTCCATTTTTTTTTCCCCGGGAGGTGTGGTAAGACTGTTACGTGCAGTCTTTGATATCTTGCAATATTATACATTTGTATGCTTGTTATGTTCGCAAATATTTTGTAAACAAAATAGATACTTTTTAGTGCTTAAGAAAAAGTCATTATTGAGTTACTTCCCTTGAAAGGAGTTTCGCCACTTTCGATCGAACTCCGCGGATGAATCCAGTTTTACTGCGATTTATTCTTTGTTTGGGTAGAAATAGATTGTTCTTGCTTCAGAATATCTATGGCCTGAATTTATGTGTAGTGTTTGTCTAGGTAGGACGAGTCTGTCTTATATATGTATATCTTTACATATCTAAGTCGAACTATATGTTCTTTGTCGCTAGAAAGGTCAAAGGCTGTTCAACGGATGTGTGGCTAGAGATGTGTGTTTTGGCTTCGCCCTGATGATGGGCGCTGTTGTGTTCTCTGTATCGGCTTGTCGCCGGGAAAAAAGTGATCTCAATATTTATGGGGAAAGTGATAGTCGTCTAGACCTATCGTGTATGCTTTACCCCAGTGTTTATTCTTATTGCCAAGGAATGGCAGAATCATATTTCTGATACCAAGGTAACAAAAGTACTTCTTATGAACTCTCTTACGAAGCCATCGTTTCGATAGGCAGACGCACGATTTGTACGTCTGAGGGAATATGTAACTAGATGAAGATGACATTCATTTCTAGCAGCACTATATTGTATGATGAAGCCAATTGTATCAATGATAGAATCTACAAAGCCATAAGGACATTTAATGAATGACCAGCTTTGATACAGCTGCCTAGTTTGTATCAAAAAGAAAGTGAGTGACAGCTCACGAGAGAAGCCATCTTGTATCCAAATATTTTGTGGCTTTCAAGAAGAGAATAGGGATGCCCCGTATTATCGCTTGATGAGTCCAGAGATCACTGCTACAGATGAGAACTCATTATTAGTGGTTCAATATTATATATGAAAATATGTGCTGAACTTTACATAGAGGAATCTTCGCTAGTCGAGGTTAGGTCTAGAAGCCACCTTGAATATTGTTTATAAACTGACGTGCCTTGTCAGTAAACTCAGATGATATATATATGGGCAATACTGAGTGCTTGTCTACTGACATTCCATTGTGCTATTATTCAACGAGTGCCCATGTATCATTGCAAGACCATTTATCAATTGTACCATGATGTATTATGCCAACCTGTGGTTTGTCACTGTATCCGTGCTGTCGAATGTGTACGTCCAATTAAACTGTAACAAAAAGTACACAGCAGTTGGCGTCGATGACTTCCAGCCATACATGAGTGAGAAAAAGAACATTTATCAACTCTTCGAACTCTTTCATCATTCGCGTATTATACTCTCACTCTATGTCTACACACCACTGCGTAGGTCGAGTTGATATTCCTATTCCTAACAACCACTCTGACGAGCAACGCTGGGGCCAACAATAAGTCTTTAACATTGGAGCTTCCACAGACCACCATACCTCTTAACACTGTGGTCCTGTAAATAGTTGATGTCAGTGTGAACAAGGAACAATACAACTTCATATCTATACACCATTCAACAGTATATATAGAAACAGCATTTAACTCTGGTGGAATTCAACAAAGAGCGTATTTAACACTGATGGCCAATATTTAACAATAATACACATGCATACAAAAACACACATACATACAGAAACATTCATAACCCACATACATAACACACATACATACGTGTTGTTCCTGGGCTGTAAGTATGTAACCGTCTAAACAAATAGAATAAAAGATAAATGTAAACATTTTAAACAGTTAACTGAATTTTGTTACACCGGAAAGTCTTAAAGTAATTCAGCTGTATTGCCCGAGACAGACATTTTAAAACCCACCCTCCAGACAGGAGTAAGCTATCTTCGCTATTCTAAACAGCCGAGGCTCATCTCCCTCGACGACTGTCAATAAAACTGTTTGGAAGAGAATTCTTTTACAAGATGTCGAACTCTTTCTTCTGCCTTTTTGTTAAAATGTTTAGCATCCTGGCCAGTTGTTTGTAGGCAGTGGAATTTGAACAGCGTCTTGCTTACCGGAAATCCGCTCTGTGAAGCTGATCTGGGAACCTTGACATATTTTAAGCACAAAGAATTGTAGAAAATTCCCGCTGCTGAGTTTGGTTACAAAAATTTCAACTTGCAGTAAATTGACATCAGTAAGAACGTTGTTTTGACACCATGTTGTAAATTACAGCAAATACTTAGCTTTAAGAGCATTTATGTAATTTATAGGGAAAAAAAAAACTTTTTCCTGAAGAACATTTGTGTAATTTACAGAAAGGACTTTGCTTGTTGAACATTTGTGTAATTTAGACAGCATAGACTTTTCTTGAAAAACCATTGCGTATTTAACAGGAAAGGCTTTGCTTTAAGAACAATTGTATAATTTTACAGAAAGGACTTTGGTTGAAGAACATTTGTGTAACTTACAGCAAGCGGGTTATTTGAAAGCGTTCTCGACAGTTTACAACGACGTTTGTTTGCTTGTGTGTGCGTGCGTGTGTGTGTGTGTGTGTGTTTGTGAAGTCACTGCTTAATTCACAAGCAGTTTCGTTAGTCATTATTATGCGCTGAACAGTTAAGACATTAATGTGATAATTGTGGCCTAATGTTCATGAAATGGAACAAGCTGCCCACAGCTGCAGTGATAAAACGACTGCTACCAGCATTAAAAAGAACGTATCATTAAATATTGGAAAAGGAAGTAATACGGTATTTAATATCAAGAAAGAAAACTACTTTACTATTACTTTGTGTCCAGACTTCATTGCTCTTTCTTCCTCTTTTTCATCATAATACGATCTTCTTAATTTGATTGTAATGCTCCTTATTCTACTAGTCCCTCTTGTAAAAAAAAAAAAACTAGCAATTAAAGCCCATTTAACTGTTCTTTAACAGTCAGCGTTCATTCAAAGGTCTTTCTTACTTTTGTTTGCTTTCGATATAGGTATTCTTCTCCAGTTCTTTCATATCCACCTGTTCTTATACATTACGCTCTCAACTCCATGTCATCTTTGTCTTGCACAGTAAGTTCTCAGTCTCAGATTCTCATGTTGTTGTACCGTGTTCTCTCAGCGATAGATCCTCTTTTCCCTTACATAACACCCTCGAGGCCATATCCTCTATTATCTGTGCTGCACACTTGCATTGCGATATGGTCTTGTCCCTGCTCAGAGTATTCTAAGCACTAGATCCTCATTTCACTCCCTACAGTATAACTCTCAGTGTCATGTTCTCTTGTCTCTGTACGAGACACTCTTAGCGCTATGTCTTTGATCTTGACCTGCTGTACACTGACAGCGCTATGTCTTTGATCTTGACCTGCTGTACACTGACAGCGCTATGTCTTTGATCTTGACCTGCTGTACACTGACAGCGCTATGTCTTTGATCTTGACCTGCTGTACACTGACAGCGCTATGTCCTGTTATTTGCTGTACTGTCAGGGCTTTTGTCTCCCATGCTCCGCAGTAGTGGTCCAACAATGGTCAAACTTTCGCTCAATATTTCTCTTGACAGAGATATAAAAAAAAGAATGAAGATGCTTCTATTTCAGGGACCACACAAGAATGTGAAGAAATCAAGCACGACATGAACTTTGTATCTTCCCGACCTTTCTGTGAAGTAAATTCAGAGGTAACAATAAGGTAGCGATAAACGATAGATCCAGGTGACTATTCCACTCCTACGCTTACTCCGTGCCTTACTTTTTAGTCCGAAGTGGTTTACACAATAGTACACATACACTTGACTCTACACCACCAGGAGTCAATATGGTTTCAAACGAAAGTCATCAATCAAAACAATTAGTATTAGGCCCTGAAGTGAAAAGAAACCTTGAACTATGAAGCGAAAACAACACAGACTGTAAGCAGCAAAAAAGAGAGGGAAAAGCACAGAACAATTTAAAGAATGGCACAAGAAAATGTAATGATTGAGATTAACTCGTCACATGTACAGAATTATGTTAGCGTCATGTCCTCTATTCCCTTTATGGGAAAATTTCAGCGCTATGTCATGTTCTTGCCCTAATGTACAACTCTGAGCGCCAGTCTTCTCGTCCCTGTAAGGCCACTCTCAACACCATGTCATACTGTACAACATCAGAGCAATGTCCACATGTCCCTGGACAGAACAATGTCAGCGTCTTGTGGGCGTGTATTCTGTATGTATTATAACACACGTGGTCTTGTCTGATTACCGGTCAGAGGTTAATGATAGTTCCATAGTGGATACTGCCGTAGGGAAGAGACAAGTTAGATGCATCACTACAAGTCAGGTAACCAACTTTCATCCTCGCTGCCTTCTCTTTTCCCAACTCAAAAGCAGAGTCAGATACTCATTTACAGCTGGGTAGACTGGAGCATGTGATTGGCAACTACCTCATCATGTAACACAAATGGTTACAGAAACCAACACTGCAAAAGCATGCGAATAATTTGTTGTAGTCTTCCTACAGGTGTACGTCCATGCTCTAGAAGGAGCTGCTTCCTACAGGTGTAGGTCCATGTTCTAGAGGGAGCTACTTCCTACAGGTGTAGGTCCATGTTCTAGAGGGAGCTGCTTCCTACAGGTGTAGGTCCATGCTCTAGAGGGAGCTGCTTCCTACAGGTGTAGGTCCATGTTCTAGAGGGAGCTGCTTCCTACAGGTGTAGGCCCATGTTCTAGAGGGAGCTGCTTACTACAGGTGTAGGTCCATGCTCTAGAGGGAGCTGCTTCCTACAGGTGTAGCTCCATGCTCTAGAGGGAGCTGCTTCCTACAGGTGTAGTTCCATGCTCTAGAGGGAGCTGCTTCCTACAGGTGTAGGTCCATGCTCTAGAGGGAGCTGGTTCCTACCGGTGTAGGTTTATGCTGTAGAGGGAGCTGCTTCCTACAGGTGTAGGTCCATGCTCTAGAGGGAGCTGCTTCCTACAGGTGTAGGTCCATGCTCTAGAGGGAGCTGCTTCCTACAGGTGTAGGTCCATGCTCTAGAGGAAGCTGCTTCCTACAGGTGTAGGTCCATGTTCTAGAGGGAGCTACTTCCTACAGGTGTAGGTCCATGTTCTAGAGGGAGCTGCTTCCTACAGGTGTAGGTCCATGCTCTAGAGGGAGCTGCTTCCTACAGGTGTAGGTCCATGTTCTAGAGGGAGCTACTTCTTACAGGTGTAGGTCCATGTTCTAGAGGGAGCTGCTTCCTACAGGTGTAGGTCCATGCTCTAGAGGAAGCTGCTTCCTACAGGTGTAGGTCCATGCTCTAGAGTGAGCTGCTTCCTACAGGTGTAGGTCCATGCTCTAGAGAGAGCTACTTCGTACAGGTGTAGGTCCATGTTCTAGAGGGAGCTGCTTCCTACAGGTGTAGGTCCATGCTCTAGAGGGAGCTGCTTCCTACAGGTGTAGGTCCATGTTCTAGAGGGAGCTGCTTCCTACAGGTGTAGGTCCATGTTCTAGAGGGAGCTGCTTCCTACAGGTGTAGGTCCATGCTCTAGAGGGAGCTGCTTCCTACAGGTGTAGGTCCATGTTCTAGAGGGAGCTACTTCTTACAGGTGTAAGTCCATGTTCTAGAGGGAGCTGCTTCCTACAGGTGTAGGTCCATGCTCTAGAGGAAGCTGCTTCCTACAGGTGTAGGTCCATGCTCTAGAGTGAGCTGCTTCCTACAGGTGTAGGTCCATGCTCTAGAGAGAGCTGCTTCGTACAGGTGTAGGTCCATGTTCTAGAGGGAGCTGTTTCCTACAGGTGTAGGTCCATGCTCTAGAGGGAGCTGCTTCCTACAGGTGTAGGTCCATGCTCTATAGGGAACTGCTTTCTACAGGTGTAGGTCCATGCTCTAGAGGGAGCTGCTTCCTACAGGTGTAGGTCCATGTTCTAGAGGGAGCTGCTTCCTACAGGTGTAGGTCCATGTTCTAGAGGGAGCTGCTTCCTACAGGTGTAGCTCCATGCTCTAGAGGGAGCTGCTTCCTACAGGTGTAGGTTCATGCTCTAGAGGGAGCTACTTCCTACAGGTGTAGGTCCATGTTCTAGAGGGAGCTGCTTCCTACAGGTGTAGGTCCATGTTCTAGAGGGAGCTGCTTCCTACAGGTGTAGGTCCATGTTCTAGAGTGAGCTGCTTCCTACAGGTGTAGGTCCATGCTCTAGAGGGAGCTGCTTCCTACAGGTGTAGGTCTATGTTCTAGAGGGAGCTGCTTCCTACAGGTGTAGGTCCATGTTCTAGAGGGAGCTGCTTCCTACAGGTGTAGGTCCATGTTCTAGAGGGAGCTGCTTTCTACAGGTGTAGGTCTATGTTCTAGAGGGAACTGCTTCCTACAGGTGTAGGTCCATGCTCTAGAGGGAGCTGCTTCCTACAGGTGTAGGTCCATGTTCTAGAGGGAGCTGCTTCCTACAGCTGCTTCCTACAGGTGTAGGTCCATGTTCTAGAGGGAGCTGCTTCCTACAGGTGTAGGTCCATGTTCTAGAGGGAGCTGCTTCCTACAGGTGTAGGTTTATGTTCTAGAGGAAGTTGCTTCCTACAGGTGTAGGTCCATGTTCTGAGTGAGCTGCTGCCTACAGGTGTAGGTCAATGCTCTAGCGGGAGCTTCTTCCTACAGATGTAGGTCCATGTTCTAGAGGGAGCTGCTTCCTACAGGTGTAGGTCCATGTTCTAGAGGGAGCTGCTTCCTACAGGTGTAGGTCCATGTTCTAGAGGAAGTTGCTTCCTACAGGTGTACGCCCATGTTCTAGATGGAGCTGCTTCCTACAGGTGTAGGTCCATGTTCTAGAGAGAGCTGCTTCCTACAGGTGTAGGTCCATGTTCTAGAGGGAGCTGCTTCCTACAGGTGTAGGTCCATGTTCTAGAGGGAGCTGCTTCTACAGGTGTACGCCCATGTTCTAGAGGGAGCTGCTTCCTACAGGTGTAGGTCCATGTTCTAGAGGGAGCCAAAAGAAAAAAATGATGATGAGACTGAAGCGTGACGCCACCGTGTTTCGAACCCATTAGCTTTCCCGCAAGAAGCCATTGCTCTACCCAATCGTTTCCTTATGCCTACAGGACAAGGAGAAATCCCAGATGAAGTTTGAAAGTCAGTCTTCAGAAATTATGAAGAAACAAATTATGACTCACGGCAAAACAACGCCACACATTATAGAAACTAAAATTTCATCATCCCACGCCTCTTAACGGCCTAAGGTGATAGACAAAAATGAATTAAAATATTTGCCATAAACCATTTTCATCGTGCCTTTGTATTTTCATCTTTGAAACTGTCTATTTCTGGTCATCTGAACTTGAGTGCTACTACACCAGAATTGTCTGTGCGAGCTTCTACACTTAGCTGTGGAATTGGCAGTTCTGTCCGCTGAAGTACGAAAGGCTAGGGTAGTCCGGCCACTCTTAACGCTAAATCAACTATCAAACAACATATTAAGTGCTGTTGAGCACTTCTCTTTAACTGCCGCTTCTCGCCGCGTTACTCGCATGATTTGTTGACTGTAAAGAATGTTTGCCCCTGGTAGATCCCTGGGGTATCCCTGACGATTAAAATAATAGAACTACTGTTGGTTAAGTCATGTAGTTAGATGCCACTAATATCAGGTTGTACATGGGCTAGAGACTTAATTGATGTTGTACATGGGACTAGAGACTTATATCAAGTTGTACATGGGACTAGAGACATATATCAAGTTGTACATGGGACTAGAGACTTATATCAGGTTGTACATGGGACTAGAGACTTATATCAGGTTGTACATGGGACTAGAGACTTATATCATGTTGTACATGGGACTAGAGACTTATATCAGGTTGTACATGGGACTAGAGACTTATATCAGGTTGTACATGGGACTAGAGACTTATATCAAGTTGTACATGGGACTAGAGACTTATATCAGGTTGTACATAGGACTAGAGACTTAAATGATGTTGTACATGGGACTAGAAACTTATATCAGGTTGTACATTGGACTAGAGACTTATATCAGGTTGTACATGGGACTAGAGACTTATATCAGGTTGTACATGGGACTAGAGACTTATATCAGGTTGTACATGGGACTAGAGACTTATATCAGGTTGTACATGGGACTAGAGACTTATATCAGGTTGTAAATGGGACTAGAGACTTATATCAAGTTGTACATGGGACTAGAGACTTATATCAAGTTGTACATGGGACTAGAGACTTATATCAGGTTGTACATGGGACTAGAGACTTATATCAAGTTGTACATGGGACTAGAGACTTACATGATGTTGTACATGGGACTAGAGACTTATATCAGGTTGTACATGGGACTAGAGACTTATATCAGGTTGTACATGGGACTAGAGACTTATATCAGGTTATACATGGGACTAGAGACTTATATCAGGTTGTACATGGGACTAGAGACTTATATCAGGTTGTAAATGGGACTAGAGACTTATATCAGGTTGTACATGGGACTAGAGACTTATATCAAGTTGTACATGGGACTAGAGACTTATATCAGGTTGTAAATGGGACTGCAGACTTTTTCGTGTTAACAAATTGCTTCAGAAACTACAGCTCAGGGAAAACATGAATGCTTTTGTGCTGGCTTCGTGCAAGGGGACCACCTGTAGGGTTGACTCCATCGTCCATAGGGAAGTCAACGAATGTCAAGAAATAAATATTGTGAGTTTGTTTTTTTAAATCTGTTTTTGAGAAGTTGTATTCTAAACAGGTTTCAACATTCACATCAATAACAAGACAGGTCAATAAGCAACAGATCCACAGATTCATTATACAAGTCATAAGACCTATCTTCTTTATGGGAGGAGAAGCAGAACGTGTCTTTTGTATTGTTGTCAATTAAACTGCACGGACTTAACTTACAAAACTTAACAACATTAATAATGTCGCACCCTGTAATTCCTGGTGGTCCCTTCAGAGACAAAAGGAGAATACAACTAATGCTCCCTCAGGCATGTCGTTCTAAAACAAGGTTGGGCATGAGGCTGACAGCCTCATCATTTAAAACACAAGGCTACAGAAACCACCACTACCAGAGCACGTCAATGTTTTATGTAGGCTTCATTGTAGTGGTGTTGATGGTATTGTATGATGGTGTTATTACTACATGTAACTTGTATGAGGCCAGCTGTGAAGGCTCCTGAGATAAAATGTAGTTGAGAATTATCAGAAGGCCTTTCTTGCTACCACTACGACCTCACACTTAATTTTTTTTTTTCTTAATGAATGTGGCTACGTAAAGTGTCTAGGGTAATGATGTGTAATGTGGTGTGTTAGTTATAAATACACCCACAGACATTTAAGAAGACTAATAAGATTAACAAGTGTTAAAATACACTGAACTAACTCACGTGTATAAAGTTTTTGATATAATTATATTACATTTATTGGTTCTGGATCAAGTTTTATGTGACCAGAACTTGTTTTAAAAGAAGGATTGAAAATTTATGAAAAAAAATGCATGGAATGTTACATAATAAATGCAAGAGCGTACCTATTTAAGTACTAGACTAGTTAGTTTTATTAAAAAAAAATTCGAGTAGTCATCTCTTTGGGAGGATATTTACTGTTTGTGCTGTTGGGGTGGCCTCATCACACCTGTCTATATTGACTACACCGTGTCCAGAAAATGGTGGGAATTTTTATGGGGATATTAGTCACTACCAATAGTTGGTGAATGTCCAGCAGACCAGAGGCTCACTCATCTTTTTGTAGCTCTGGTGCTGAAAACTTGCGGTCCCACCTCTCCGTGCTGGCGGGCAATAATGGTGGTCTCTGTCACAAGAACTGCACAGATACACTCGAGTAAAGTCACCCACCGAATAGACTCTGCTTTGTTGTCGATAGAAACTCACAGCTCTGCAATCAAAGTATGGGCCATGTGTCAAAATCTATTCTCTACCCACGTCTGGACACAACACTGACACAACAACCACATCATACAGACAGGTCAGATCTCTCTGACCAAACAGCACAGTTACCATGGTGGGCCTACATCAGACAGATCCTCCCAGACCATAGATTCTGAAAAATATTTATTAGTTGTCGGCCCTAAAAGAAGATAGGTAACCTGTTTCAACGCTTGATCTATCTTGCATAATCCTTGCTGTAGTTTATGTACCTTGTTGGTCCCTAGACCCTGACTTGGGCGGGGGGTCTAGAGCAAATCCCTACTTGTTTGTAAGGCTAGATTTTGATATGGCAGTATCAAATCACTCGAACATGAAACAATATTCAAAATATATAAAGAAAATAATTTCAATCTTACCAGATTATGAATACATAACACAGAATTGCTAGCAAAACTCAGCTGAGCTGCTGGCTATAGTATGGCGTCCCTAAATTTATTCACTGTCTTTCATATGGGAAAACACCACACTTTAAAATCTGTGTCTAACACTGAACAATTATTGAAGAATGACCCCACTTTCGCGTCTGAGCGCTAATGATATGATTGTCTGTGGCCAATCACTGCCTAGTTGTACTTTAAATTTCAAATTTCTACACTAAAGTCATTTCAGTCATGCTTCAGTCAAGTATGGATGGTTATCTGTTAGTCTGTCCGTCTCTACTTGTGTTTCTAAAAAAAATGTGCTTGATTTTTGAAGCAACCTTTCTCTCCCCTTAAAATTTTGTCGTAAAAAGTTATATTTAGACACAGCTACCGCTCAAAAACCCTCTCCTCCATAATAAGTAACTTTGAACACCTGCGTCCCCAAGGTCGTGTTTTGTGTGCAAATAACGACACTTTTTATTCAAGGCAGTCTGTCGATGATGTAAACTACACTGTCTTTTGTCATTATCTTCAATATTATCTATCCGTTTGTAAAATTAAGATCATATTATTTCATTGCTCAGAATAGGCCATCCGGCCAGCTAATTTTTATATTCCTAACATTAATATTAAGAAAAATTACTTTTTAAATTTTTGTAATTTTCCTACCATCCGCGTTCTGCCGCTCAATTCAAATCAAGGCTTGGTATCGCAAAACGTCCAATTCCGTACCTCGTGTCAATTTGGGGGACGTGAATTTTTACTTTCCTCCATCCCCCCCCATTGCGTCTCCTTAGCCTTTCCAGTCATATATTTTTTTTTCTTTTGATCCGCCGTTCCCCTCCTGTCTAGCAAGTCAATTTTATGGAGGGTGATGACCCGCGGTCTAGGCGATCATGTACATCAGCAGCCTACGCATTATGTTTTTATCCTTAAATGTTATCTTTTGAGTATTTTACCGTTGTATCTCTGTCAATTTCACTACACATCTCCCCACTTGAAAACATGCCTATGGCAAGTTCCAAAACCAGCGATACACATAGGTAAAATTACTCCTCACGTCTGCCACTACTCTAATTTTGATCACAGGGGTGCCGACTGAGGAAATCTGCACCGACATTCAATTTGCCTGGGATATATTGGATACTGAACTGATAAGGTTGAAGCAATAAAGACCACCTCAGCAATCTTGCGTTTTCATGCTTAGCCTGAGACAAGAACACGAGAGGCTGATGATCCGTCTCCACCACAAAAGTCCTACCATACAGATAGATTTGAAACTTCTTTATTGCCCAGATTAATGCTAAACATTCTTTTTCGCTTGTGGAGTATCCTTGTTCCGCCTTATTCAATTTGCAACTTGCATAAGCGACTGGTTTAAGTTCCCCATCAGGTGAAGATGATCTTTGCAACAAAGCCCCTCCTAGTCCTACATTACTTGCATCGGTTCTTAAGACAAAGTCCTGTGTCAAATCAGGCAGTTTGAGAATAGGCTTGCTAGTGAGTTTTTCCTTTAACTCTTGGAACGCTAGTTCACATTGTGCAGTCCAAATAATTTTATCTGGAAGTCCCTTGCGAGTCAGATCAGTCAGAGGAGCACAGATAGCGTTAAAATTTTTGATGTATTTCTGATAAAATCCGCATAACGACACAAATGATCGCACGTCCTTTTTTGTTTGCGGCCTAGGTGCTCTCTGCAGTTTTTCCAAGTTCTTAGGATCAGGGGTCATATTACCCTGATATACAGTGTGTCCCAAGAATTCCAACTCTTTGCATCCAATACAACATTTTGTTGGCCTAGCAGTTAAGTTCGCCTCCCGAAGTCTATCAAACAACATCTCCAGAGCTTCAATGTGTTCTTCAAAGGTCTCGGTGGCGACGAGAATATCATCCATGAAATTTGTGATACATGGGTTATTCAGGGGGTCCAACAATTTTCGCATCATCCTTGAAAACACACTCGGAGCATTTTTCAGTCCGAATGGTAGCATATTGAATTCATAATGTCCATCCGAAGTGCTAAAAGCCAAATAAGGTCTCACTTCAGGCTTCACTGGGATCTGGTAATAGCCTTTACTAAGATCCACCTTTGAAAAGTATTTTGCCTTGTTCAGTCTGGCAAATAGCTGTTTTGTGTCTGGTAATGGATCCACTTGTCCTTCTGTGACAGCATTCAGTTTCCTGTAATCTATGCACAGTCTGTGTTCCCCAGACGGTTTCCTCAACAAAACGACACTAGAACTAAAAGATGATTCACTGTGCGAAATAATCCCCTCCTTCAATAAATAATCTATTTCTTCCTTTAATGCCTTCTCCTTCGCGAACGGAATAGAATAGGCTCTCATACAGATTGGGTTTGAGTCTACCAGTTTCATGTCATACTGTAGCAAATTTGTATGGCCTGGTTTATCTGTTAATACATCTGTATGTTCCTCCAGAACCTTTTGAACTCTCTCCCTCTGGTTTTTAGTCAGGTGCTTACTGACTTTTACCTGTGCTGCTGTTTCACAAGGATGTAATGGGTATTCATGTGAGGTGAGTGGTTCCTTTTGCATCTGGGTTGCAATAGCTAAGGTCAATAAGGGGGTGCTTTCCTGGAGTGGTCTGTCCAGATACTTCTTTAACAGGTTTACATGATAAACTTTTTCCTTCCCCTTTTTGTCAATTTTATAGTTTGTTCTAGACACCTTCTCTAGAACCGTATATGGACCTTGCCAACCAATTTGTAATTTATTCTGGCTTCCGGGTAGTAAAAGCAGCACCTTCTCTCCGACTGCCAGTTCCCTGTCCTTTGCCTTCCTATTAAAGTATGCTGCATGTTTCTTCCTGGCTTGTTTCAAATTATCATTTGCCAGTTTCCATCCAGCTTTCAAACGAGTGGTCAGTTCGTTCACGTATTGATACGATGAGGTAACAGTCTCTTCCCCCCTTCTCATCTGTCCAGGTCCTTAATAGAGCTTCTAAAGGCCCTTTTATTGGCCTCCCAAATAGCAGAGTTGCGGGAGCCATCCCGGTTGAACTATGTGGTACCTCCCGGTACGCAAACAATGCGGCGGGCAGGAATTGATCCCACAGATCCGGTTTTTCGTGTGCCAGCTTTCTCAGGATAGAAATGAGAGTCCCATTGAACCTCTCTACTTGGCCGTTCCCTTGTGGATGGTACGGACTACAATGAAAGTGCCTGGCTTGAAATAGCTTAAAAACTTCTTCCGTTAGTTTCCCCTTGAACTGAGAACCATTATCCGTCAAGATTTGATGCGGGAATCCTAATCGGGTAAATATTGTAAGTAGTGCCTCTGCTACATGTTTTGAATCAATTGATGGCAGGGCTACCGCCTCTCCCCACATAGAACAAGTGTCCACCAGAGTAAGGATGTAACTGTTCCTCCTCTTGGTCCGAGTGAGAGGTCCTACAATATCCACTGCAACCCTCTCAAAAGGTGTTCCCACTATGGGCATTTCCCCTAGAGTTGCAGGAGCAGTCCAGTGCTTTGGAGCTACCCTTTGACATTCTGGGCAGGATTTGACATATCTTTTTATATCCTCCGTTATCCCTGGCCAGAAGTAATGACAAGCTATACGCTGTCCGGTGGCGCTGATCCCCATGTGACCACTGAAGGGAATCGCATGTCCGAGTTCCATCACTTTATCTCTATATGAAATGGGAAGAACCAGCTGGTTGTGACCATTTGTTCCAGTTCCGGCCTTCCTGTATAAGAGTTTGTTCTTCATGAAATATTCCCCCTTGCTCGGAGGTGTGTGGCATTTGGGTAATTTTTTTAAAACATGGCTGGAGTGTCCTATCCTCAGCCTGCGCCTTCCTCATCTCCTCTGGATGAGCATTTATAGGTTCACCTTCTTCCTCCTTCTTCTGTGACCTGGTCTGCACTGTCGCCATGATCACAGGTTTCTCGGGATTCCCCAAGAAGACGTATCTACACCCCAATATCAGAGGGTAGATTGGTTCATCTATCACTGCTGCTCTGATTTCTCCTTCCACATAGCGAGTTTTCACCGTTATCCTTGCGATGGGAAGTGTCATGAGTGGTATGTCCTTAGTCGCCCCTTGTATTTCCACTGTTTCTGTGGTATACTGACTTGGGTCCACTAGGCTAGACTTCACAACTGAATCATAATCCAAACCTGTATCATAAAGGCACCTTATGGTGACCCCATTACAAATAACATCCTCACAAACTGGGGGGTGATAAGGTTCCTGTTGTCCCTTAGGATTAACCTTTACTCTTTGCGTCCCCGACTTCATTGCAGCAATGTTTGAAGGTTTCCTTCTACAAAATTCGGTGTTATGGTTATCCTTCTTGCACCATTTGCACCATCTTTTTCCTTGGTTCAACGGTTTTCTTTCATTGAACTTTTGGTCATTGAACTGTGAGTTTCTGTCGCGATAGTCATTTCTTTGCCGCTCAAAGTTTGTCCTACCCTTATTTCCCTGCTCTCTATTATCAAATTTATTAAATTGCTGTGGAGCTTTAAAATTGTCTATGTGCTTCTTCTTAGCACCACTTACCTCTGCCTGAGCTGCCTGATACCTCTCAGCAACATTTAAAATTTCCCCCAACTTCTCTGCACCCTGTTCCATGAGAAATTTTCTCATGTCTGGAGCCATGGACTCTCTCAATTGCTCAATCATGATCATTTCTTTAAGATCTTGGGTCTTCCCCAGAGCCGTCCATTTCTCCAAATAGGTTTCTATTCTGGCAGAAAATTGGTGGTATGTCTCCCCAGACAACAGTTTGGCATTTCTGAATTTCTTACGATAAAATTCACCATTCTTTTCGTACCTTAATAACAAAGCCTGCTTTAACATGTCATAATTGTCTTGGTCTTCCCTGTTCATTTTGGCAAATACTTCGTAAGAAGTACCCCTCAATCCCTGTGATAGCTTTAAACTCCCCCTCTCTCTCTCTCTAACCCATATGTAGTAGCTAATAACTCAAAACGTCCTAGGTACCCCTCTATGTCATCGTCTTTTTCAACAAAATGGTCTAAATGAAACCCCATAGCTGAGTTTGAGGCTCCCATACTGGGCGTAGCATCTGAGGCAAAAGGGCTGGCACCATTTTCAGGGGCCGGGCCTTGTAATTCCAGCTCCCTTAGTCGTAATTCGTGCTCCCTCTGCAACCTTCTATCTTCTGCCTCCCTTTCGGCCTTTTTATCTTCTGCCTCCCTTTCGGCCTTTTTATCTTCTGCCTCCCTTTGCTGTCGTTTTTCTTCTGCCTCAATCTGCAGCCTCTTAACTTCTCTATCAGCCTCTAACCTCTTCTCTTCAGCTAACCTCCTTTCTTCCCGTTCAATATATTTATCACATTCAGCCGTTACGTATTGAATTAAAATTTGACCATCCATTCCCATCTCCTTCGCGGTGAGCACAGCAGCTGATCTAAACTTTGCTAGCTCCGCCATACTTTTCAGACAATATAATAATATACAAGCTAAATCTCTAACCAGTAAATACACTAAGTAATTCTTATGACTATAGTCTAACTAATTCTAACTAACCAGTTAACTAATTAATTATTACTGGCTGTGAAGATTCACCAACTTTTATCTGCAGGGACACTTTTAATTTTAAAGGAAATTTTACAATTTATTTCCCTACTTTTATTTCTCCCACCAGGAGATCCTAATATTACTGTTGGGCTAATTATCCCTGGACAAGACCCCAATTTATGTAGTGGTGTTGATGGTATTGTATGATGGTGTTATTACTACATGTAACTTGTATGAGGCCAGCTGTGAAGGCTCCTGAGATAAAATGTAGTTGAGAATTATCAGAAGGCCTTTCTTGCTACCACTACGACCTCACACTTAATTTTTTTTTTTCTTAATGAATGTGGCTACGTAAAGTGTCTAGGGTAATGATGTGTAATGTGGTGTGTTAGTTATAAATACACCCACAGACATTTAAGAAGACTAATAAGATTAACAAGTGTTAAAATACACTGAACTAACTCACGTGTATAAAGTTTTTTGATATAATTATATTACATTTATTGGTTCTGGATCAAGTTTTATGTGACCAGAACTTGTTTTAAAAGAAGGATTGAAAATTTATGAAAAAAAAATGCATGGAATGTTACATAATAAATGCAAGAGCGTACCTATTTAAGTACTAGACTAGTTAGTTTTATTAAAAAAAAAGTTCGAGTAGTCATCTCTTTGGGAGGATATTTACTGTTTGTGCTGTTGGGGTGGCCTCATCACACCTGTCTATATTGACTACACAATGTCCAGAAAATGGTGGGAATTTTTACGGGGATATTAGTCACTACCAATAGTTGGTGAATGTCCAGCAGACCAGAGGCTCACTCATCTTTTTGTAGCTCTGGTGCTGAAAACTTGCGGTCCCACCTCTCCGTGCTGGCGGGCAATAATGGTGGTCTCTGTCACAAGAACTGCACAGATACACTCGAGTACAGTCACCCACCGAATAGACTCTGCTTTGTTGTCGATAGAAACTCACAGCTCTGCAATCAAAGTATGGGCCATGTGTCAAAATCTATTCTCTACCCACGTCTGGACACAACACTGACACAACAACCACATCATACAGACAGGTCAGATCTCTCTGACCAAACAGCACAGTTACCATGGTGGGCCTACATCAGACAGATCCTCCCAGACCATAGATTCTGAAAAATATTTATTAGTTGTCGGCCCTAAAAGAAGATAGGTAATCTGTTTCAACGCTTGATCTATCTTGCATAATCCTTGCTGTAGTTTATGTACCTTGTTGGTCCCTAGACCCTGACTTGGGCGGGGGGGTCTAGAGCAAATCCCTACTTGTTTGTAAGGCTAGATTTTGATATGGCAGTATCAAATCACTCGAACATGAAACAATATTCAAAATATATAAAGAAATAATTTCAATCTTACCAGATTATGAATACATAACACAGAATTGCTAGCAAAACTCAGCTGAGCTGCTGGCTATAGTATGGCGTCCCTAAATTTATTCACTGTCTTTCATATGGGAAAACACCACACTTTAAAATCTGTGTCTAACACTGAACAATTATTGAAGAATGACCCCACTTTCGCGTCTGAGCGCTAATGATATGATTGTCTGTGGCCAATCACTGCCTAGTTGTACTTTAAATTTCAAATTTCTACACTAAAGTCATTTCAGTCATGCTTCAGTCAAGTATGGATGGTTATCTGTTAGTCTGTCCGTCTCTACTTGTGTTTCTAAAAAAAATGTGCTTGATTTTTGAAGCAACCTTTCTCTCCCCTTAAAATTTTGTCGTAAAAAGTTATATTTAGACACAGCTACCGCTCAAAAACCCTCTCCTCCATAATAAGTAACTTTGAACACCTGCGTCCCCAAGGTCGTGTTTTGTGTGCAAATAACGACACTTTTTATTCAAGGCAGTCTGTCGATGATGTAAACTACACTGTCTTTTGTCATTATCTTCAATATTATCTATCCGTTTGTAAAATTAAGATCATATTATTTCATTGCTCAGAATAGGCCATCCGGCCAGCTAATTTTTATATTCCTAACATTAATATTAAGAAAAATTACTTTTTAAATTTTTGTAATATTCCTAACATCTGCGTTCTTCCGCTGAATTCAAAATCAAGGTCTTGGTATCGCAAAACGTCCAATTCCGTACCTCGTGTCAATTTGGGGGACGTGAATTTTTACTTTCCTCCATCCCCCCCCTTAAATCATTATCGTTTCCCCCCCAATTTGCCGTCTCATTAGCTCTGTCAATTCCAGTCATATTTTTTTTTATTTGGGGGGGGGGGGGCTGTCATGGTCTCGTAGGGGGGGACTTCCCGGGGGCTCCTGTCTAGCAATGGCCAAAATTTATTATGGAAGGATGATGGACCCGCGGTTAGTAGCGGGATCATGCTGTAACATCTGCAGCTGGTCTACGCCATTATGTTTTTGTATCTTCTTAATATGTTAATCTTTGATGTAGAATTTTAACGTTGTATATGTTACAATTTCACTGTTACAAGTGTTATAGCCAAAATTGCTGGGTCATTGACACATGCTTTCCAATAAGCGAATTTATTAGAAAAAGTTCAGCAGCCTATGTTTTTAGGGAGTTTTTAGCTTGCTATCGAACTGGCACTTAAGTCTTGGACTACCCTTAACTTCTGCTCAACAACTTTGACAATTTTATGCTAAACCCTACTTTTGTCTGAGAAATCTACTATCAATTCTTGACCATGACCCCTGACCTGGTCTGCCTTAAGAAACTTGGACCATTCTTAATTACCTTACTTGTGACTCAATAGGAACTAATTTTACCAGTTCTGGAAATGCGAATATTATTCAAACCCACCGGTTGTATCATTTAAACACCACTCTGCTTTTCATGCCAGGAAACTATCAGCATTCCTAGCTTAATTCACGTCTTACATAAAACACTTCAGGTTTGCATGTTTTCGAGCAAATAATTTTTGTATTTTCTTATCGCCTGAAACACTTTGTAGTGGAAGTATCTAAAATGCTTCCTATAACGGGTGAAAACAACTTTCTGTCAATGCACTCTACTAATACTACAGTCTGTTGTGACATCTTTTCGTCTGTTAGAGAAGAAACATGCTCATCCATGTCATATTGTAGAGGTTGCCAGATTATCCTTGTATGAAAGCCGTTGGGCCCTTGCAACGTAAATCTTCTTAATGTTAGTTCAAATGCCATTTTCTCGTATGTAAGACTTATTTACCATTTGTGTGTTAAATTGTAACAGTCCTCCCATTCCTGACCATTAGGGTCCCATCTTTTCACGTTTGGCGGACAGTCAAATAAACCCAATGGTTTTAGATGTGTTCCCATGGACTTGTAAACAGTTTGTTTGTTACATGACTTTCACAGTATTGGCCCATTGCTGCTTATGAAACAGCTGGTTTCTGTAAACCATTCTTACAATTTTCAAATCAAAGTTCTAAACCACGTCCATAACGCAAACTAGTCTAGCATGTTTGGATCGTTAAACTGTAGAAACCCTTTGGTTTGTTCACACCGAACAATAAGCTGTCACAGTATAAGTACATGACAATCGTTCTTATTTTGCCTCATTAATAGAGTTGGGACTTTTAAGCCCGGTGACCATTGTCCTCCCAGAAAATATTTAGCACGCTTCCACGCCTCAATTTCAAATAATAGGATCTCAGATCTTCTTCGGGTTTTATTTTTACGGGTTGTAGTCTGGGTTGTTTTTACTTGGGGGCTGAATTCTAGAAGCTATGTCAAGACTGGGACATCACAGCGTGGTGTGGCTGTCTGTGGTCAACCTTGGGACCTGGTCTGTATTGTATCCAGTTCTGTTGCCATTTCTTTAGTTTGGTCTGAACCCTCGCATGTTGATTATGTGAGTGATCTTGCTTCCACAGTTTTTTTTTGAAACAGGTAAGCTCCCGCCTGCTTGATTGTCACATACTGTTACATACAGTTTCTATGTGATGGGGGCTTTCGTGTTATAAGTCAGAGCGTAAAAGTGCATGATGCGCAATTCTGATAGTTACAAGTCCTATAATGATAGATCTTTCTTCTGTGAATATAACCATGGATTTGACGCTCGGTAACCAAGTTAAGGACCGACATTGAGTGTACAAATTTCCAGTTCTTGCATCGTTTACCAGACTTGCATACGTTTGTAATAATAATAATAATTTGGCACCCTGGGTAATCGTTCAGTCACAAGGATAAAAAATACTCAGGGTGAAAGCCCTGCACAGCTTTAGCAGTGGACGAATCCACTGGAATACTTTCTTGTTATGATTGGTGTGCCTTGTTTGACGAGACGGATTGATATGGTCTGCCCCTTGTCCCATGAAAGGTGTGGATATCAGGACCTTGATCTGATACAATCGTGGACAAGATGGCCATGGTTGATGATGATGTTCGAATGTCAGGTGTTTCTGACCTACACATTGCATGTATATAGAGGGTTGACTAAAATCTGATTATAACTTGAATATGGGACCGGTATGTGAGGGTCAACGTATATTCTCATGCATTTCCAAACAGTTTTGGGGCCTAACGAAATGTTACAGGGGACCCTGTTCGGGAATGGCTGTAGGAAACTTGTCCTGATATTGAACGATATCGTACTACTTTTACAATTTTCTAATTTTACTAGTCTAAATATACTATTCCATGCTGACGGCCCGAGGGGAAGTGTGTAAATTTAGGTCTTGCAGTGACTTCGTTATAGCCGAATTGCGTAACGAAACAAAATGTCCCACTGGGACCTAATCCAATTGTGCGCATCCCCTCAAATTAGGCGCAGCTAGTTTGCAATCTGGATTACTAGGCAGAGGAGAATATAGAACGGGATATGCGCTCTAGATGCCTTCTACAGTGATTGTTCACCCGTTCACAGTTCCCGATAAACCAAATGAGCGTGTTCTAGCTGAGGTCAGATGACGATAAAGCTTACGCTGCCCTGATCAACGCTGTGAAAGAATACACAAGAGAAGAGAATTTTCGCTACGTTTTCCACATTAGAAAGGCAATATGGATCGATTCATCAAACCAGTGAAACCAAAATGTTGGAACAACTGAACATTCCTAATGTCCTTAACAACTGTATTTCTCTGTATCTGCAAGAGGATAGGGTTTCTGTTTCTTGACGAGCAGAAAACAATAATCACACTTGTGCTTGAAATGCTTTATATCCACTCTAAGCAAAATTTAATTCTCCATACCCTATTATAACGCATGTAGGCTGGTCACTGATTATTTCTGCAGTTTATGGGATCTGTTGTAGCGTCAAAACATCACCGGTGAAGCTTGTTATCTCTCTGTTCGCGACAACTGTTCTCTATCTCCTGTCTCGACAACTTTATCCTTCAGTTTCTCGTACATTTTCTCTATCTGTCAACAAGTTTTCCTCTATGTTTCTCTCAACAAGTTTCTATTTCCTCCAATATTGATTTATCCCACTCAACAAAGATCACAAATCATGTCAGAATAACACGTCAGCGAATGCGTTAACGCGTTGTCGTAATGAACAACGTCATGGAATTTAGTTTGTGAGATGACATGTACTCACTGAGAGAATATATCTATTTTCTTAAATATAAGCACTGGTGTTTTTAATGGCTTTCGTGTACATTTCTTGCTGCGTGAGGGGCATAAGGGTCATCGCCCCAGTTGACCTACTTGCAGACAGCCTGTACCAAAGTATTCTATGTTCATACTTCTACAACAATTAGATTTATATGATAACATTTCGAACCCTAAGAACAACACTCCCATACAAAGCATTATCCAGTACAAAGCCAAGATCACTGTCCAGTACTATCTCTTCAGGTTTTATAGTTCCCAAATATTCATTACCGCAAGAAGTAAGACATTAGAGGATGTAGAAGAGGAGAAGGAAGATAAATGGGAACCGATGTGAGTAACAAGAAGTAGTGAGGGAAATAAAGATGGTGATGCAGGAACTACGTGGAGGAATTTCATATCTTCTCCTATATCATCTAGACATCGCTTTCTTCAATAAGAAGGTACGAAAAGAAAAAACAAACAAGAATAATAAAATTCATGACCAATGCACTGTTTGCAACTCACTGGACAGAACGATATCATCATCAGGTGCCATCTTCACATCACAGGTCAACAGCAATGAATTTACATCGTCTTCTGTCCCTTATCTTGATAGCGCACTCTGATAGACACTGTCCTGTCCATCGTTTGATTTTATCTTCCCACTTATAGCTCCGTCTTCCTGTTGCACGTTTGACTTCAACTCTGCCTTCTATTATGATCTTCAGTAAGGCGTATGTCTTTCTATATGACCAACATATTTTAGCTGTCTAATAACATAACGATAACCATTGATGGAATCGTGCAAATAAAAGCCACACAGTAACTTCAAAATGATGCATTCAGCAATAATAACTATGAATTGCACGGGTCACGTGACAGACAGGTAGACAGCGCATCAAGTGTGCGTTGATTTTAGTTCGAGCCTGGTTTTGATGGTAGAAGGATCAGAGAAAGAGAAAAACAATGAAGGAGTTTTCCATTTTTAACTGATTCCGTACGTAATTATTTTCAGCTCTGGACGGAATTATTTTTAAGCCCGAAAAATTTACACATACATAATTTACGTTTACTGACAATGTGTGTCTAATCATGAGTTAAGTATAACATATTATATATCAAATTAAAGTACATTGGATGAACAATATAAATCCATATGCCTTTCTAGCTAATTTTATGTTATGTTTATGTTATAACAGATAACATGTACACGGAAAAAAAGATAACTTGAAATTTTGAACAAAAATTTTCGACTTACTTAAGGCTTGTAACATAAATTGTTATCACAATACAGTTTCACTGCTCTCTTTGTGCAGGTAATCCATTTAGAAACACAGAAAAAGTAAGAAAGTTATGGTTGATCACACAGTTTGTTCACTGTTCACATATTAGTAACATATCCTGTGTGTTTTTTTCGGCCATTATGGCGATACGACAAAACACGATTAAAGATGAAGATAAATGTGAAAAAATCCCTTCAAACGCAAATAAAAGACGTTGAAGCTTGTTGAAGTTTGCCCAGTTTTGTGTTTACTTCCGTTCGAGATAAATTCCGGGCAGTATAAAATATAAAGTATATAGAAAGAAACAATGAAATAAATCAGCGTCTTTTAAAAGATCTTACGTCTACAGCGTTCGGCCTTTGCGTCTATTATTAGATCTTGCGTATGGAATGCTTTGAGATGTGCTACCAGAACCATTCTGTGGACACAGAAACTCAAAGTCAACACACGAACACATCTCTCGTAGAACTCCAGATATAATTTGTTCGAGTACAGAGTTTTCAGTGAACCAAGAGTATGTGTTATATTTCAGTGGATGGAGAGGTCTACAAAGATAAAGGTACGTGACTCTCGCCCTAAGAACTTTAGACCCCGTTAGATCAGTTCGGTTGAAATAGCAGTCTTGACAATGTCACCGTAGGGTTTGCCCCGGCATTGACTATGCGTCACGCAGGTGTCATATGAAAGCTTAAAGTAGGGTGCCGTAGGATTTGCCCAGGCATTGTAAATATTTGCCAAGGTTGCGTGAGCGTTGAAAACATCTCACGAGAAAAAAGATGGAGGGAAGATTAAAAATAACAGACGATGGTTCACTGAATTCGCTTGTGTCGGTAAAGCGTGAGTATTTTTCTTGTGAGTAGTAAATAAAGCCGACCAATGGTTTCAGCTCGTAAAAAGAACGAATCAGAAGTAGGGTGGAGGAAAAAACATATCAGCTGACGATGGCCAGAGGTCAGAACAGCTCACGGCCTGCTCGAGGGCAGTCGTGTTTCCGAAGACGAAGGAACAAGAAATGCTGTTGTGCAGTTGCCACCAGTTTTAATAAGTTCTGTGGTATTACAGATAGTTTTAGAAGTGATACAGAAGATGCACAAGCTGTAATAGTGACTAGTCAGATAACAATATTATTAACTAAGAAGAGTCACATAGATAGAGTGGAAGATGATTAAGAGAGCTTTAATTAGTGACTTATATGATATTATTTACATTCTATAAACATTTAATCCCCATTAATACTGGGGGGAGGTGGGCCATTTCAAATATAATTAAATTGATTAAATACCATCCATTCCAACCCCACCCCCAAACTTAACCCCATTTCTAAAATTCCAGGAAATCAAATTATAAAAAAATTACCAATCAAAACCGGCCTTAATTACAATCAATATGGGGGGGGGGTGGCATGGGGGGGATTACCCTCAAATTAACTCTACAACTATTAAAATCATGTATTATTTATTATTAAATACACCCCTTCATTTGTCTTTACACAAAAACAACATGGGGTCACCTTATATAATAACCCCATAACATAAAATAAACCCCCAAAATATAATAAACCTTACAACATAAAATCCACTAACAATTCCCTCTATTACTACAACAAACTCCCAAATTATCACACCATACCTCAATTCCAAACAACTTAAACCAACATACTCCACAATTCATAAATAACCCCT